>JACTAT010000039.1:6789603-7054603 GCA_014526335.1 Chrysaora quinquecirrha
GATGGGAGAAGAGACATGGTGTTGTCGCGTGGGGTGTTTTGTTGAAGTAGAATTAACTTCTCCATATCATCACTCTCATACTCTAATTCAGCACATTCATTCTACATGATGATCACTACGTTGAATTTTCTGTCTTGAGTGGTCAGCGCTACCCGAGCGCCGGAGCTGCTTGGATGGGAGAAGAGACATGGTGTTGTCGCGTGGGGTGTTTTGTTGAAGTAGAATTAACTTCTCCATATCATCACTCTCATACTCTAATTCAGCACATTCATTCTACATGATGATCACTACGTTGAATTTTCTGTCTTGAGTGGTCAGCGCTACCCGAGCGCCGGAGCTGCTTGGATGGGAGAAGAGACATGGTGTTGTCGCGTGGGGTGTTTTGTTGAAGTAGAATTAACTTCTCCATATCATCACTCTCATACTCTAATTCAGCACATTCATTCTACATGATGATCACTACGTTGAATTTTCTGTCTTGAGTGGTCAGCGCTACCCGAGCGCCCGTGCTGCTTGGATGGGAGAAGAGACATGGTGTTGTCGCGTGGGGTGTTTTGTTGAAGTAGAATTAACTTCTCCATATCATCACTCTCATACTCTAATTCAGCACATTCATTCTACATGATGATCACTACGTTGAATTTTCTGTCTTGAGTGGTCAGCGCTACCCGAGCGCCCGTGCTGCTTGGATGGGAGAAGAGACATGGTGTTGTCGCGTGGGGTGTTTTGTTGAAGTAGAATTAACTTCTCCATATCATCACTCTCATACTCTAATTCAGCACATTCATTCTACATGATGATCACTACGTTGAATTTTCTGTCTTGAGTGGTCAGCGCTACCCGAGCGCCCGTGCTGCTTGGATGGGAGAAGAGACATGGTGTTGTCGCGTGGAGTGTTTTGTTGAGGTAGAATTAACTTCTCCATATCATCACTCTCATACTCTAATTCAGCACATTCGTTCTACATGATGATCACTACGTTGAATTTTCTGTCTTGAGTTGTCAGCGCTACCCGAGCGCCCGTGCTGCTTGGATGGGAGAAGAGACATGGTGTTGTCGCGTGGGGTGTTTTGTTGAAGTAGAATTAAATTCTCCATATCATCACTCTCATACTTTAATTCAGCACATTCATTCTATATGATGATCACTACGTTGAATTTTCTGTCTTGAGTGGTCAGTGCTACCCGAACGCCCGTGCTGCTTGGATGGGAGAAGAGACATGGTGTTGTCGCGTGGAGTATTTTGTTGAAGTAGAATTAACTTCTCCATATCATCACTCTCATACTCTAATTCAGCACATTCATTCTACATGATGATCACTACGTTGAATTTTCTGTCTTGAGTGGCCAGCGCTACCCGAGCGCCGGAGCTGCTTGGATGGGAGAAGAGACATGGTGTTGTCGCGTGGGGTGTTTTGTTGAAGTAGAATTAACTTCTCCATATCATCAATCTCATACTCTAATTCAGCACATTCATTCTACATGATGATCACTACGTTGAATTTTCTGTCTTGAGTGGTCAGCGCTACCCGAGCGCCCGTGCTGCTTGGATGGGAGAAGAAACATGGTGTTGTCGCGTGGGGTGTTTTGTTGAAGTAGAATTAACTTCTCCATATCATCACTCTCATATTCTAATTCAGCACATTCATTCTACATGATGATCACTACGTTGAATTTTCTGTCTTGAGTGGTCAGCGCTACCCGAGCGCCCGTGCTGCTTGGATGGGAGAAGAGACATGGTGTTGTCGCGTGGGGTGTTTTGTTGAAGTAGAATTAACTTCTCCATATCATCACTCTCATACTCTAATTCAGCACATTCATTCTGCATGATGATCACTACGTTGAATTTTCTGTCTTGAGTGGTCAGCGCTACCCGAGCGCCCGTGCTGCTTGGATGGGAGAAGAGACATGGTGTTGTCGCGTGGGGTGTTTTGTTGAAGTAGAATTAACTTCTCCATATCATCACTCTCATACTCTAATTCAGCACATTCATTCTACATGATGATCACTACGTTGAATTTTCTGTCTTGAGTGGCCAGCGCTACCCGAGCGCCCGTGCTGCTTGGATGGGAGAAGAAACATGGTGTTGTCGCGTGGGGTGTTTTGTTGAAGTAGAATTAACTTCTCGATATCATCAATCTCATACTCTAATTCAGCACATTCATTCTACATGATGATCACTACGTTGAATTTTCTGTCTTGAGTGGCCAGCGCTACCCGAGCGCCGGAGCTGCTTGGATGGGAGAAGAGACATGGTGTTGTCGCGTGGGGTGTTTTGTTGAAGTAGAATTAACTTCTCCATATCATCACTCTCATACTCTAATTCAGCACATTCATTCTACATGATGATCACTACGTTGAATTTTCTGTCTTGAGTGGCCAGCGCTACCCGAGCGCCCGTGCTGCTTGGATGGGAGAAGAAACATGGTGTTGTCGCGTGGGGTGTTTTGTTGAAGTAGAATTAAATTCTCCATATCATCATTCTCATACTTTAATTCAGCACATTCATTCTACATGATGATCACTACGTTGAATTTTCTGTCTTGAGTGGTCAGCGCTACCCGAGCGCCCGTGCTGCTTGGATGGGAGAAGAGACATGGTGTTGTCGCGTGGGGTGTTTTGTTGAAGTAGAATTAAATTCTCCATATCATCATTCTCATACTTTAATTCAGCACATTCATTCTACATGATGATCACTACGTTGAATTTTCTGTCTTGAGTGGCCAGCGCTACCCGAGCGCCCGAGCTGCTTGGATGGGAGAAGAGACATGGTGTTGTCGCGTGGGGTGTTTTGTTGAAGTAGAATTAACTTCTCCATATCATCACTCTCATACTCTAATTCAGCACATTCATTCTACATGATGATCACTACGTTGAATTTTCTGTCTTGAGTGGTCAGCGCTATCCGAGCGCCCGTGCTGCTTGGATGGGAGAAGAAACATGGTGTTGTCGCGTGGGGTGTTTTGTTGAAGTAGAATTAACTTCTCCATATCATCACTCTGATACTCTAATTCAGCACATTCATTCTACATGATGATCACTACGTTGAATTTTCTGTCTTGATCAGCGCTACCCGAGCGCCCGTGCTGCTTGGATGGGAGAAGACATGGTGTTGTCGCGTGGGGTGTTTTGTTGAAGTAGAATTAACTTCTCCATATCATCACTCTCATACTCTAATTCAGCACATTCATTCTACATGATGATCACTACGTTGAATTTTCTGTCTTGAGTGGCCAGCGCTACCCGAGCGCCGGAGCTGCTTGGATGGGAGAAGAGACATGGTGTTGTCGCGTGGGGTGTTTTGTTGAAGTAGAATTAAATTCTCCATATCATCACTCTCATACTCTAATTCAGCACATTCATTCTACATGATGATCACTACGTTGAATTTTCTGTCTTGAGTGGCCAGCGCTACCCGAGCGCCGGAGCTGCTTGGATGGGAGAAGAGACATGGTGTTGTCGCGTGGGGTGTTTTGTTGAAGTAGAATTAACTTCTCCATATCATCACTCTCATACTCTAATTCAGCACATTCATTCTACATGATGATCACTACGTTGAATTTTCTGTCTTGAGTGGCCAGCGCTACCCGAGCGCCGGAGCTGCTTGGATGGGAGAAGAGACATGGTGTTGTCGCGTGGGGTGTTTTGTTGAAGTAGAATTAACTTCTCCATATCATCACTCTCATACTCTAATTCAGCACATTCATTCTACATGATGATCACTACGTTGAATTTTCTGTCTTGAGTGGCCAGCGCTACCCGAGCGCCGGAGCTGCTTGGATGGGAGAAGAGACATGGTGTTGTCGCGTGGGGTGTTTTGTTGAAGTAGAATTAACTTCTCCATATCATCACTCTCATACTCTAATTCAGCACATTCATTCTACATGATGATCACTACGTTGAATTTTCTGTCTTGAGTGGTCAGCGCTACCCGAGCGCCGGAGCTGCTTGGATGGGAGAAGAGACATGGTGTTGTCGCGTGGGGTGTTTTGTTGAAGTAGAATTAACTTCTCCATATCATCACTCTCATACTCTAATTCAGCACATTCATTCTACATGATGATCACTACGTTGAATTTTCTGTCTTGAGTGGTCAGCGCTACCCGAGCGCCCGTGCTGCTTGGATGGGAGAAGAGACATGGTGTTGTCGCGTGGGGTGTTTTGTTGAAGTAGAATTAACTTCTCCATATCATCACTCTCATACTCTAATTCAGCACATTCATTCTACATGATGATCACTACGTTGAATTTTCTGTCTTGAGTGGTCAGCGCTACCCGAGCGCCCGTGCTGCTTGGATGGGAGAAGAAACATGGTGTTGTCGCGTGGGGTGTTTTGTTGAAGTAGAATTAACTTCTCCATATCATCACTCTCATACTCTAATTCAGCACATTCATTCTACATGATGATCACTACGTTGAATTTTCTGTCTTGAGTGGTCAGCGCTACCCGAGCGCCGGAGCTGCTTGGATGGGAGAAGAGACATGGTGTTGTCGCGTGGGGTGTTTTGTTGAAGTAGAATTAACTTCTCCATATCATCACTCTCATACTCTAATTCAGCACATTCATTCTACATGATGATCACTACGTTGAATTTTCTGTCTTGAGTGGTCAGCGCTACCCGAGCGCCCGTGCTGCTTGGATGGGAGAAGAGACATGGTGTTGTCGCGTGGGGTGTTTTGTTGAAGTAGAATTAACTTCTCCATATCATCACTCTCATACTCTAATTCAGCACATTCATTCTACATGATGATCACTACGTTGAATTTTCTGTCTTGAGTGGTCAGCGCTACCCGAGCGCCCGTGCTGCTTGGATGGGAGAAGAAACATGGTGTTGTCGCGTGGGGTGTTTTGTTGAAGTAGAATTAACTTCTCCATATCATCACTCTCATACTCTAATTCAGCACATTCATTCTACATGATGATCACTACGTTGAATTTTCTGTCTTGAGTGGTCAGCGCTACCCGAGCGCCCGTGCTGCTTGGATGGGAGAAGAGACATGGTGTTGTCGCGTGGGGTGTTTTGTTGAAGTAGAATTAACTTCTCCATATCATCACTCTCATACTCTAATTCAGCACATTCATTCTACATGATGATCACTACGTTGAATTTTCTGTCTTGAGTGGTCAGCGCTACCCGAGCGCCCGTGCTGCTTGGATGGGAGAAGAGACATGGTGTTGTCGCGTGGGGTGTTTTGTTGAAGTAGAATTAACTTCTCCATATCATCACTCTCATACTCTAATTCAGCACATTCATTCTACATGATGATCACTACGTTGAATTTTCTGTCTTGAGTGGTCAGCGCTACCCGAGCGCCCGTGCTGCTTGGATGGGAGAAGAGACATGGTGTTGTCGCGTGGGGTGTTTTGTTGAAGTAGAATTAACTTCTCCATATCATCACTCTCATACTCTAATTCAGCACATTCATTCTACATGATGATCACTACGTTGAATTTTCTGTCTTGAGTGGTCAGCGCTACCCGAGCGCCGGAGCTGCTTGGATGGGAGAAGAGACATGGTGTTGTCGCGTGGGGTGTTTTGTTGAAGTAGAATTAACTTCTCCATATCATCACTCTCATACTCTAATTCAGCACATTCATTCTACATGATGATCACTACGTTGAATTTTCTGTCTTGAGTGGTCAGCGCTACCCGAGCGCCCGTGCTGCTTGGATGGGAGAAGAAACATGGTGTTGTCGCGTGGGGTGTTTTGTTGAAGTAGAATTAACTTCTCCATATCATCACTCTCATACTCTAATTCAGCACATTCATTCTACATGATGATCACTACGTTGAATTTTCTGTCTTGAGTGGTCAGCGCTACCCGAGCGCCCGTGCTGCTTGGATGGGAGAAGAGACATGGTGTTGTCGCGTGGGGTGTTTTGTTGAAGTAGAATTAACTTCTCCATATCATCACTCTCATACTCTAATTCAGCACATTCATTCTACATGATGATCACTACGTTGAATTTTCTGTCTTGAGTGGTCAGCGCTACCCGAGCGCCCGTGCTGCTTGGATGGGAGAAGAAACATGGTGTTGTCGCGTGGGGTGTTTTGTTGAAGTAGAATTAACTTCTCCATATCATCACTCTCATACTCTAATTCAGCACATTCATTCTACATGATGATCACTACGTTGAATTTTCTGTCTTGAGTGGTCAGCGCTACCCGAGCGCCCGTGCTGCTTGGATGGGAGAAGAGACATGGTGTTGTCGCGTGGGGTGTTTTGTTGAAGTAGAATTAACTTCTCCATATCATCACTCTCATACTCTAATTCAGCACATTCATTCTACATGATGATCACTACGTTGAATTTTCTGTCTTGAGTGGTCAGCGCTACCCGAGCGCCCGTGCTGCTTGGATGGGAGAAGAAACATGGTGTTGTCGCGTGGGGTGTTTTGTTGAAGTAGAATTAACTTCTCCATATCATCACTCTCATACTCTAATTCAGCACATTCATTCTACATGATGATCACTACGTTGAATTTTCTGTCTTGAGTGGTCAGCGCTACCCGAGCGCCCGTGCTGCTTGGATGGGAGAAGAAACATGGTGTTGTCGCGTGGGGTGTTTTGTTGAAGTAGAATTAACTTCTCCATATCATCACTCTCATACTCTAATTCAGCACATTCATTCTACATGATGATCACTACGTTGAATTTTCTGTCTTGAGTGGTCAGCGCTACCCGAGCGCCCGTGCTGCTTGGATGGGAGAAGAAACATGGTGTTGTCGCGTGGGGTGTTTTGTTGAAGTAGAATTAACTTCTCCATATCATCACTCTCATACTCTAATTCAGCACATTCATTCTACATGATGATCACTACGTTGAATTTTCTGTCTTGAGTGGTCAGCGCTACCCGAGCGCCCGTGCTGCTTGGATGGGAGAAGAGACATGGTGTTGTCGCGTGGGGTGTTTTGTTGAAGTAGAATTAACTTCTCCATATCATCACTCTCATACTCTAATTCAGCACATTCATTCTACATGATGATCACTACGTTGAATTTTCTGTCTTGAGTGGTCAGCGCTACCCGAGCGCCCGTGCTGCTTGGATGGGAGAAGAGACATGGTGTTGTCGCGTGGGGTGTTTTGTTGAAGTAGAATTAACTTCTCCATATCATCACTCTCATACTCTAATTCAGCACATTCATTCTACATGATGATCACTACGTTGAATTTTCTGTCTTGAGTGGTCAGCGCTACCCGAGCGCCCGTGCTGCTTGGATGGGAGAAGAAACATGGTGTTGTCGCGTGGGGTGTTTTGTTGAAGTAGAATTAACTTCTCCATATCATCACTCTCATACTCTAATTCAGCACATTCATTCTACATGATGATCACTACGTTGAATTTTCTGTCTTGAGTGGTCAGCGCTACCCGAGCGCCCGTGCTGCTTGGATGGGAGAAGAGACATGGTGTTGTCGCGTGGGGTGTTTTGTTGAAGTAGAATTAACTTCTCCATATCATCACTCTCATACTCTAATTCAGCACATTCATTCTACATGATGATCACTACGTTGAATTTTCTGTCTTGAGTGGTCAGCGCTACCCGAGCGCCCGTGCTGCTTGGATGGGAGAAGAGACATGGTGTTGTCGCGTGGGGTGTTTTGTTGAAGTAGAATTAACTTCTCCATATCATCACTCTCATACTCTAATTCAGCACATTCATTCTACATGATGATCACTACGTTGAATTTTCTGTCTTGAGTGGTCAGCGCTACCCGAGCGCCGGAGCTGCTTGGATGGGAGAAGAGACGTGGTGTTGTCGCGTGGGGTGTTTTGTTGAAGTAGAATTAACTTCTCCATATCATCACTCTCACTCTCATACTCTAATTCAGCACATTCATTCTACATGATGATCACTACGTTGAATTTTCTGTCTTGAGTGGTCAGCGCTACCCGAGCGCCCGTGCTGCTTGGATGGGAGAAGAGACATGGTGTTGTCGCGTGGGGTGTTTTGTTGAAGTAGAATTAACTTCTCCATATCATCACTCTCATACTCTAATTCAGCACATTCATTCTACATGATGATCACTACGTTGAATTTTCTGTCTTGAGTGGTCAGCGCTACCCGAGCGCCCGTGCTGCTTGGATGGGAGAAGAGACATGGTGTTGTCGCGTGGGGTGTTTTGTTGAAGTAGAATTAACTTCTCCATATCATCACTCTCATACTCTAATTCAGCACATTCATTCTACATGATGATCACTACGTTGAATTTTCTGTCTTGAGTGGTCAGCGCTACCCGAGCGCCCGTGCTGCTTGGATGGGAGAAGAGACATGGTGTTGTCGCGTGGGGTGTTTTGTTGAAGTAGAATTAACTTCTCCATATCATCACTCTCATACTCTAATTCAGCACATTCATTCTACATGATGATCACTACGTTGAATTTTCTGTCTTGAGTGGTCAGCGCTACCCGAGCGCCCGTGCTGCTTGGATGGGAGAAGAGACATGGTGTTGTCGCGTGGGGTGTTTTGTTGAAGTAGAATTAACTTCTCCATATCATCACTCTCATACTCTAATTCAGCACATTCATTCTACATGATGATCACTACGTTGAATTTTCTGTCTTGAGTGGTCAGCGCTACCCGAGCGCCGGAGCTGCTTGGATGGGAGAAGAGACATGGTGTTGTCGCGTGGGGTGTTTTGTTGAAGTAGAATTAACTTCTCCATATCATCACTCTCATACTCTAATTCAGCACATTCATTCTACATGATGATCACTACGTTGAATTTTCTGTCTTGAGTGGTCAGCGCTACCCGAGCGCCCGTGCTGCTTGGATGGGAGAAGAGACATGGTGTTGTCGCGTGGGTGTTTTGTTGAAGTAGAATTAACTTCTCCATATCATCACTCTCATACTCTAATTCAGCACATTCATTCTACATGATGATCACTACGTTGAATTTTCTGTCTTGAGTGGTCAGCGCTACCCGAGCGCCCGTGCTGCTTGGATGGGAGAAGAAACATGGTGTTGTCGCGTGGGGTGTTTTGTTGAAGTAGAATTAACTTCTCCATATCATCACTCTCATACTCTAATTCAGCACATTCATTCTACATGATGATCACTACGTTGAATTTTCTGTCTTGAGTGGTCAGCGCTACCCGAGCGCCCGTGCTGCTTGGATGGGAGAAGAGACATGGTGTTGTCGCGTGGGGTGTTTTGTTGAAGTAGAATTAACTTCTCCATATCATCACTCTCATACTCTAATTCAGCACATTCATTCTACATGATGATCACTACGTTGAATTTTCTGTCTTGAGTGGTCAGCGCTACCCGAGCGCCGGAGCTGCTTGGATGGGAGAAGAGACATGGTGTTGTCGCGTGGGGTGTTTTGTTGAAGTAGAATTAACTTCTCCATATCATCACTCTCATACTCTAATTCAGCACATTCATTCTACATGATGATCACTACGTTGAATTTTCTGTCTTGAGTGGTCAGCGCTACCCGAGCGCCGGAGCTGCTTGGATGGGAGAAGAGACATGGTGTTGTCGCGTGGGGTGTTTTGTTGAAGTAGAATTAACTTCTCCATATCATCACTCTCATACTCTAATTCAGCACATTCATTCTACATGATGA
Organism: Chrysaora quinquecirrha; assembly: GCA_014526335.1. Taxonomy (NCBI): domain Eukaryota; kingdom Metazoa; phylum Cnidaria; class Scyphozoa; order Semaeostomeae; family Pelagiidae; genus Chrysaora; species Chrysaora quinquecirrha. Next base: position 6,799,175 of record JACTAT010000039.1, read on the forward strand.
TCACTACGTTGAATTTTCTGTCTTGAGTGGTCAGCGCTACCCGAGCGCCCGTGCTGCTTGGATGGGAGAAGAGACATGGTGTTGTCGCGTGGGTGTTTTGTTGAAGTAGAATTAACTTCTCCATATCATCACTCTCATACTCTAATTCAGCACATTCATTCTACATGATGATCACTACGTTGAATTTTCTGTCTTGAGTGGTCAGCGCTACCCGAGCGCCCGTGCTGCTTGGATGGGAGAAGAAACATGGTGTTGTCGCGTGGGGTGTTTTGTTGAAGTAGAATTAACTTCTCCATATCATCACTCTCATACTCTAATTCAGCACATTCATTCTACATGATGATCACTACGTTGAATTTTCTGTCTTGAGTGGTCAGCGCTACCCGAGCGCCCGTGCTGCTTGGATGGGAGAAGAAACATGGTGTTGTCGCGTGGGGTGTTTTGTTGAAGTAGAATTAACTTCTCCATATCATCACTCTCATACTCTAATTCAGCACATTCATTCTACATGATGATCACTACGTTGAATTTTCTGTCTTGAGTGGTCAGCGCTACCCGAGCGCCCGTGCTGCTTGGATGGGAGAAGAAACATGGTGTTGTTGCGTGGGGTGTTTTGTTGAAGTAGAATTAACTTCTCCATATCATCACTCTCATACTCTAATTCAGCACATTCATTCTACATGATGATCACTACGTTGAATTTTCTGTCTTGAGTGGCCAGCGCTACCCGAGCGCCGGAGCTGCTTGGATGGGAGAAGAGACATGGTGTTGTCGCGTGGGGTGTTTTGTTGAAGTAGGATTAAATTCTCCATATCATCACTCTCATACTCTAATTCAGCACATTCATTCTACATGATGATCACTACGTTGAATTTTCTGTCTTGAGTGGCCAGCGCTACCCGAGCGCCGGAGCTGCTTGGATGGGAGAAGAGACATGGTGTTGTCGCGTGGGGTGTTTTGTTGAAGTAGAATTAACTTCTCCATATCATCACTCTCGCTCTCATACTCTGATTCAACACATTCATTCTACATGATGATCACTACGTTGAATTTTCTGTCTTGAGTGGTCAGCGCTACCCGAGCGCCGGAGCTGCTTGGATGGGAGAAGAGACATGGTGTTGTCGCGTGGTGTGTTTTGTTGAAGTAGAATTAACTTCTCCATATCATCACTCTCATAATCTAATTCAGCACATTCATTCTACATGATGATCACTACGTTGCATTTTCTGTCTTGAGTGGCCAGCGCTACCCGAGCGCCGGAGCTGCTTGGATGGGAGAAGAGACATGGTGTTGTCGCGTGGGGTGTTTTGTTGAAGTAGAATTAAATTCTCCATATCATCACTCTCATACTCTAATTCAGCACATTCATTCTACATGATGATCACTACGTTGAATTTTCTGTCTTGAGTGGCCAGCGCTACCCGAGCGCCGGAGCTGCTTGGATGGGAGAAGAGACATGGTGTTGTCGCGTGGGGTGTTTTGTTGAAGTAGAATTAAATTCTCCATATCATCACTCTCATACTCTAATTCAACACATTCGTTCTACATGATGATCACTACGTTGAATTTTCTGTCTTGAGTGGCCAGCGCTACCCGAGCGCCGGAGCTGCTTGGATGGGAGAAGAGACATGGTGTTGTCGCGTGGGGTGTTTTGTTGAAGTAGAATTAACTTCTCCATATCATCACTCTCGCTCTCATACTCTAATTCAACACATTCATTCTACATGATGATCACTACGTTGAATTTTCTGTCTTGAGTGGTCAACGCTACCCGAGCGCCCGTGCTGCTTGGATGGGAGAAGAGACATGGTATTGTCGCGTGGAGTGTTTTGTTGAAGTAGAATTAACTTCTCCATATCATCACTCTCATACTCTAATTCAGCACTTTTATTCTACATGATGATCACTACGTTGAATTTTCTGTCTTGAGTGGTCAGCGCTACCCGAGCGCCCGTGCTGCTTGGATGGGAGAAGAAACATGGTGTTGTCGCGTGGGGTGTTTTATTGAAGTAGAATTAACTTCTCCATATCATCACTCTCATACTCTAATTCAGCACATTCACTCTACATGATGATCACTACGTTGAATTTTCTGTCTTGAGTGGCCAGCGCTACCCGAGCGCCGGAGCTGCTTGGATGGGAGAAGAAACATGGTGTTCTCGCGTGGGGTGTTTTGTTGAAGTAGAATTAACTTCTCCATATCATCACTCTCACAATCTAATTCAGCACCTTCATTCTACATGATGATCACTACGTTGAATTTTCTGTCTTGAGTGGTCAGCGCTACCCGAGCGCCCGTGCTGCTTGGATGGGAGAAGAAACATGGTGTTGTCGCGTGGGGTGTTTTATTGAAGTAGAATTAACTTCCCCATATCATCACTCTCATACTCTAATTCAGCACATTCATTCTACATGATGATCACTACGTTGAATTTTCTGTCTTGAGTGGTCAGCGCTACCCGAGCGCCCGTGCTGCTTGGATGGGAGAAGAAACATGGTGTTATCGCGTGGGGTGTTTTGTTGAAGTAGAATTAACTTCTCCATATCATCACTCTCATACTCTAATTCAGCACATTCATTCTACATGATGATCACTACGTTGAATTTTCTGTCTTGAGTGGTCAGCGCTACCCGAGCGCCGGAGCTGCTTGGATGGGAGAAGAGACATGGTGTTGTCGCATGGAGTGTTTTGTTGAAGTAGAATTAACTTCTCCATATCATCACTCTCATACTCTAATTCAGCACATTCATTCTACATGATGATCACTACGTTGAATTTTCTGTCTTGAGTGGTCAGCGCTACCCGAGCGCCCGTGCTGCTTGGATGGGAGAAGAGACATGGTGTTGTCGCGTGGGGTGTTTTGTTGAAGTAGAATCAACTTCTCCATATCATCACTCTCATACTCTAATTCAGCACATTCATTCTACATGATGATCACTACGTTGAATTTTCTGTCTTGAGTGGTCAGCGCTACCCGAGCGCCGGAGCTGCTTGGATGGGAGAAGAGACATGGTGTTGTCGCGTGGGGTGTTTTGTTGAAGTAGAATTAACTTCTCCATATCATCACTCTCGCTCTCATACTCTAATTCAGCACATTCATTCTACATGATGATCACTACGTTGAATTTTCTGTCTTGAGTGGTCAGCGCTACCCGAGCGCCCGTGCTGCTTGGATGGGAGAAGGGACATGGTGTTGTCGCGTGGAGTGTTTTGTTGAAGTAGAATTAACTTCTCCATATCATCACTCTCATACTCTAATTCAGCACATTCATTCTACATGATGATCACTACGTTGAATTTTCTGTCTTGAGTGGTCAGCGCTACCCGAGCGCCCGAGCTGCTTGGATGGGAGAAGAGACATGGTGTTGTCGCGTGGGGTGTTTTGTTGAAGTAGAATTAACTTCTCCATATCATCACTCTCATACTCTAATTCAGCACATTCATTCTACATGATGATCACTACGTTGAATTTTCTGTCTTGAGTGGTCAGCGCTACCCGAGCGCCCGTGCTGCTTGGATGGGAGAAGAAACATGGTGTTGTCGCGTGGGGTGTTTTGTTGAAGTAGAATTAACTTCTCCATATCATCACTCTCATACTCTAATTCAGCACATTCATTCTACATGATGATCACTACGTTGAATTTTCTGTCTTGAGTGGTCAGCGCTACCCGAGCGCCCGTGCTGCTTGGATGGGAGAAGAAACATGGTGTTGTCGCGTGGGGTGTTTTGTTGAAGTAGAATTAACTTCTCCATATCATCACTCTCTTACTCTAATTCAGCACATTCATTCTACATGATGATCACTACGTTGAATTTTCTGTCTTGAGTGGTCAGCGCTACCCGAGCGCCCGTGCTGCTTGGATGGGAGAAGAAACATGGTGTTGTCGCGTAGGCTGTTTTGTTGAAGTAGAATTTTTATATCATCACTCTCACTCTCATACTCTAATTCAGCACATTCATTCTACATGATGATCACTACGTTGAATTTTCTGTCTTGAGTGGTCAGCGCTACCCGAGCGCCCGTGCTGCTTGGATGGGAGAAGAAACATGGTGTTGTCGCGTGGGGTGTTTTGTTGAAGTAGAATTAACTTCTCCATATCATCACTCTCATACTCTAATTCAGCACATTCATTCTACATGATGATCACTACGTTGAATTTTCTGTCTTGAGTGGTCAGCGCTACCCGAGCGCCCGTGCTGCTTGGATGGGAGAAGAAACATGGTGTTGTCGCGTGGGGTGTTTTGTTGAAGTAGAATTTACCTCTCTATATCATCACTCTCACTCTCATACTCTAATTCAGCACATTCATTCTACATGATGATCACTACGTTGAATTTTCTGTCTTGAGTGGTCAGCGCTACCCGAGCGCCCGTGCTGCTTGGATGGGAGAAGAAACATGGTGTTGTCGCGTGGGGTGTTTTGTTGAAGTAGAATTTACCTCTCTATATCATCACTCTCACTCTCATACTCTAATTCAGCACATTCATTCTACATGATGATCACTACGTTGAATTTTCTGTCTTGAGTGGTCAGCGCTACCCGAGCGCCCGTGCTGCTTGGATGGGAGAAGAAACATGGTGTTGTTGCGTGGGGTGTTTTGTTGAAGTAGAATTAACTTCTCCATATCATCACTCTCATACTCTAATTCAGCACATTCATTCTACATGATGATCACTGCGTTGAATTTTCTGTCTTGAGTGGTCAGCGCTACCCGAGCGCCCGTGCTGCTTGGATGGGAGAAGAAACATGGTGTTGTCGCGTGGGGTGTTTTGTTGAAGTAGAATTAACTTCTCCATATCATCACTCATACTCTAATTCAGCACATTCATTCTACATGATGATCACTACGTTGAATTTTCTGTCTTGAATGGCCAGCGCTACCCAAGCGCCCGTGCTGTTTGGATGGGAGAAGAGACATGGTGTTGTCGCGTGGGGTGTTTTGTTGAAGTAGAATTAACTTCTCCATATCATCACTCATACTCTAATTCAGCACATTCATTCTACATGATGATCACCACGTTGAATTTTCTGTCTTGAGTGGTCAGCGCTACCCGAGCGCCCATGCTGCTTGGATGGGAGAAGAAGCATGGTGTTGTCGCGTGGGGTGTTTTGTTGAAGTAGAATTAACTTCTCCATATCATCACTCTCTTACTCTAATTCAGCACATTCATTCTACACGATGATCACTACATTGAATTTTCTTGAGTGGTCAGCGCTACCAGAGCGCCCGTGCTGCTTGGATGGGAGAAGAAACATGGTATTGTCTATTGTAGTGTTTTGTTGAAGTAGAATTAACATACGGCACGGGATCACTACGTTGAATTTTCTGGCTTCAGCATTCTCTGCCGACTGTTACGTAGTCTTTGTTTGTATATGAATATGCCGGTTTTTTGTAGATGAGCCACCATTTTTTCTCTCCGAAAAATCTTTCTGAAATTTTATTAGTAATCTGAGGGTATAATTTTTCCTTTTCTTTCTTTCACATCAATAATTTCACCGGTTGAATGGATGATAACCTGCTGGCAAGCTGTACCGTTGAATTCATGGTCCTTCGCCAAAATCGTTGGTTGTGGCATGTCCCGATTTCTCACCAAAGTATGGCTCAAAACCGTTGGATTTTATACTCAGTCATCACAACGTGAATAGCCGTTGTCCATTTGGTAAACTGTTGGATCCCGTCCCTGGATATAACATGGTGAATGCCTGGTGTCTGAATGTTTAGCCACTCTGCGAGACACGCCGAATACAGTGACCCGCGCAAGAAGTCTCCTAGTTTAGTCATATCTGAAGTTGCCTGAAGGACGCCATGAGACCAGACAGAAGAAGATGTCAGAAGAAGATGGGTAGGATCAATCAAGACGCATGATGGGCGTGAAGACCTTGAAAGACCGAAGAACATTTGTTCAAATATTAACCTTACTGAGCTGAAAAAGTAGCCGGATCGTATTTCATGTCGGGTATGTTAGTTTAAGAAATCTGAGATGATGATCATGATTATATTCGCATTGTTTTGCCAAATACGATCCCGAATACTAAAACCTATGTGTATCATTGCGTCTACTCTTGTGTTTTATTTGGTTTGGTTAAGCATCAAACCGCCAGGCGTTAATTATAATTTTTTGTATATCAATTCTCATAATTATGCAATCAAGGATCGTAACAAGTAGATTCACATTAGATTCGTACCATAGCTTGAATCCTTATATAACAAGACCCTCCATTTTTTCGGCCTTTTTTTGCTATTTAGGCTTTGTTTAGCTTTCCCCTTTCGGCCAAAAAAGCGGCCAGAAATGGCCAAAATCGGGCAATTCCCAATCGTCCCAAAAGAGCTCAAAATCACTAATAATGCCATCCTAAGGCTATAAGAAGGTATTTTTCCATTTTAAGAGTCAAAAGGGATGGATATAGCCACTCAAAACGTAGAAAGTTACAATCAAAATCGACCCATTTTGGGCCAATAAGGCAAGGCTATACTAAAGCAAAATGGCTAAAAATCGAGCAAAATCAGGGGTTCAAAAATTTTCCCAAATCATCTGAGAACACTTTCTAGGCTATTATAAGGCTATAAAAAGCATCTCCAGCCCATAAGATCAAAGAAAAAGCACCTCAAAATAGACCCATTTTGGCCAAAAGGCAAGGCTATACTAAGGCAAAATGGCTAAAAATCGAGCAAAATCAGGGGTTCAAAAATTTTCCCAAATCATCTGAGAACACTTTCTAGGCTATTATAAGGCTATAAAAGCATCTCCAGCCCATAAGATCAAAGAAAAAGCACCTCAAAATAGACCCATTTTTGGCCAAAAGGCAAGGCTATACTAAGGCAAAATGGCTAAAAATCGAGCAAAATCAGGGGTTCAAAAAATTTTCCCAAATCATCTGAGAACACTTTCTAGGCTATTATAAGGCTATAAAAAGCATCTCCAGCCCATAAGATCAAAGAAAAAAGCACCTCAAAATAGACCCATTTTTGGCCAAAAAGGCAAGGCTATACTAAGGCAAAATGGCTAAAAATCGAGCAAAATAAGGGGTTCAAGAAATTTTCCCAAATCATCTGAGAACACTTTCTAGGCTATTATAAGGCTATAGAAAGCATCTCCAGCCCATAAGAGCAAAGAAAAAAGCACCTCAAAATAGACCAATTTTTGGCCAGGAGGCATAAGGCAAAATGGCTAAAAATCGAGCAAAATCAGGGGTTTAAAAAATATTCCCAAATCATCTGAGAACACTTTCTAGGCTGTTATAAGGCTATAAAAGCATCTCCAGCCCATAAGATCAAAGAAAAAGCACCTCAAAATAGACCCATTTTTGGCCAAAAGGCAAGGCTATACTAAGGCAAAATGGCTAAAATCGAGCAAAATCAGGGGTTCAAAAATTTTCCCAAATCATCTGAGAACACTTTCTAGGCTATTATAAGGCTATAAAAAGCATCTCCAGCCCATAAGATCAAAGAAAAAGCACCTCAAAATAGACCCATTTTTGGCCAAAAAGGCAAGGCTATACTAAGGCAAAATGGCTAAAATCGAGCAAAATCAGGGGTTCAAAAATTTTCCCAAATCATCTGAGAACACTTTCTAGGCTATTATAAGGCTATAAAAGCATCTCCAGCCCATAAGATCAAAGAAAAAGCACCTCAAAATAGACCCATTTTTGGCCAAAAGGCAAGGCTATACTAAGGCAAAATGGCTAAAATCGAGCAAAATCAGGGGTTCAAAAAATTTTCCCAAATCATCTGAGAACACTTTCTAGGCTATTATAAGGCTATAAAAAGCATCTCCAGCCCATAAGATCAAAGAAAAAGCACCTCAAAATAGACCCATTTTTGGCCAAAAGGCAAGGCTATACTAAGGCAAAATGGCTAAAAATCGAGCAAAATCAGGGGTTCAAAAATTTTCCCAAATCATCTGAGAACACTTTCTAGGCTATTATAAGGCTATAAAAAGCATCTCCAGCCCATAAGATCAAAGAAAAAGCACCTCAAAATAGACCCATTTTGGCCAAAAAGGCAAGGCTATACTAAGGCAAAATGGCTAAAAATCGAGCAAAATCAGGGGTTCAAAAATTTTCCCAAATCATCTGAGAACACTTTCTAGGCTATTATAAGGCTATAAAAGCATCTCCAGCCCATAAGATCAAAGAAAAAGCACCTCAAAATAGACCCATTTTTGGCCAAAAAGGCAAGGCTATACTAAGGCAAAATGGCTAAAAATCGAGCAAAATCAGGGGTTCAAAAAATTTTCCCAAATCATCTGAGAACACTTTCTAGGCTATTATAAGGCTATAAAAGCATCTCCAGCCCATAAGATCAAAGAAAAAGCACCTCAAAATAGACCCATTTTTGGCCAAAAGGCAAGGCTATACTAAGGCAAAATGGCTAAAAATCGAGCAAAATCAGGGGTTCAAAAAATTTTCCCAAATCATCTGAGAACACTTTCTAGGCTATTATAAGGCTATAAAAAGCATCTCCAGCCCATAAGATCAAAGAAAAAGCACCTCAAAATAGACCCATTTTTGGCCAAAAAGGCAAGGCTATACTAAGGCAAAATGGCTAAAAATCGAGCAAAATCAGGGGTTCAAAAATTTTCCCAAATCATCTGAGAACACTTTCTAGGCTATTATAAGGCTATAAAAGCATCTCCAGCCCATAAGATCAAAGAAAAAGCACCTCAAAATAGACCCATTTTTGGCCAAAAAGGCAAGGCTATACTAAGGCAAAATGGCTAAAAATCGAGCAAAATCAGGGGTTCAAAAATTTTCCCAAATCATCTGAGAACACTTTCTAGGCTATTATAAGGCTATAAAAGCATCTCCAGCCCATAAGATCAAAGAAAAAGCACCTCAAAATAGACCCATTTTTGGCCAAAAGGCAAGGCTATACTAAGGCAAAATGGCTAAAAATCGAGCAAAATCAGGGGTTCAAAAATTTTCCCAAATCATCTGAGAACACTTTCTAGGCTATTATAAGGCTATAAAAGCATCTCCAGCCCATAAGATCAAAGAAAAAGCACCTCAAAATAGACCCATTTTTGGCCAAAAGGCAAGGCTATACTAAGGCAAAATGGCTAAAAATCGAGCAAAATCAGGGGTTCAAAAATTTTCCCAAATCATCTGAGAACACTTTCTAGGCTATTATAAGGCTATAAAAGCATCTCCAGCCCATAAGATCAAAGAAAAAGCACCTCAAAATAGACCCATTTTTGGCCAAAAGGCAAGGCTATACTAAGGCAAAATGGCTAAAAATCGAGCAAAATCAGGGGTTCAAAAATTTTCCCAAATCATCTGAGAACACTTTCTAGGCTATTATAAGGCTATAAAAAGCATCTCCAGCCCATAAGATCAAAGAAAAAGCACCTCAAAATAGACCCATTTTTGGCCAAAAGGCAAGGCTATACTAAGGCAAAATGGCTAAAAATCGAGCAAAATCAGGGGTTCAAAAATTTTCCCAAATCATCTGAGAACACTTTCTAGGCTATTATAAGGCTATAAAAGCATCTCCAGCCCATAAGATCAAAGAAAAAGCACCTCAAAATAGACCCATTTTTGGCCAAAAGGCAAGGCTATACTAAGGCAAAATGGCTAAAAATCGAGCAAAATCAGGGGTTCAAAAATTTTCCCAAATCATCTGAGAACACTTTCTAGGCTATTATAAGGCTATAAAAAGCATCTCCAGCCCATAAGATCAAAGAAAAAGCACCTCAAAATAGACCCATTTTTGGCCAAAAGGCAAGGCTATACTAAGGCAAAATGGCTAAAAATCGAGCAAAATCAGGGGTTCAAAAATTTTCCCAAATCATCTGAGAACACTTTCTAGGCTATTATAAGGCTATAAAAAGCATCTCCAGCCCATAAGATCAAAGAAAAAGCACCTCAAAATAGACCCATTTTTGGCCAAAAGGCAAGGCTATACTAAGGCAAAATGGCTAAAATCGAGCAAAATCAGGGGTTCAAAAATTTTCCCAAATCATCTGAGAACACTTTCTAGGCTATTATAAGGCTATAAAAGCATCTCCAGCCCATAAGATCAAAGAAAAAGCACCTCAAAATAGACCCATTTTTGGCCAAAAAGGCAAGGCTATACTAAGGCAAAATGGCTAAAAATCGAGCAAAATCAGGGGTTCAAAAATTTTCCCAAATCATCTGAGAACACTTTCTAGGCTATTATAAGGCTATAAAAGCATCTCCAGCCCATAAGATCAAAGAAAAAGCACCTCAAAATAGACCCATTTTTGGCCAAAAAGGCAAGGCTATACTAAGGCAAAATGGCTAAAAATCGAGCAAAATCAGGGGTTCAAAAATTTTCCCAAATCATCTGAGAACACTTTCTAGGCTATTATAAGGCTATAAAAGCATCTCCAGCCCATAAGATCAAAGAAAAAGCACCTCAAAATAGACCCATTTTTGGCCAAAAGGCAAGGCTATACTAAGGCAAAATGGCTAAAAATCGAGCAAAATCAGGGGTTCAAAAATTTTCCCAAATCATCTGAGAACACTTTCTAGGCTATTATAAGGCTATAAAAGCATCTCCAGCCCATAAGATCAAAGAAAAAGCACCTCAAAATAGACCCATTTTTGGCCAAAAGGCAAGGCTATACTAAGGCAAAATGGCTAAAAATCGAGCAAAATCAGGGGTTCAAAAATTTTCCCAAATCATCTGAGAACACTTTCTAGGCTATTATAAGGCTATAAAAGCATCTCCAGCCCATAAGATCAAAGAAAAAGCACCTCAAAATAGACCCATTTTTGGCCAAAAGGCAAGGCTATACTAAGGCAAAATGGCTAAAAATCGAGCAAAATCAGGGGTTCAAAAATTTTCCCAAATCATCTGAGAACACTTTCTAGGCTATTATAAGGCTATAAAAAGCATCTCCAGCCCATAAGATCAAAGAAAAAGCACCTCAAAATAGACCCATTTTTGGCCAAAAAGGCAAGGCTATACTAAGGCAAAATGGCTAAAAATCGAGCAAAATCAGGGGTTCAAAAATTTTCCCAAATCATCTGAGAACACTTTCTAGGCTATTATAAGGCTATAAAAGCATCTCCAGCCCATAAGATCAAAGAAAAAGCACCTCAAAATAGACCCATTTTTGGCCAAAAAGGCAAGGCTATACTAAGGCAAAATGGCTAAAAATCGAGCAAAATCAGGGGTTCAAAAATTTTCCCAAATCATCTGAGAACACTTTCTAGGCTATTATAAGGCTATAAAAGCATCTCCAGCCCATAAGATCAAAGAAAAAGCACCTCAAAATAGACCCATTTTTGGCCAAAAGGCAAGGCTATACTAAGGCAAAATGGCTAAAAATCGAGCAAAATCAGGGGTTCAAAAATTTTCCCAAATCATCTGAGAACACTTTCTAGGCTATTATAAGGCTATAAAAAGCATCTCCAGCCCATAAGATCAAAGAAAAAGCACCTCAAAATAGACCCATTTTTGGCCAAAAGGCAAGGCTATACTAAGGCAAAATGGCTAAAAATCGAGCAAAATCAGGGGTTCAAAAATTTTCCCAAATCATCTGAGAACACTTTCTAGGCTATTATAAGGCTATAAAAGCATCTCCAGCCCATAAGATCAAAGAAAAAGCACCTCAAAATAGACCCATTTTTGGCCAAAAAGGCAAGGCTATACTAAGGCAAAATGGCTAAAAATCGAGCAAAATCAGGGGTTCAAAAAATTTTCCCAAATCATCTGAGAACACTTTCTAGGCTATTATAAGGCTATAAAAAGCATCTCCAGCCCATAAGATCAAAGAAAAAGCACCTCAAAATAGACCCATTTTTGGCCAAAAGGCAAGGCTATACTAAGGCAAAATGGCTAAAAATCGAGCAAAATCAGGGGTTCAAAAAATTTTCCCAAATCATCTGAGAACACTTTCTAGGCTATTATAAGGCTATAAAAGCATCTCCAGCCCATAAGATCAAAGAAAAAAGCACCTCAAAATAGACCCATTTTTGGCCAAAAAGGCAAGGCTATACTAAGGCAAAATGGCTAAAAATCGAGCAAAATCAGGGGTTCAAAAAATTTTCCCAAATCATCTGAGAACACTTTCTAGGCTATTATAAGGCTATAAAAAGCATCTCCAGCCCATAAGATCAAAGAAAAAGCACCTCAAAATAGACCCATTTTTGGCCAAAAGGCAAGGCTATACTAAGGCAAAATGGCTAAAAATCGAGCAAAATCAGGGGTTCAAAAAATTTCCCAAATCATCTGAGAACACTTTCTAGGCTATTATAAGGCTATAAAAAGCATCTCCAGCCCATAAGATCAAAGAAAAAGCACCTCAAAATAGACCCATTTTTGGCCAAAAGGCAAGGCTATACTAAGGCAAAATGGCTAAAAATCGAGCAAAATCAGGGGTTCAAAAATTTTCCCAAATCATCTGAGAACACTTTCTAGGCTATTATAAGGCTATAAAAGCATCTCCAGCCCATAAGATCAAAGAAAAAGCACCTCAAAATAGACCCATTTTTGGCCAAAAGGCAAGGCTATACTAAGGCAAAATGGCTAAAAATCGAGCAAAATCAGGGGTTCAAAAATTTTCCCAAATCATCTGAGAACACTTTCTAGGCTATTATAAGGCTATAAAAGCATCTCCAGCCCATAAGATCAAAGAAAAAGCACCTCAAAATAGACCCATTTTTGGCCAAAAAGGCAAGGCTATACTAAGGCAAAATGGCTAAAAATCGAGCAAAATCAGGGGTTCAAAAAATTTTCCCAAATCATCTGAGAACACTTTCTAGGCTATTATAAGGCTATAAAAGCATCTCCAGCCCATAAGATCAAAGAAAAAGCACCTCAAAATAGACCCATTTTTGGCCAAAAAGGCAAGGCTATACTAAGGCAAAATGGCTAAAAATCGAGCAAAATCAGGGGTTCAAAAAATTTTCCCAAATCATCTGAGAACACTTTCTAGGCTATTATAAGGCTATAAAAAGCATCTCCAGCCCATAAGATCAAAGAAAAAAGCACCTCAAAATAGACCCATTTTTGGCCAAAAAGGCAAGGCTATACTAAGGCAAAATGGCTAAAAATCGAGCAAAATCAGGGGTTCAAAAAATTTTCCCAAATCATCTGAGAACACTTTCTAGGCTATTATAAGGCTATAAAAGCATCTCCAGCCCATAAGATCAAAGAAAAAGCACCTCAAAATAGACCCATTTTTGGCCAAAAAGGCAAGGCTATACTAAGGCAAAATGGCTAAAAATCGAGCAAAATCAGGGGTTCAAAAAATTTTCCCAAATCATCTGAGAACACTTTCTAGGCTATTATAAGGCTATAAAAGCATCTCCAGCCCATAAGATCAAAGAAAAAGCACCTCAAAATAGACCCATTTTTGGCCAAAAGGCAAGGCTATACTAAGGCAAAATGGCTAAAAATCGAGCAAAATCAGGGGTTCAAAAATTTTCCCAAATCATCTGAGAACACTTTCTAGGCTATTATAAGGCTATAAAAGCATCTCCAGCCCATAAGATCAAAGAAAAAGCACCTCAAAATAGACCCATTTTTGGCCAAAAAGGCAAGGCTATACTAAGGCAAAATGGCTAAAAATCGAGCAAAATCAGGGGTTCAAAAATTTTCCCAAATCATCTGAGAACACTTTCTAGGCTATTATAAGGCTATAAAAAGCATCTCCAGCCCATAAGATCAAAGAAAAAGCACCTCAAAATAGACCCATTTTTGGCCAAAAGGCAAGGCTATACTAAGGCAAAATGGCTAAAAATCGAGCAAAATCAGGGGTTCAAAAATTTTCCCAAATCATCTGAGAACACTTTCTAGGCTATTATAAGGCTATAAAAGCATCTCCAGCCCATAAGATCAAAGAAAAAGCACCTCAAAATAGACCCATTTTTGGCCAAAAAGGCAAGGCTATACTAAGGCAAAATGGCTAAAAATCGAGCAAAATCAGGGGTTCAAAAATTTTCCCAAATCATCTGAGAACACTTTCTAGGCTATTATAAGGCTATAAAAGCATCTCCAGCCCATAAGATCAAAGAAAAAGCACCTCAAAATAGACCCATTTTTGGCCAAAAGGCAAGGCTATACTAAGGCAAAATGGCTAAAAATCGAGCAAAATCAGGGGTTCAAAAATTTTCCCAAATCATCTGAGAACACTTTCTAGGCTATTATAAGGCTATAAAAGCATCTCCAGCCCATAAGATCAAAGAAAAAGCACCTCAAAATAGACCCATTTTTGGCCAAAAGGCAAGGCTATACTAAGGCAAAATGGCTAAAAATCGAGCAAAATCAGGGGTTCAAAAATTTTCCCAAATCATCTGAGAACACTTTCTAGGCTATTATAAGGCTATAAAAGCATCTCCAGCCCATAAGATCAAAGAAAAAGCACCTCAAAATAGACCCATTTTTGGCCAAAAGGCAAGGCTATACTAAGGCAAAATGGCTAAAAATCGAGCAAAATCAGGGGTTCAAAAAATTTTCCCAAATCATCTGAGAACACTTTCTAGGCTATTATAAGGCTATAAAAAGCATCTCCAGCCCATAAGATCAAAGAAAAAGCACCTCAAAATAGACCCATTTTTGGCCAAAAAGGCAAGGCTATACTAAGGCAAAATGGCTAAAAATCGAGCAAAATCAGGGGTTCAAAAAATTTTCCCAAATCATCTGAGAACACTTTCTAGGCTATTATAAGGCTATAAAAAGCATCTCCAGCCCATAAGATCAAAGAAAAAGCACCTCAAAATAGACCCATTTTTGGCCAAAAGGCAAGGCTATACTAAGGCAAAATGGCTAAAAATCGAGCAAAATCAGGGGTTCAAAAATTTTCCCAAATCATCTGAGAACACTTTCTAGGCTATTATAAGGCTATAAAAGCATCTCCAGCCCATAAGATCAAAGAAAAAGCACCTCAAAATAGACCCATTTTTGGCCAAAAGGCAAGGCTATACTAAGGCAAAATGGCTAAAAATCGAGCAAAATCAGGGGTTCAAAAATTTTCCCAAATCATCTGAGAACACTTTCTAGGCTATTATAAGGCTATAAAAGCATCTCCAGCCCATAAGATCAAAGAAAAAGCACCTCAAAATAGACCCATTTTTGGCCAAAAGGCAAGGCTATACTAAGGCAAAATGGCTAAAAATCGAGCAAAATCAGGGGTTCAAAAATTTTCCCAAATCATCTGAGAACACTTTCTAGGCTATTATAAGGCTATAAAAGCATCTCCAGCCCATAAGATCAAAGAAAAAGCACCTCAAAATAGACCCATTTTTGGCCAAAAGGCAAGGCTATACTAAGGCAAAATGGCTAAAAATCGAGCAAAATCAGGGGTTCAAAAATTTTCCCAAATCATCTGAGAACACTTTCTAGGCTATTATAAGGCTATAAAAAGCATCTCCAGCCCATAAGATCAAAGAAAAAGCACCTCAAAATAGACCCATTTTTGGCCAAAAGGCAAGGCTATACTAAGGCAAAATGGCTAAAAATCGAGCAAAATCAGGGGTTCAAAAATTTTCCCAAATCATCTGAGAACACTTTCTAGGCTATTATAAGGCTATAAAAGCATCTCCAGCCCATAAGATCAAAGAAAAAGCACCTCAAAATAGACCCATTTTTGGCCAAAAGGCAAGGCTATACTAAGGCAAAATGGCTAAAAATCGAGCAAAATCAGGGGTTCAAAAATTTTCCCAAATCATCTGAGAACACTTTCTAGGCTATTATAAGGCTATAAAAGCATCTCCAGCCCATAAGATCAAAGAAAAAGCACCTCAAAATAGACCCATTTTTGGCCAAAAGGCAAGGCTATACTAAGGCAAAATGGCTAAAAATCGAGCAAAATCAGGGGTTCAAAAATTTTCCCAAATCATCTGAGAACACTTTCTAGGCTATTATAAGGCTATAAAAGCATCTCCAGCCCATAAGATCAAAGAAAAAGCACCTCAAAATAGACCCATTTTTGGCCAAAAGGCAAGGCTATACTAAGGCAAAATGGCTAAAAATCGAGCAAAATCAGGGGTTCAAAAATTTTCCCAAATCATCTGAGAACACTTTCTAGGCTATTATAAGGCTATAAAAGCATCTCCAGCCCATAAGATCAAAGAAAAAGCACCTCAAAATAGACCCATTTTTGGCCAAAAGGCAAGGCTATACTAAGGCAAAATGGCTAAAAATCGAGCAAAATCAGGGGTTCAAAAATTTTCCCAAATCATCTGAGAACACTTTCTAGGCTATTATAAGGCTATAAAAGCATCTCCAGCCCATAAGATCAAAGAAAAAGCACCTCAAAATAGACCCATTTTTGGCCAAAAGGCAAGGCTATACTAAGGCAAAATGGCTAAAAATCGAGCAAAATCAGGGGTTCAAAAATTTTCCCAAATCATCTGAGAACACTTTCTAGGCTATTATAAGGCTATAAAAAGCATCTCCAGCCCATAAGATCAAAGAAAAAGCACCTCAAAATAGACCCATTTTTGGCCAAAAGGCAAGGCTATACTAAGGCAAAATGGCTAAAAATCGAGCAAAATCAGGGGTTCAAAAAATTTTCCCAAATCATCTGAGAACACTTTCTAGGCTATTATAAGGCTATAAAAAGCATCTCCAGCCCATAAGATCAAAGAAAAAGCACCTCAAAATAGACCCATTTTTGGCCAAAAAGGCAAGGCTATACTAAGGCAAAATGGCTAAAAATCGAGCAAAATCAGGGGTTCAAAAAATTTTCCCAAATCATCTGAGAACACTTTCTAGGCTATTATAAGGCTATAAAAGCATCTCCAGCCCATAAGATCAAAGAAAAAGCACCTCAAAATAGACCCATTTTTGGCCAAAAAGGCAAGGCTATACTAAGGCAAAATGGCTAAAAATCGAGCAAAATCAGGGGTTCAAAAAATTTTCCCAAATCATCTGAGAACACTTTCTAGGCTATTATAAGGCTATAAAAGCATCTCCAGCCCATAAGATCAAAGAAAAAGCACCTCAAAATAGACCCATTTTTGGCCAAAAGGCAAGGCTATACTAAGGCAAAATGGCTAAAAATCGAGCAAAATCAGGGGTTCAAAAATTTTCCCAAATCATCTGAGAACACTTTCTAGGCTATTATAAGGCTATAAAAAGCATCTCCAGCCCATAAGATCAAAGAAAAAGCACCTCAAAATAGACCCATTTTTGGCCAAAAGGCAAGGCTATACTAAGGCAAAATGGCTAAAAATCGAGCAAAATCAGGGGTTCAAAAATTTTCCCAAATCATCTGAGAACACTTTCTAGGCTATTATAAGGCTATAAAAGCATCTCCAGCCCATAAGATCAAAGAAAAAGCACCTCAAAATAGACCCATTTTTGGCCAAAAGGCAAGGCTATACTAAGGCAAAATGGCTAAAAATCGAGCAAAATCAGGGGTTCAAAAATTTTCCCAAATCATCTGAGAACACTTTCTAGGCTATTATAAGGCTATAAAAGCATCTCCAGCCCATAAGATCAAAGAAAAAGCACCTCAAAATAGACCCATTTTTGGCCAAAAGGCAAGGCTATACTAAGGCAAAATGGCTAAAAATCGAGCAAAATCAGGGGTTCAAAAATTTTCCCAAATCATCTGAGAACACTTTCTAGGCTATTATAAGGCTATAAAAGCATCTCCAGCCCATAAGATCAAAGAAAAAGCACCTCAAAATAGACCCATTTTTGGCCAAAAGGCAAGGCTATACTAAGGCAAAATGGCTAAAAATCGAGCAAAATCAGGGGTTCAAAAATTTTCCCAAATCATCTGAGAACACTTTCTAGGCTATTATAAGGCTATAAAAGCATCTCCAGCCCATAAGATCAAAGAAAAAGCACCTCAAAATAGACCCATTTTTGGCCAAAAAGGCAAGGCTATACTAAGGCAAAATGGCTAAAAATCGAGCAAAATCAGGGGTTCAAAAATTTTCCCAAATCATCTGAGAACACTTTCTAGGCTATTATAAGGCTATAAAAGCATCTCCAGCCCATAAGATCAAAGAAAAAGCACCTCAAAATAGACCCATTTTTGGCCAAAAAGGCAAGGCTATACTAAGGCAAAATGGCTAAAAATCGAGCAAAATCAGGGGTTCAAAAATTTTCCCAAATCATCTGAGAACACTTTCTAGGCTATTATAAGGCTATAAAAGCATCTCCAGCCCATAAGATCAAAGAAAAAGCACCTCAAAATAGACCCATTTTTGGCCAAAAGGCAAGGCTATACTAAGGCAAAATGGCTAAAAATCGAGCAAAATCAGGGGTTCAAAAATTTTCCCAAATCATCTGAGAACACTTTCTAGGCTATTATAAGGCTATAAAAGCATCTCCAGCCCATAAGATCAAAGAAAAAGCACCTCAAAATAGACCCATTTTTGGCCAAAAGGCAAGGCTATACTAAGGCAAAATGGCTAAAAATCGAGCAAAATCAGGGGTTCAAAAATTTTCCCAAATCATCTGAGAACACTTTCTAGGCTATTATAAGGCTATAAAAAGCATCTCCAGCCCATAAGATCAAAGAAAAAGCACCTCAAAATAGACCCATTTTTGGCCAAAAAGGCAAGGCTATACTAAGGCAAAATGGCTAAAAATCGAGCAAAATCAGGGGTTCAAAAATTTTCCCAAATCATCTGAGAACACTTTCTAGGCTATTATAAGGCTATAAAAGCATCTCCAGCCCATAAGATCAAAGAAAAAGCACCTCAAAATAGACCCATTTTTGGCCAAAAGGCAAGGCTATACTAAGGCAAAATGGCTAAAATCGAGCAAAATCAGGGGTTCAAAAATTTTCCCAAATCATCTGAGAACACTTTCTAGGCTATTATAAGGCTATAAAAAGCATCTCCAGCCCATAAGATCAAAGAAAAAGCACCTCAAAATAGACCCATTTTTGGCCAAAAGGCAAGGCTATACTAAGGCAAAATGGCTAAAAATCGAGCAAAATCAGGGGTTCAAAAATTTTCCCAAATCATCTGAGAACACTTTCTAGGCTATTATAAGGCTATAAAAAGCATCTCCAGCCCATAAGATCAAAGAAAAAGCACCTCAAAATAGACCCATTTTTGGCCAAAAGGCAAGGCTATACTAAGGCAAAATGGCTAAAAATCGAGCAAAATCAGGGGTTCAAAAATTTTCCCAAATCATCTGAGAACACTTTCTAGGCTATTATAAGGCTATAAAAGCATCTCCAGCCCATAAGATCAAAGAAAAAGCACCTCAAAATAGACCCATTTTTGGCCAAAAAGGCAAGGCTATACTAAGGCAAAATGGCTAAAAATCGAGCAAAATCAGGGGTTCAAAAAATTTTCCCAAATCATCTGAGAACACTTTCTAGGCTATTATAAGGCTATAAAAAGCATCTCCAGCCCATAAGATCAAAGAAAAAGCACCTCAAAATAGACCCATTTTTGGCCAAAAGGCAAGGCTATACTAAGGCAAAATGGCTAAAAATCGAGCAAAATCAGGGGTTCAAAAATTTTCCCAAATCATCTGAGAACACTTTCTAGGCTATTATAAGGCTATAAAAGCATCTCCAGCCCATAAGATCAAAGAAAAAGCACCTCAAAATAGACCCATTTTTGGCCAAAAGGCAAGGCTATACTAAGGCAAAATGGCTAAAATCGAGCAAAATCAGGGGTTCAAAAATTTTCCCAAATCATCTGAGAACACTTTCTAGGCTATTATAAGGCTATAAAAGCATCTCCAGCCCATAAGATCAAAGAAAAAGCACCTCAAAATAGACCCATTTTTGGCCAAAAGGCAAGGCTATACTAAGGCAAAATGGCTAAAAATCGAGCAAAATCAGGGGTTCAAAAATTTTCCCAAATCATCTGAGAACACTTTCTAGGCTATTATAAGGCTATAAAAAGCATCTCCAGCCCATAAGATCAAAGAAAAAGCACCTCAAAATAGACCCATTTTTGGCCAAAAGGCAAGGCTATACTAAGGCAAAATGGCTAAAAATCGAGCAAAATCAGGGGTTCAAAAATTTTCCCAAATCATCTGAGAACACTTTCTAGGCTATTATAAGGCTATAAAAAGCATCTCCAGCCCATAAGATCAAAGAAAAAGCACCTCAAAATAGACCCATTTTTGGCCAAAAGGCAAGGCTATACTAAGGCAAAATGGCTAAAAATCGAGCAAAATCAGGGGTTCAAAAATTTTCCCAAATCATCTGAGAACACTTTCTAGGCTATTATAAGGCTATAAAAGCATCTCCAGCCCATAAGATCAAAGAAAAAGCACCTCAAAATAGACCCATTTTTGGCCAAAAGGCAAGGCTATACTAAGGCAAAATGGCTAAAAATCGAGCAAAATCAGGGGTTCAAAAAATTTTCCCAAATCATCTGAGAACACTTTCTAGGCTATTATAAGGCTATAAAAAGCATCTCCAGCCCATAAGATCAAAGAAAAAGCACCTCAAAATAGACCCATTTTTGGCCAAAAGGCAAGGCTATACTAAGGCAAAATGGCTAAAAATCGAGCAAAATCAGGGGTTCAAAAATTTTCCCAAATCATCTGAGAACACTTTCTAGGCTATTATAAGGCTATAAAAAGCATCTCCAGCCCATAAGATCAAAGAAAAAGCACCTCAAAATAGACCCATTTTTGGCCAAAAGGCAAGGCTATACTAAGGCAAAATGGCTAAAAATCGAGCAAAATCAGGGGTTCAAAAATTTTCCCAAATCATCTGAGAACACTTTCTAGGCTATTATAAGGCTATAAAAGCATCTCCAGCCCATAAGATCAAAGAAAAAGCACCTCAAAATAGACCCATTTTTGGCCAAAAAGGCAAGGCTATACTAAGGCAAAATGGCTAAAAATCGAGCAAAATCAGGGGTTCAAAAATTTTCCCAAATCATCTGAGAACACTTTCTAGGCTATTATAAGGCTATAAAAGCATCTCCAGCCCATAAGATCAAAGAAAAAGCACCTCAAAATAGACCCATTTTTGGCCAAAAGGCAAGGCTATACTAAGGCAAAATGGCTAAAAATCGAGCAAAATCAGGGGTTCAAAAATTTTCCCAAATCATCTGAGAACACTTTCTAGGCTATTATAAGGCTATAAAAAGCATCTCCAGCCCATAAGATCAAAGAAAAAGCACCTCAAAATAGACCCATTTTTGGCCAAAAGGCAAGGCTATACTAAGGCAAAATGGCTAAAAATCGAGCAAAATCAGGGGTTCAAAAATTTTCCCAAATCATCTGAGAACACTTTCTAGGCTATTATAAGGCTATAAAAGCATCTCCAGCCCATAAGATCAAAGAAAAAGCACCTCAAAATAGACCCATTTTTGGCCAAAAAGGCAAGGCTATACTAAGGCAAAATGGCTAAAAATCGAGCAAAATCAGGGGTTCAAAAATTTTCCCAAATCATCTGAGAACACTTTCTAGGCTATTATAAGGCTATAAAAAGCATCTCCAGCCCATAAGATCAAAGAAAAAGCACCTCAAAATAGACCCATTTTTGGCCAAAAGGCAAGGCTATACTAAGGCAAAATGGCTAAAAATCGAGCAAAATCAGGGGTTCAAAAATTTTCCCAAATCATCTGAGAACACTTTCTAGGCTATTATAAGGCTATAAAAGCATCTCCAGCCCATAAGATCAAAGAAAAAGCACCTCAAAATAGACCCATTTTTGGCCAAAAGGCAAGGCTATACTAAGGCAAAATGGCTAAAAATCGAGCAAAATCAGGGGTTCAAAAATTTTCCCAAATCATCTGAGAACACTTTCTAGGCTATTATAAGGCTATAAAAGCATCTCCAGCCCATAAGATCAAAGAAAAAGCACCTCAAAATAGACCCATTTTTGGCCAAAAGGCAAGGCTATACTAAGGCAAAATGGCTAAAAATCGAGCAAAATCAGGGGTTCAAAAATTTTCCCAAATCATCTGAGAACACTTTCTAGGCTATTATAAGGCTATAAAAAGCATCTCCAGCCCATAAGATCAAAGAAAAAGCACCTCAAAATAGACCCATTTTTGGCCAAAAGGCAAGGCTATACTAAGGCAAAATGGCTAAAAATCGAGCAAAATCAGGGGTTCAAAAATTTTCCCAAATCATCTGAGAACACTTTCTAGGCTATTATAAGGCTATAAAAGCATCTCCAGCCCATAAGATCAAAGAAAAAGCACCTCAAAATAGACCCATTTTTGGCCAAAAGGCAAGGCTATACTAAGGCAAAATGGCTAAAAATCGAGCAAAATCAGGGGTTCAAAAATTTTCCCAAATCATCTGAGAACACTTTCTAGGCTATTATAAGGCTATAAAAGCATCTCCAGCCCATAAGATCAAAGAAAAAGCACCTCAAAATAGACCCATTTTTGGCCAAAAGGCAAGGCTATACTAAGGCAAAATGGCTAAAAATCGAGCAAAATCAGGGGTTCAAAAATTTTCCCAAATCATCTGAGAACACTTTCTAGGCTATTATAAGGCTATAAAAAGCATCTCCAGCCCATAAGATCAAAGAAAAAGCACCTCAAAATAGACCCATTTTTGGCCAAAAGGCAAGGCTATACTAAGGCAAAATGGCTAAAAATCGAGCAAAATCAGGGGTTCAAAAATTTTCCCAAATCATCTGAGAACACTTTCTAGGCTATTATAAGGCTATAAAAGCATCTCCAGCCCATAAGATCAAAGAAAAAGCACCTCAAAATAGACCCATTTTTGGCCAAAAAGGCAAGGCTATACTAAGGCAAAATGGCTAAAAATCGAGCAAAATCAGGGGTTCAAAAATTTTCCCAAATCATCTGAGAACACTTTCTAGGCTATTATAAGGCTATAAAAGCATCTCCAGCCCATAAGATCAAAGAAAAAGCACCTCAAAATAGACCCATTTTTGGCCAAAAGGCAAGGCTATACTAAGGCAAAATGGCTAAAAATCGAGCAAAATCAGGGGTTCAAAAATTTTCCCAAATCATCTGAGAACACTTTCTAGGCTATTATAAGGCTATAAAAGCATCTCCAGCCCATAAGATCAAAGAAAAAGCACCTCAAAATAGACCCATTTTTGGCCAAAAGGCAAGGCTATACTAAGGCAAAATGGCTAAAAATCGAGCAAAATCAGGGGTTCAAAAATTTTCCCAAATCATCTGAGAACACTTTCTAGGCTATTATAAGGCTATAAAAGCATCTCCAGCCCATAAGATCAAAGAAAAAGCACCTCAAAATAGACCCATTTTTGGCCAAAAGGCAAGGCTATACTAAGGCAAAATGGCTAAAAATCGAGCAAAATCAGGGGTTCAAAAATTTTCCCAAATCATCTGAGAACACTTTCTAGGCTATTATAAGGCTATAAAAAGCATCTCCAGCCCATAAGATCAAAGAAAAAGCACCTCAAAATAGACCCATTTTTGGCCAAAAGGCAAGGCTATACTAAGGCAAAATGGCTAAAAATCGAGCAAAATCAGGGGTTCAAAAATTTTCCCAAATCATCTGAGAACACTTTCTAGGCTATTATAAGGCTATAAAAGCATCTCCAGCCCATAAGATCAAAGAAAAAGCACCTCAAAATAGACCCATTTTTGGCCAAAAAGGCAAGGCTATACTAAGGCAAAATGGCTAAAAATCGAGCAAAATCAGGGGTTCAAAAATTTTCCCAAATCATCTGAGAACACTTTCTAGGCTATTATAAGGCTATAAAAAGCATCTCCAGCCCATAAGATCAAAGAAAAAGCACCTCAAAATAGACCCATTTTTGGCCAAAAGCGCAAGGCTATACTAAGGCAAAATGGCTAAAAATCGAGCAAAATCAGGAGTTTAAAAAATTTTCCCAAATCATCTGAGAACACTTTCTAGGCTATTATAAGGCTATAAAAAGCATCTCCAGCCCATAAGATCAAAGAAAAAGCACCTCAAAATAGACCCATTTTTGGCCAAAAGGCAAGGCTATACTAAGGCAAAATGGCTAAAAATCGAGCAAAATCAGGGGTTCAAAAATTTTCCCAAATCATCTGAGAACACTTTCTAGGCTATTATAAGGCTATAAAAGCATCTCCAGCCCATAAGATCAAAGAAAAAGCACCTCAAAATAGACCCATTTTTGGCCAAAAGGCAAGGCTATACTAAGGCAAAATGGCTAAAAATCGAGCAAAATCAGGGGTTCAAAAATTTTCCCAAATCATCTGAGAACACTTTCTAGGCTATTATAAGGCTATAAAAGCATCTCCAGCCCATAAGATCAAAGAAAAAGCACCTCAAAATAGACCCATTTTTGGCCAAAAAGGCAAGGCTATACTAAGGCAAAATGGCTAAAAATCGAGCAAAATCAGGGGTTCAAAAATTTTCCCAAATCATCTGAGAACACTTTCTAGGCTATTATAAGGCTATAAAAAGCATCTCCAGCCCATAAGATCAAAGAAAAAAGCACCTCAAAATAGACCCATTTTTGGCCAAAAAGGCAAGGCTATACTAAGGCAAAATGGCTAAAAATCGAGCAAAATCAGGGGTTTAAAAAATTTTCCCAAATCATCTGAGAACACTTTCTAGGCTATTATAAGGCTATAAAAAGCATCTCCAGCCCATAAGATCAAAGAAAAAGCACCTCAAAATAGAACCATTTTTGGCCAAAAGGCAAGGCTATACTAAGGCAAAATGGCTAAAAATCGAGCAAAATCAGGGGTTCAAAAATTTTCCCAAATCATCTGAGAACACTTTCTAGGCTATTATAAGGCTATAAAAGCATCTCCAGCCCATAAGATCAAAGAAAAAGCACCTCAAAATAGACCCATTTTTGGCCAAAAGGCAAGGCTATACTAAGGCAAAATGGCTAAAAATCGAGCAAAATCAGGGGTTCAAAAATTTTCCCAAATCATCTGAGAACACTTTCTAGGCTATTATAAGGCTATAAAAGCATCTCCAGCCCATAAGATCAAAGAAAAAGCACCTCAAAATAGACCCATTTTGGCCAAAAGGCAAGGCTATACTAAGGCAAAATGGCTAAAAATCGAGCAAAATCAGGGGTTCAAAAATTTTCCCAAATCATCTGAGAACACTTTCTAGGCTATTATAAGGCTATAAAAAGCATCTCCAGCCCATAAGATCAAAGAAAAAGCACCTCAAAATAGACCCATTTTTGGCCAAAAAGGCAAGGCTATACTAAGGCAAAATGGCTAAAAATCGAGCAAAATCAGGGGTTCAAAAAATTTTCCCAAATCATCTGAGAACACTTTCTAGGCTATTATAAGGCTATAAAAGCATCTCCAGCCCATAAGATCAAAGAAAAAGCACCTCAAAATAGACCCATTTTTGGCCAAAAAGGCAAGGCTATACTAAGGCAAAATGGCTAAAAATCGAGCAAAATCAGGGGTTCAAAAAATTTTCCCAAATCATCTGAGAACACTTTCTAGGCTATTATAAGGCTATAAAAAGCATCTCCAGCCCATAAGATCAAAGAAAAAGCACCTCAAAATAGACCCATTTTTGGCCAAAAGGCAAGGCTATACTAAGGCAAAATGGCTAAAAATCGAGCAAAATCAGGGGTTCAAAAATTTTCCCAAATCATCTGAGAACACTTTCTAGGCTATTATAAGGCTATAAAAGCATCTCCAGCCCATAAGATCAAAGAAAAAGCACCTCAAAATAGACCCATTTTTGGCCAAAAAGGCAAGGCTATACTAAGGCAAAATGGCTAAAAATCGAGCAAAATCAGGGGTTCAAAAAATTTTCCCAAATCATCTGAGAACACTTTCTAGGCTATTATAAGGCTATAAAAAGCATCTCCAGCCCATAAGATCAAAGAAAAAGCACCTCAAAATAGACCCATTTTTGGCCAAAAGGCAAGGCTATACTAAGGCAAAATGGCTAAAAATCGAGCAAAATCAGGGGTTCAAAAATTTTCCCAAATCATCTGAGAACACTTTCAGGCTATTATAAGGCTATAAAAGCATCTCCAGCCCATAAGATCAAAGAAAAAGCACCTCAAAATAGACCCATTTTTGGCCAAAAAGGCAAGGCTATACTAAGGCAAAATGGCTAAAAATCGAGCAAAATCAGGGGTTCAAAAATTTTCCCAAATCATCTGAGAACACTTTCTAGGCTATTATAAGGCTATAAAAGCATCTCCAGCCCATAAGATCAAAGAAAAAGCACCTCAAAATAGACCCATTTTTGGCCAAAAGGCAAGGCTATACTAAGGCAAAATGGCTAAAAATCGAGCAAAATCAGGGGTTCAAAAATTTTCCCAAATCATCTGAGAACACTTTCTAGGCTATTATAAGGCTATAAAAAGCATCTCCAGCCCATAAGATCAAAGAAAAAGCACCTCAAAATAGACCCATTTTTGGCCAAAAGGCAAGGCTATACTAAGGCAAAATGGCTAAAAATCGAGCAAAATCAGGGGTTCAAAAATTTTCCCAAATCATCTGAGAACACTTTCTAGGCTATTATAAGGCTATAAAAGCATCTCCAGCCCATAAGATCAAAGAAAAAGCACCTCAAAATAGACCCATTTTTGGCCAAAAGGCAAGGCTATACTAAGGCAAAATGGCTAAAAATCGAGCAAAATCAGGGGTTCAAAAATTTTCCCAAATCATCTGAGAACACTTTCTAGGCTATTATAAGGCTATAAAAGCATCTCCAGCCCATAAGATCAAAGAAAAAGCACCTCAAAATAGACCCATTTTTGGCCAAAAGGCAAGGCTATACTAAGGCAAAATGGCTAAAAATCGAGCAAAATCAGGGGTTCAAAAATTTTCCCAAATCATCTGAGAACACTTTCTAGGCTATTATAAGGCTATAAAAAGCATCTCCAGCCCATAAGATCAAAGAAAAAGCACCTCAAAATAGACCCATTTTTGGCCAAAAGGCAAGGCTATACTAAGGCAAAATGGCTAAAAATCGAGCAAAATCAGGGGTTCAAAAATTTTCCCAAATCATCTGAGAACACTTTCTAGGCTATTATAAGGCTATAAAAGCATCTCCAGCCCATAAGATCAAAGAAAAAGCACCTCAAAATAGACCCATTTTTGGCCAAAAGGCAAGGCTATACTAAGGCAAAATGGCTAAAAATCGAGCAAAATCAGGGGTTCAAAAATTTTCCCAAATCATCTGAGAACACTTTCTAGGCTATTATAAGGCTATAAAAAGCATCTCCAGCCCATAAGATCAAAGAAAAAGCACCTCAAAATAGACCCATTTTTGGCCAAAAGGCAAGGCTATACTAAGGCAAAATGGCTAAAAATCGAGCAAAATCAGGGGTTCAAAAATTTTCCCAAATCATCTGAGAACACTTTCTAGGCTATTATAAGGCTATAAAAGCATCTCCAGCCCATAAGATCAAAGAAAAAGCACCTCAAAATAGACCCATTTTTGGCCAAAAGGCAAGGCTATACTAAGGCAAAATGGCTAAAAATCGAGCAAAATCAGGGGTTCAAAAATTTTCCCAAATCATCTGAGAACACTTTCTAGGCTATTATAAGGCTATAAAAAGCATCTCCAGCCCATAAGATCAAAGAAAAAGCACCTCAAAATAGACCCATTTTTGGCCAAAAGGCAAGGCTATACTAAGGCAAAATGGCTAAAAATCGAGCAAAATCAGGGGTTCAAAAATTTTCCCAAATCATCTGAGAACACTTTCTAGGCTATTATAAGGCTATAAAAAGCATCTCCAGCCCATAAGATCAAAGAAAAAGCACCTCAAAATAGACCCATTTTTGGCCAAAAGGCAAGGCTATACTAAGGCAAAATGGCTAAAAATCGAGCAAAATCAGGGGTTCAAAAATTTTCCCAAATCATCTGAGAACACTTTCTAGGCTATTATAAGGCTATAAAAGCATCTCCAGCCCATAAGATCAAAGAAAAAGCACCTCAAAATCGACCCATTTTTGGCCAAAAGGCAAGGCTATACTAAGGCAAAATGGCTAAAAATCGAGCAAAATCAGGGGTTCAAAAATTTTCCCAAATCATCTGAGAACACTTTCTAGGCTATTATAAGGCTATAAAAGCATCTCCAGCCCATAAGATCAAAGAAAAAGCACCTCAAAATAGACCCATTTTTGGCCAAAAGGCAAGGCTATACTAAGGCAAAATGGCTAAAAATCGAGCAAAATCAGGGGTTCAAAAATTTTCCCAAATCATCTGAGAACACTTTCTAGGCTATTATAAGGCTATAAAAGCATCTCCAGCCCATAAGATCAAAGAAAAAGCACCTCAAAATCGACCCATTTTTGGCCAAAAGGCAAGGCTATACTAAGGCAAAATGGCTAAAAATCGAGCAAAATCAGGGGTTCAAAAATTTTCCCAAATCATCTGAGAACACTTTCTAGGCTATTATAAGGCTATAAAAAGCATCTCCAGCCCATAAGATCAAAGAAAAAGCACCTCAAAATCGACCCATTTTTGGCCAAAAGGCAAGGCTATACTAAGGCAAAATGGCTAAAAATCGAGCAAAATCAGGGGTTCAAAAATTTTCCCAAATCATCTGAGAACACTTTCTAGGCTATTATAAGGCTATAAAAGCATCTCCAGCCCATAAGATCAAAGAAAAAGCACCTCAAAATCGACCCATTTTTGGCCAAAAAGGCAAGGCTATACTAAGGCAAAATGGCTAAAAATCGAGCAAAATCAGGGGTTCAATAAATTTTCCCAAATCATCTGAGAACACTTTCTAGGCTATTATAAGGCTATAAAAAGCATCTCCAGCCCATAAGATCAAAGAAAAAGCACCTCAAAATCGACCCATTTTTGGCCAAAAGGCAAGGCTATACTAAGGCAAAATGGCTAAAAATCGAGCAAAATCAGGGGTTCAAAAATTTTCCCAAATCATCTGAGAACACTTTCTAGGCTATTATAAGGCTATAAAAGCATCTCCAGCCCATAAGATCAAAGAAAAAGCACCTCAAAATCGACCCATTTTTGGCCAAAAGGCAAGGCTATACTAAGGCAAAATGGCTAAAAATCGAGCAAAATCAGGGGTTCAAAAAATTTTCCCAAATCATCTGAGAACACTTTCTAGGCTATTATAAGGCTATAAAAAGCATCTCCAGCCCATAAGATCAATGCAAAAAGCACCTCAGAATGGAACCATTTTTGGCCAAAAGGCAAGGCTATACTAAGGCAAAATGGCTAAAAATCGAGCAAAATCAGGGGTTCAAAAAATTTTCCCAAATCATCTGAGAACACTTTCTAGGCTATTATAAGGCTATAAAAAGCATCTCCAGCCCATAAGATCAAAGAAAAAAGCACCTCAAAATCGACCCATTTTTGGCCAAAAAGGCAAGGCTATACTAAGGCAAAATGGCTAAAAATCGAGCAAAATCAGGGGTTCAAAAAATTTTCCCAAATCATCTGAGAACACTTTCTAGGCTATTATAAGGCTATAAAAGCATCTCCAGCCCATAAGATCAAAGAAAAAGCACCTCAAAATCGACCCATTTTTGGCCAAAAGGCAAGGCTATACTAAGGCAAAATGGCTAAAAATCGAGCAAAATCAGGGGTTCAAAAATTTTCCCAAATCATCTGAGAACACTTTCTAGGCTATTATAAGGCTATAAAAGCATCTCCAGCCCATAAGATCAAAGAAAAAGCACCTCAAAATCGACCCATTTTTGGCCAAAAAGGCAAGGCTATACTAAGGCAAAATGGCTAAAAATCGAGCAAAATCAGGGGTTCAAAAAATTTTCCCAAATCATCTGAGAACACTTTCTAGGCTATTATAAGGCTATAAAAGCATCTCCAGCCCATAAGATCAAAGAAAAAGCACCTCAAAATCGACCCATTTTTGGCCAAAAGGCAAGGCTATACTAAGGCAAAATGGCTAAAAATCGAGCAAAATCAGGGGTTCAAAAAATTTTCCCAAATCATCTGAGAACACTTTCTAGGCTATTATAAGGCTATAAAAAGCATCCCCAGCCCATAAGATCAAAGAAAAAGCACCTCAAAATCGACCCATTTTTGGCCAAAAGGCAAGGCTATACTAAGGCAAAATGGCTAAAAATCGAGCAAAATCAGGGGTTCAAAAATTTTCCCAAATCATCTGAGAACACTTTCTAGGCTATTATAAGGCTATAAAAGCATCTCCAGCCCATAAGATCAAAGAAAAAGCACCTCAAAATCGAACCATTTTTGGCCAAAAGGCAAGGCTATACTAAGGCAAAATGGCTAAAAATCGAGCAAAATCAGGGGTTCAAAAAATTTTCCCAAATCATCTGAGAACACTTTCTAGGCTATTATAAGGCTATAAAAAGCATCTCCAGCCCATAAGATCAAAGAAAAAAGCACCTCAGAATGGAACCATTTTTGGCCAAAAGGCAAGGCTATACTAAGGCAAAATGGCTAAAAATCGAGCAAAATCAGGGGTTCAAAAAATTTTCCCAAATCATCTGAGAACACTTTCTAGGCTATTATAAGGCTATAAAAGCATCTCCAGCCCATAAGATCAAAGAAAAAGCACCTCAAAATCGACCCATTTTTGGCCAAAAGGCAAGGCTATACTAAGGCAAAATGGCTAAAAATCGAGCAAAATCAGGGGTTCAAAAATTTTCCCAAATCATCTGAGAACACTTTCTAGGCTATTATAAGGCTATAAAAGCATCTCCAGCCCATAAGATCAAAGAAAAAGCACCTCAAAATCGACCCATTTTTGGCCAAAAGGCAAGGCTATACTAAGGCAAAATGGCTAAAAATCGAGCAAAATCAGGGGTTCAAAAATTTTCCCAAATCATCTGAGAACACTTTCTAGGCTATTATAAGGCTATAAAAAGCATCTCCAGCCCATAAGATCAAAGAAAAAGCACCTCAAAATCGACCCATTTTTGGCCAAAAGGCAAGGCTATACTAAGGCAAAATGGCTAAAAATCGAGCAAAATCAGGGGTTCAAAAATTTTCCCAAATCATCTGAGAACACTTTCTAGGCTATTATAAGGCTATAAAAGCATCTCCAGCCCATAAGATCAAAGAAAAAGCACCTCAAAATCGACCCATTTTTGGCCAAAAAGGCAAGGCTATACTAAGGCAAAATGGCTAAAAATCGAGCAAAATCAGGGGTTCAAAAAATTTTCCCAAATCATCTGAGAACACTTTCTAGGCTATTATAAGGCTATAAAAAGCATCTCCAGCCCATAAGATCAAAGAAAAAGCACCTCAAAATCGACCCATTTTTGGCCAAAAGGCAAGGCTATACTAAGGCAAAATGGCTAAAAATCGAGCAAAATCAGGGGTTCAAAAATTTTCCCAAATCATCTGAGAACACTTTCTAGGCTATTATAAGGCTATAAAAGCATCTCCAGCCCATAAGATCAAAGAAAAAGCACCTCAAAATCGACCCATTTTTGGCCAAAAGGCAAGGCTATACTAAGGCAAAATGGCTAAAAATCGAGCAAAATCAGGGGTTCAAAAATTTTCCCAAATCATCTGAGAACACTTTCTAGGCTATTATAAGGCTATAAAAGCATCTCCAGCCCATAAGATCAAAGAAAAAAGCACCTCAGAATGGAACCATTTTTGGCCAAAAGGCAAGGCTATACTAAGGCAAAATGGCTAAAAATCGAGCAAAATCAGGGGTTCAAAAAATTTTCCCAAATCATCTGAGAACACTTTCTAGGCTATTATAAGGCTATAAAAGCATCTCCAGCCCATAAGATCAAAGAAAAAGCACCTCAAAATCGACCCATTTTTGGCCAAAAGGCAAGGCTATACTAAGGCAAAATGGCTAAAAATCGAGCAAAATCAGGGGTTCAAAAAATTTTCCCAAATCATCTGAGAACACTTTCTAGGCTATTATAAGGCTATAAAAAGCATCTCCAGCCCATAAGATCAAAGAAAAAGCACCTCAAAATCGACCCATTTTTGGCCAAAAGGCAAGGCTATACTAAGGCAAAATGGCTAAAAATCGAGCAAAATCAGGGGTTCAAAAATTTTCCCAAATCATCTGAGAACACTTTCTAGGCTATTATAAGGCTATAAAAGCATCTCCAGCCCATAAGATCAAAGAAAAAGCACCTCAAAATCGACCCATTTTTGGCCAAAAGGCAAGGCTATACTAAGGCAAAATGGCTAAAAATCGAGCAAAATCAGGGGTTCAAAAATTTTCCCAAATCATCTGAGAACACTTTCTAGGCTATTATAAGGCTATAAAAAGCATCTCCAGCCCATAAGATCAAAGAAAAAGCACCTCAAAATCGACCCATTTTTGGCCAAAAGGCAAGGCTATACTAAGGCAAAATGGCTAAAAATCGAGCAAAATCAGGGGTTCAAAAATTTTCCCAAATCATCTGAGAACACTTTCTAGGCTATTATAAGGCTATAAAAGCATCTCCAGCCCATAAGATCAAAGAAAAAGCACCTCAAAATCGACCCATTTTTGGCCAAAAGGCAAGGCTATACTAAGGCAAAATGGCTAAAATCGAGCAAAATCATAAACCCTGGCCGAACGTAGCCAAAACTCCACCCAATATTCATGTTGAGTTAAATTTTGGCAGCGTTTGTTGTTGTTATTGATGTTACTTTATTTGAGTGGGCTGTTATTTCTAGCCTTTTCGGCTAATTTAGGCCCACTATGCATGCCGCATCCAAGGCATGGGACCCCTTGTTTAACGTCCCTTCCGAAGGACGGCAGAGTGAGTTGTTTAATCATATATCTGGAAAGTCACCCATTCAGTTGCTGACCTCACACGACCAAGCTTAACTTCAGCTGTCTAACGAGATTTGACTGGGAAGCTTGGCCACTCACTCCACCGAAAAATTTTTGGTAAGGCACTCGCTAGTTGGTTAGTGAAGGCGCTCGCTTAAACTAATCGAGACGTCGATCCTGGCTGTGACGCTACCGTAGCTTGGGCTCGACCTCCGACCTCGCCGAGCTTTTGCTAGCTGGATTAGTCCGCGACGCCACAGCACCTTCAGTGTTTACCGTTTGGACAATGTCCGACCGTTTGGCCATCACGGCAAAATATTACTTCACAAACAGAATTGTCTTAGCAATGTTTCTGAAGAACTTTGAAAACATTTTCGTCACAAACCAAAATGTTTCACGAGCAATGGTTTGAAAAGTGGCTAAACGATAAAATGTTTTGCTTGATGCGCGAATCTCAGATATTGACCAACAATGTTTGATGGTTTAGCCAGAGTCTTAAAAGCAATGTTTGACCGTCTGACAATGTCACAAAACACTTCTTGGCAAGCAGAATTGCTGAGCAATGTTTTTGAAAGCTTTAGAAACATTTTTGGTTTGTCACAAGCCAAAATGTTTCACCAGCAATGTTTTGCAACATCGCCAAACGGTAAAACATTTTTCTTGACGAGCAGATTTAAGATGTTTGACAGACAATGTTTGATCGTTTAACCAGAGCCTAGGTTTTGGGCAGCAGCAAGTCTACATCAGCTGTGACATGGCCAAACGGTAAAACATTTTGCTTGACAAGCAAATTTGAAATGTTTGACAATAAATGTTTGATCATTTGGCCAGGGCCTTACAAATAAATTAAAAAGACTAGTTAAACCAACCTCATGTTCTGTGATGTTAACCAGAAGTTCAGTTTCCAGAAATTGTTCAAGAATATACTTTGGAGCCATGTCAACAAGTGCCTGAAAAGTGAAAAACGATATTAGTGAAATTAACTACTCGTTTGTTAGCACTACCGACATACGAAGCTGCCCATTAATGATTTCAATCAAAGCTCCTTGTGAGAAATACGATAGATAGTGGGCTATCCCAAAATGATCAAACAATGTGTGACAAACATTTCTTGAAAAACATCTAAAAATGTTTGACTGTTTGGCCACACGTAGAGCATTGCTTACTAAACATCTTTTGTTTGTGAAAAGCAGAAAACTTTTTTTACTTTATTTAATCAAAATACTTAACACATTCTGTTTGCGAAGCAGTGTTTCGTTAAAGCAAATCTCAAACATCCAGTGTTTGAAGTTTGGTCAGGGCCTAAGTTGATAGTGAAGATGAAGTTAAATTCAACTCAATTGCACCTAAGAACAACAAAGATTTATCACCTGTTTTGCAGAAGGGGTCATTCCTTGTTGGACAACAATGATTGCTCGGTTGATGTTTTCTTCCTGCATTCTTGTACAATATCTAATATTGATAAATACAATCGATGAATCACTGACTGAATAAGGAACAAATGTACCAGTATCAACAAACAAATCGATCAACGATCTGATGGATCAATAAATCGATTAATCAATAAATCAACGAGCAGATCAAAGAGTGAATCACTGCATTGGTGAACAAATGAATCGATGAGTCACTTAATCAATGATTCTATGAATCAACAAATTGATCAATCAATGAATCAATTAATTAGTGAATCAATGAACTGATGAACCAGCGAATCAATGAACAAATCAGACAGTGAATCACTGAATCCCTGAAATAGATAATCAATGGATTGATGAATCAATGCATCACCAAATCAATGAATCACTTAGTGAATGGATGAAAGAATGAATCAATGAATCAATCAAAAAATCAAGGAAGGAACAAAACAGTGAATTGATGACTTTGCGAATGAATGAATTTATTGATTGATTGATTAATCAATGAAATCATCAACGAATCAATGAATGAATCAGCTGATGAATCAACAAATCAACAACCTGATAAATCAAGAAATGGATTAATCAAGAAATCAAAAATACCAATAAATCACTAAACGGACACCCAATATAAACAAAGATAATGCCAACCAATCAAGCAATCATTATAATCAATCTTACTGTTTGATTGTCTTGATTCCAACTTTTTCTTCCTCAGGGAAGAAGACAAACATCTGATCTGTCAAAAAATAAAAATATAGTATCAAAAGCAATCAATCACCTAGAAATTATGTAACTTCAGAATTGTGATAGAACGTGAAAATATCTTTGAACATAAACATCACAGATTATATGATTTTACCACATATAATATAACAAATCTATTCCATTACAGAATGTTTTTAATTGATGAATAAAAAATTTGATGAATTAACGGATTGATTAATCAACTAATCAATGAATAAACAATTCATTTGAAATTATCTCAAAGTCAAACCTGTTGGGTCATCATTGTGTGCAACCAGGATTGAGAGATCGCTTCTAGATGGTCTGCCTTCGCTACAATAAGTAATATTCATTAAATGATTGTTCTCATAACAGACATGAACATTGAGACGGTGCTGGGGATGCAATCATCCATCACTCCAGTTGAAAAATTTCTCCTGCACACTGAATAGACCTTTTAAACGAAAGGCTGCCAGAACTGAAATTTTTCAAAACTTCAAGGGATTGGGTTTTGATCCTAAAATCATAATCTACAACTTCAGTCTAGGTGAAAAGTTTCAATGTTCTTGCATTTGTGCTATTGATTTTATGAGTTTGAAGTTCATGATTCTCACCCCGTACAATGTGATGTGCAGTAACGTGGAGGATATGCAGTATAGTGGACGGTGCCAATACAACGTGGAGAGTTGTCATCAGTATAGTGGACGGTGCTAATACAACAAGGAGGGTTACATTCAATATAGTGGAGGGTGCCAATGCCATGTGGATGGTTATCATCAGTACAGTCGAGGGATATCTTCAGTACAGTGGAGAATGTGGAGTATCGTGAAGGGTTATCATCAGTACAGTGGAGTGTTTTCATTTGTGGCATGGAGGGATATCATTAGTACCGTCAACGGGGATGACTTTGGACTGCTGGGTGACTTCGGACGAAAATATTGTTTCTGCTTTTTGCTTTGTGATGGCGCTTGAGAAAATTAAGAAATCATGAATTAAGTTTTTTAAAGTTGTTCGAGGGTGAAACTCTTGCTTTGACTGGAAATTTATTAACTCAGTCCAAAAACTCTCAAAGAACCAGCTTGCAAATTTATCGCAATGGGCCTAAATGGAGCGAATTTGTTTTGATGTCTTTCCTCACGAACAGATGGAACCTTCTGCAAAATTTCTTACCAGATCTTCTCTTTTTGACTCTTTTGGAAACGTTTTGTAGCTTTTTTCATCTTCGAACTATGTCTTGATTTTTTCAATTGCAAAACATTACGTCTGTCCGAAGTCACCCCAGAGTAGGCGGGGTGACTTCGGACGACTTTATCTTCAATTACCGTGAAGGAGATAAGATCGAGGAAATAACACACACCACTTTTCAAATTTACTTTGGACCTTTGTTACTTTTATCAGAGTTAAAAGAATTATATGATTAGTTTTTGTAATATTCATAGAAATATACCAAAAAGTGTCCAAAGTCACCCCGGTTGACGGTACAGTGGGGGATGCGGAGTATCGTTGAGGGTTATCATCAGTACAGTGGAGGGTCATCATTGCTAATGTGGAGGGTTATCATCACATGTACAGCAATCTTGTTCTAGACCAATAATCAATCAATCACCTTGGCTTGTCACCATATTGACCTACAAATTGCTCCAAAGTTTGATCCAATTCATCTTGAGTTACTAAGTATCCCCTGTCATGACACATCTGAAAAAGACAAAGTTAGCCTTTTACAAATCAAATCAGAGCAGAGCACAAAATCGAGGGAGAAATGGTCTTGTCTAGCATTAACATCTACCCTAGCCAGGACTGCCAACGCTGGAAAGCAAGGCCTTTTTATTTTAGGCCATCAGAAGGAACTCTAGAGAGCAGTACCTAGATACTAGTGGAACCAAATTGACGCAATGATGAGAAAATATTTGATATTTAGCCTAGTTTAGTTGCCTTACAGTCTTTAAGTTGAAGTTTAGTCTAAAAATTCTTACCTGCATGACAGTCTTACGAATTCTCCAGAGTTTATACGTCTCAGCCTCATCATCCATGGCTGACTCGGGTGTGTGGGCCTAAACGCACATGCAACAACAACGTCAGCACTAGAACGTGGTCGACTAAAGTAAATCTCCAAGCATTTTGCCCAATATCCGACTCGAGGCTATTTGCAATTTCCTAGCATTGAACTACAAGAGCAAAAGCAAAAACATCTGATCTGGTGCTTCGGTGCTGAGATCGATGCTCCCCACTTGCATCCACAATGCCAGGGCAATGACCAATGTGGCTGAGGCGTCGCATCTTACGGTGGTTCCCATTACAGGAAATCGCTATTCTCCCATGAATCTTCCGACAGCCAAGAGCCAACCCGACTACACGCATTTTTTTTTATAAGGAAGTTCGGATCAGGCTCAGTACTGAAAATTCCTTAACTGACAGCCAAATTTGAGTACTGAAAATTCCTTAGCAATTTCTTAACTCTTATACTTGTTTCTTTAAAATAAACCCAGGGACAAGGGAGTATAGGGACATGAAGGTGTCAAAAGACGAATAGAAATGAATACTAATTAAACCATTGACAATAAGAGTGTTGCTTGCCTCCTTTATACATGTAAAGGATCAGCTTCATAAGACTTCATCATATTTAATGAAGTCAGATTCCTTAATAGTCTCTGGTCCAGTACTGGAATTCCTTCAGTTTTTGCCTATCCGAGTACTACCTTCCTTATAAAGCACTTCCTTATCAAAAAAAATGCGTGTAACTCGCTGCGGTCCATCCATGAATCCATGCCAATCCGCCCGTATTCACAAACAAACAAACTAACTAACTAACTAACTAACTAGCTAACTAACTAACTAACTAACTAACTAACTAACTAACTAACTAGCCAATTAACTAATTAACTAACTTGGCTAACTAAGTAACGAACAAACTTACTAACCAACTAACTAACTAACTAACTAACTAACTAACTAACTAACTAACTAACTAACTAACTAACTAACTAACTAACAAACTAACTAACTAATTAACTTATTAACTAACTAACTAACTAACTAACTAACTAACTAACTAACTAATAACTAACCAACTAACTAATTAACTAATTAACTAATTAACTAATTAACTAACTAACTAACTAACAAAATAACTAACTAATTAACTAATTAACTAATTAACTAACTAACTAACTAACTAACTAATTAACTAACTACCTAACTAACAAACTAACTAACTAATTAACTAATTAACTAACTAATTAACTAACTAACTAACTAACAAACTAACTAACCAATTAACTAGTTAACTAACTAACTAACTAACTAACTAACGAATTAACTAACTACCTAACTAACAAACTTACTAACTAATTAACTAATTAACTAACTAACTAACTAACTAACTAACTAATAACTAAATAACTAACTAACTAATTAACTAACTAAAAAACTAACTAACTAACTAACTAACTAACTAACTAACTAACTACCTAACTAACTAGCTAACTATCTTATTAACCAAGCGACTAACTAACAGGCTAATTAACAAGCTAACTAACTAGCTAACTAACTGATTTACTGACTAAATAAAAACTAACTAAATAGCAAAATATAGCACGTTGAATTCAAAACGTCTTGAAAACTTGAAAACGAATGATTATCAGATAACAATATATACAGCTTTACAGTTATGATAATCGTTGTTCTTCACGATTTGAATGTTCAACCGAATTACTTTGAAACCACAAATTCTGCAGGCCTTGTCGAAATTGATAATTGCCTAGGCCATATATTAGCGGATTCACGAAAACCTTTGCATCGAGCACAGTTATAACAATATACAAGGTTTCGTCTGAAACTCGATAGATCTCTGACATCATAAGAACATTGATGAAGAACGCTGGAAGCCAACATAAGGAATAGGCAACTACTATCATGAACATAACTTTAGTAACTCGAATCTCGTTACGCAATGTTCGCTTCAGTTTCGCGTCCTGATTCTGCCTTTGCATTTCCAACTCACTCGTTTCGACGTTTTCGGCTGTCGTAATTTCGAGATTCACTTGATTACGAAGGTGATTACGAGTGTATGTTCGCCTGTTCGACAACTCGTTTCCGACAGACAATACTTCGTCTGTTGTCCCTCCATCTAGATCCTCATGTTCAAAATTGTTTCTACTATGGTCAAAGTTTGTATCATCCTCGCCATTATATTCTTTGGCATTATCCATCACATTTTCCGTTTTAACAATTTTTAAGGCACTCATTGGTATTCTATAAGCGTTATGAATATTCGATATCACAGTTCGCTTATGTTTTCGTAGCTTCGCGAATATCCTGGCGTAACAAAATATAAGCACAGGATAGCAAACGCCAATTGAATACACGTAAAAGACAGAGCGAAACACAATGTTCTGTGGGATCCAATGGGCAAAGCACACACCATGATGCTTGCTGTACTTATACTCTCCAATGCCTAAAATAGGCAGCAATGCAAGGATGAACGTTGCGAGGAAAATGGCGGTTGAATAAAGTACCATGCGTTTAGTCGAGAAGACTTTATCAAAACACAGTGGCTTGATAATCTTGAAATAGCGTACAACTGCAATAGCCGCTAACAGCACAGCCGACTGCACGAATGTTATCGTTGAGAGAAGGCCTGAAATTGGACAGTAGAATCCAAGTAGGGATAACATGTCCGTGAGTTGTTTGTATGCTTTCACTGAGAGTATCATGACCGATTTGGTTAAATCTACGATCGCCAGTTGGAATAAGAAAGTGTTATTTACAGTGCGTAGGGATCTTGTTTTGATATACAAATGTATAATAAGCGAGTTGCAGATCATTCCGGCGATTGAGATGAACGCCGTGACGGCAGCGTTGACGGTGATAAAAACGGACGGCATCGTTCATTGATTGACGAATTCTTGGCTACGTGATGAATCTAGGACTAACACTTCCCTTGAACTCTCTCCTAATCAAGCAAGTGCACCAAGCAACTTGTTAATTCCTTGTTAGTTGTTTGCCTTGTTAGTAAGTGAGAGTCTTGTTCATTTAGCCGTTGTTAGTTAACTGGCTAGTTTATATAGTTAGCTAGTTAGTTAGTTATTTAGTTAGTAAGTTAGCTAGCTAGTTAGTTAGTTAGTTAGTTAGTTAGTTAGTTAGTTAGTTAGTTAGTTAGTTAGTTAACTAGTTAGTTAGTTAGTTAGTTAGTTAGTTAGTTAACTAGTTAGTTAGTAAGCTAGTTAGTTAGCTAGTTAGTTAGCTAGCTAGCAAATAAAATAGTTAGTTAGTTTGATTGTTTGTTAGTTATTAAGTTAGTTGGTTAGCTAGTTAGTTAGTTAAATAGTTAGTTGATTCTATCGTTTGTTAGTTACTTAGTTAGTTTCTTAGCAAGATAGTCATAGTTAGATAGTTTGTTTATTAGTTAGTTATCTAGTTAGTTTATTAGTTAGTTATTAGGTTGGAAAGCTCCAATGTTGATGAAAACTTTAAATGCGTGGGCTAACAGATGCTGAATAAGTTCAACCTTTCCTTTGCAATGATGAGCTGAAGTTCAAACACGAGCAAATACTTGCTGTTTGCAATATACTCGCAAAAAGACTGAGATTTCTTCCCTTTCCCTGTTTCTTGCTAGCACTAATACTGGGAAACCGTGCGCCAAACTTGACTCTCTCCTTTAGTTGTAATTTCGCTAAACTTAATGTCGCTAGTTGGATTTTGAAACCAGCCAAATCCTGCAAAGTACAACGTCTCTGTTTATTATTCTCAAGAAAAGTTCTTCAGGAACATCCACAACAAAAAGCTTACTTCTTCGACTGCCTGAAC
Organism: Chrysaora quinquecirrha; assembly: GCA_014526335.1. Classification (NCBI taxonomy): domain Eukaryota; kingdom Metazoa; phylum Cnidaria; class Scyphozoa; order Semaeostomeae; family Pelagiidae; genus Chrysaora; species Chrysaora quinquecirrha. The sequence goes on from JACTAT010000039.1 coordinate 6,839,618, forward strand.
GACGCAAATGTTTTCTGGCACTTTGTATTCCACAAACAACAAAGCTCTTCTCGCCAGAGCAGATCCGCCGCAAATTTTTGTCCATTAATCCGTTTTGCCCTCTCTAGAAACTTGTCTTACACATACAAACCTTTATAACGTTGCTTGAGCTATCAATCTTTTATACCACAAGAGTCTGTCTGTACTCTATACTCTAAACAATACACTGTTCAGAAAGCTGCGCTCTTCTCACCAAGATGAATTGTTGCGAATCTTCGACAGCTGTTCTCATATAGCCTCTCTAAGCAACTCAGCTACGATACATGCAAAATTTTGCGACTTTGCCGGCTCTTTATGACCATGAATCTGTTATGCTTCAATGTTTCTCGGTACTTCATATTCCACTACTCGAAAGCTATGCTCTTCTTGGCAAAAGGGCTGCGTCGTAAATCTCTCTGTTCCGTATTCTCCCCAAACTCACTGCAGGAAACAGCATTGAAAATATGAGTCCCTGAAAATCTCTGCCCTAAATCGTTTACGCCACATAAGTTTTTCTGCACTTTCAATTCCAACAGGTTCAGAAACCTACAACCCTCGTCTTACCGTGCTGAATAAGAAGCAGTTCTTGGGCTCTTATCATTCATAGTTTGCTCGACTGAGCTAGATAATTACCGCTCATGAATAAATAGCATGTTATTAAGCTGGCCTTTGCAATATTTTCTCATTAAGTAAATCCAAATAGCCACCTGCAAACCTGCGTCTGCAATCAAATGACGTTTCGCAAATTTTCTGTCTGCTTGGTTTTTCAAGAATCTCTTCAGAAATATAAGCCTTTGATTGAAACCTTTCATATATCTAACCTGTGAAAACTCGGAGACATGTCGCGCGTGCCATGGATGTCCCCTCGGTGTCTCCCAGTTTAGCCATTGAATTGAATTGCTAAAGTTAAATTGCTTGGCGCTCAAACCATTCACCTGAATTTTAAAGCGTCCTTCAGTCAGGAACTGAAGTTCCAACGTCCAACAATTCAATTCATTAGCGATAGATGCAACTCGTAAAAACCTATTGACGCACAAGAGTCTTCATAGATATTTTGCGCTTCAGGCCAATGTGATAGACGGCTCGTTCCAGCTAGTCGCATAATACTCAGCGCATTAGGCAATTCCATCCATGAAAGCTTACAGTCATTTATTACTTTTGTCGTTTGTCTTGGAAATAAGGGGTCTTCTGCGATAACACAAGCACAGAAACAAGCTAGTGTCCCATCCAGTAATAATTCTAATATTGTAAATTTCGTGAAAGGTTGTTGTAGGTAAAATTGAGTGCTTTTAATTCGCAAAAACATGATGCAAACATCCTAAGTGGAAATTAATTCAGCCAGCACACTGTTTGTTTACCATTAGCCGAGTTTTCCATGTTTTAGGCAAAGTAAATATTCATTTTCAATTTTTCAGCGCTATTTACAGATAACAAAAGCGACTGGTGGAAATCTGAGGCTGACAAAGATTAAAGTTTGCAGACTTCAAAAATTGAAATTACTTGTAATAATGGTGCAGTTATTTGCTCTCCATAATGCATTCTCGAAGCTTTATATCATAATGATATGGGGATAACTTGTAGTTAAGAAATTAAGCTTAATAGAATCCCTTTGCACAATAGCAAGCAAGCAAGCATGCATGCAAACAAGCAACCAAGCTAGCAACAAATTAAACAAACAAGCAAACAAGCCAGCAAGCAAGAAAGCAAGCAAGAAAGCAACAAAGCAAGCAACCAACCAACAAACCAAGCAAGCAAGTAAGCAAGCAACCAAGCAAGCAACCAAGCAAGTAAAAAAGCAAGCAAGCAAACAAGCAGGCAAGACAAAGCTACCTTGAAGGTGCTGTGGCGTCGTGGTGTAATCCAGCTGACTCGTGGTGTCAGAAGCTCAGTGTGGTCAGGGTTCGAGCCCAGCCATGGTAAGTAAGCAAGCAACCCAAAGCAAACAAGCAGGAAGCAAGCAAACAAGCAAGGAAGCCAGGAAGCGGAGCAAGCAAGCAAGCAAGTAAGCAAGCAAGAAAGCAACCAAACAAGCAAGCAAGCAAGCAAGCAAGCAAGCAAGCAAGCAACCAAGCAACCAGGCAAGCAACCAAGCAAGCAAAAAAGCAACCAACCTAGCAACAAAGCAAGTAAACAAGCAAAACAAGCAGGCAATACAAAGCTACCTTGAAGGTGCTGTGGCGTCGTGGTGTAATCCAGCTGACTCGTTGTGTCAGAAGCTCAGTCTGGTCAGGGTTCGAGCCCAGCCATTGTCAGTAAGCAAGCAACCAAAAGCAAGCAAGCAGGAAGCAAGCAAACAAGCAAGGAAGCCAGGAAGAGGGGAAGCAAGCAAACAAGCAAGCACGCAAGCAAACAAGCAAGCAAGCAAGAACGCAAGCAAGAAAGCAACAAAGCAAGCAAGCAAACAACAAACCAAGCAAAAAAGCAAGCAAGCAAACAAACAAGCAGGCAATCCAAAGCTACTTTGAAGGTGCTGTGGCGTCGTGGTGTAATCCAGTTGACTCGTGGTGTCAGAAGCTCAGTGTGGTCAGGGTTCGAGCCCAGTCATGGTAAGTAAGCAAGCAACAAAAAGCAAACAAGCAGGAAGCAAGCAAACAAGCAAGGAACCTAGGAAGCGGGGAAGCAAGCAAACAAGCAAGCAAGCAAGCAAGGAAGCAAAAAAGCAAAAAAAACAAAAAAGCAAGAAAGCCAGAAAGCAAGCAAGCAACAAAACAACCAAGCAAGCAACAAAGCAAGCAACCAAGCAATCAAGCAAGCAAGCAAGCAAGCAGGAAAGCAACCAAGCAAGCAACCAAGCAACCAAGCAAGAAAGCAACCAAGCAAACAAGCAACCAAGCAACCAAGCAACCAAGCTAGCAACAAAGCAAGTAAGCAGCAAAGCAACCAAGCAAGCAACCAAGCAAGCAACCAAGCAAGCAAGCAAGCAACAAGCAAGCAAGCAAGCAACCAAGTAAGCAACCAAGCAAGCAAACAAGCAACCAAGCAAGCAAGCAAGCAACCAAGCAACCAAGCTAGAAACAAAGCAAGTAAGCAGCAAAGTAACCAAGCAAGCAAGCAAGTAAGCAAGCAAGAAAGCAAACAAGCAAGCAAGCAAGCAACCAAGTAAGCAACCAAGCAAGCAAACAAGCAACCAAGCAAGCAAGCAAGAAAGCAAACAAGCAAACAAGCAAGCAAACAAGCAAACAAGCAAGCAACCAAGCTAGCAACAAAGCAAGCAAGCAAGCAGCCAACCAAGCAAGCAAGCAAACAGGCAACCAAGCTAGCAACAAAGCAAGCAAACAAGCAAATAAGCAAGCAAGCAAGAAAGCAAGCAAGCAACCAATAAAACCAAGCAAGCAAACAAGCAACCAAGCAAGCAAGCAAGAAAGCAAGCAAGCAAACAAGCAAACAAGCAAGCAAGCAAGAAAGCAAGCAAGCAACCAATAAAACCAAGCAAGCAAGCAAGCAAGCAACAACGCAAGCAAACAGGCAAACATGCAAGCAAGTACGTAAGCAAGTAAGCAAGGAAACAAGCAAACAAGCAACTTGTCATCGTTGAATCACTTGATATGTGTGCACAGGGGATCGTGCCAAAGAGAGGCCAACCTTGATTAAAGACAGGATGCTAGATCTCCGATGCTATACTTAGACTAACATAGACTCGTTACATAAGCCTCTGATCTTGGTCATCATTAATTGAGTTGTTTGTTCCAGTTCGCTTCATTCAGTTCATGAGCGTCTAGCGATGAATTCAATAGCGATAACTATAAATCGTGTAGTGAGTCTAGCCTTGGATGACTTTCCAACTTGTCTAGGTCATATTTCGCAGGTGCGAAGCAATTGAAAATTCGGTTGATATGTTAATGTCTTTGAAAGTTTATAGCGAATACAAAATCTTATTGAATCTTAATATTATCCAACGAACATATTAGAATTAAAAACTGTTCGTTGAAGGTAAAGTAGAGCCAAGTTTAAACGTGCAGGGATTTTTGAATGCAATTGTGGATTTACGGTTATAAACACTGAAATTTTATGTACACATTCTGCAATAAAAATTTCCCAAACTCATGGTTTATTATGTGATTCTGTTTAATATGTTATTAAGCAAAGACGTCCGTTGCTTAAGCTTTTAGTTATAACATCGACTATCAATAAGCAACTGCGGCCGAACTGACCTTAACATTAAGCAACTTGAGGGCTGAACTGAATTACTGTAAGCAACTAAGAAGTCAAACAACCAAGCTTATACGCGTTCTTGTTGTTAGGAAATTGTTTGTTCTTATGTTCTGCATGTTGAAGTTCGTTAGCTAACGTTTTCCACTTACTGTCCCCAAAAGTCGTGTTGTAGGCCTAACAGTTGGCGATTTTGACCAGCAAAGTCAGGGCTGGCTGTTAGGTACAAAAAATGTTAAGCAACTTTTAAGCAACTTTAAGGGCTGAAATGTCTAAAATTTTAAACAACTTTGAGGGCTGGACAAAAGTCAAGTTGCTTATTAAAAAAAGTGTATAGCACCGGTTTTTGAAGCGCAAAATTTTTATTCCATAAACAACGCAGATAAAGAACTACAAAATATTATGGAACTGACCAGCCTGATTTGTTCTGCTATTATCTATGAATCCCCCTTCTCCCACGTAACAATGTTGTTTCGAACAAAAGTTGTCTTGCCCTAGTACCAACATATTTTTTCGGGTAAAGGGGGAAGAATTGGAGTTATGGAAGTAGAATATCAATGGAATAGGCCGTATTCCTTGGAAAAAGGAATATTTTGTCCCAGATTGTCCACCTTTAAGAACGCATAGGAAAAGAAATAATGGACGCAAAAGGGGGATTCTATTGCTAATCTTAACGGGACGATTCATAAAGTAAGGGGCTGTGCTACAGCAGCCACAATCAGGATGGTCCGATGGATAAAGTCAAGAATCGGAAAGAAAGAGGGATGAAAGGGGGAAGAGTTGGAGCTATGGAAGTAGAAAATCAATTGAATAGGCCTTGTTCCTTGGAAAAAAGACCTTGGTGCAAATATTTTGCCCAAGATTGTACAAATTTAGAACTAAAATGGCACGTCCCCGTCCAGTACTAGGCTTGGATACCCCCCGAGCTCTGGTACCCAGGGTAGAATCAAACTTAAAACGCCTCGATGTGAAACTTAGAAACGAAAGTTTTATTAACAAATAACGAAAAATTGCATGTAATGAATAAAAGCAATTTTCTTCACTATAGCAAACATCTATATGAAATCGAACACAAATATTGAACATGAAAAGGCGTGCTCAAGTTGCTTTCTAATGAAAAAAATCGTTATTATTTTAATATTTAACCTACTTTGCAAATAACTCATGAAATAGAGAAAAGATTCAAGAGAGTTTCGCTTGCTTTCAATTTTCAAGTCAAATAAACTTTAACTATTTCACTTTTCGGTCTTGCTAAGTTTTGTACGAAACGAAACTATAAAATGTTGCAGTAGAGATGCTAGGTTGTTTCACTGTCGACATATAGGTCGGTGTTTCAGTTTCAGTTTCGTCGGAATCATTTTCCATGCTCGGAACAGTGAAGGAATAAACAGGGGTCCTAACAACAGCAGGGCGGGGTCCGAAAATTTTTCCAAAAAAATAAGCGGGGGGCGGTTATTCGGGACTTTGCGGTAGCATCTTAGAGTCAGAATTAGATGAACTAACGATAAATCGAACTTGGTTATGACACTACAGTGGCTCAAGCTGGAAACCAAGCCCTCACTGAGCTAGTGACACCAAGATCTACGAAACTGAATTCAAGTCGTGTCGTGTCACACAACGATTGATTCCGAGGGGATTCCGATTGTCCTGCCGTGCCCATTTTTTCTGTATTCTCTTGTCCTCGCTTGCAAGTTCTATCCGTCGTACCTGCAACTGGACAAGCTATTTCGGACCAAAGCAAGTCAGGATCACAACCTCCGTAAAAGAAATGTCCTTGAAATTCCGAAAGTCAGGACTACAAGCTATGGAATCAAATCACTAAGTTTCCAAGGACCAAAAATCTGGAACGCCCTTCCGGATGAAATAACATCAGCTCGAAACCCAAGGCAGTTTAAAAACTTGCTAAAACGTGGTTTCTTAGTAACAAATGCGCTTGCTCCTTTTGCAACAAATAATGACCTAATGCAATCTCTGGAGTTGCTTCATGTTAGTGTAAATTATGCTTCACTATTGTCAAAACTAACATTAGTGTCACATAGAATATGCATTGTGCTCCATAACGAAATTAGCAACTCGATCCTTCAACGCAATGCCAATGCAGCATGGTCAAAGCCCCTCAGACGCCGCCTTTTTCGGAATCGTCTATTTCTACGGCGAATCTAATCAATCTTATCGAACCGGAGTGCGAAAGGTGCGAGATCCGTTGTCATGTTAGCGCGCAACAAATTACGGGTTGTGATCGAAACATAGGAGACAAACACGCCCACATAACTGCCATTAAAAATTGATAAAATGGAGAAATATTGGATCAAATGACATTAAAATATCCAGTTACGGCCAAAAACATTGTCAATTTTTTCTTGGAGTTCATAAAACAGAAAATTCATTTTCACAGAAAGCCATTGCAGATTAAATAGTGTTGCAGTACTGCAGCACTGCTAAGTGTTTAATTAATCTGTATTAAAAGGCTTTTGGATAATTTAAACTTGAGAACGATGCAAAATTTTCATCTTCAGGGACGCAAAGTTGAAAGAATCCGGAATTACCAAGAAAAAGCTACCAGGAAAAACATTCGGAAGTTGTCAAAGACTGGATGTAAACCAAGAAAGTTCCGATCATAAAAACTGGAGCTGGTGAAAATTGCAATAAAAGGGATAATCAGTGCAGGAAATTTGCAGCGAATCTAAAGCGAGGAGGATTTTCCCTTGACAGAATTTGAGAAGGTGAAGAGCAGTATACTTTGAACTGAGTTTTTTTGTGTTTTGACCTGGCAAAGAAACGAGGAATAGGAACCAGACAGACTTTGGAAGGAAAATCAATGTTTTTACAACGAGGAAGGGTTTCATCCGAAAGTTTTGAAAGGCTTTTCATTGGTACGTATAGCTACAGTATATCTAAACTACTTACAGAAAGTTTGCTTGTTTTGATCCAAAAAGAAGAGAAAAGATTCGGGACTTTCAACTAAAGGGAAATCATTACATTTTCGCGCAACAAGAAAGGCTGAGGGAAGATTTCATCTCAAAGTACTGGAACGCGAAGTTGGCTTGATTTGATATAGGACAGAAGTAAATGGATTTGGACTTTAATTAAAGAGAATCAGAAGATTTCGGGCAACAAGGGCCTTTTTGAACAAGGCTTTCGTCTGAAGGTTTTATATCTACACTATATTAAGTTAAGTTGGCTTGATTTGATCTAGGACAGAAGATAGACGGATTTTGGACTTTTATGTATAACTCAAGGGAAAGCCGCACCATTTCAAGCAAGCAGGAAGGGTTTCGTTTATCGTCTAAAAGTTTGGTAGGTGATTTATTATATCAAAACTACATTGAGAACATTGAATACATTGAGTATTTCGCTTGCTTGTGAAGAATAACAGACGAGAGATGTCTGCAAATATCGTTGAGATTAATGCCGCATTAACTATCTTCATCGCCGTAACAGGGAACGATAGGAAACGCTCTGATTATCTACGCGTTTTAAAACTCAAATCACTACGCACAGTCAACAATGTTTTCCTGTTTCAGCTCGCTATAACCGATCTCACCAAAGCGCTTATCATTCTGCCGGTCAAGGCATACACGCAGTTGAACTCCGCAACGAATCTTGGAGCCTTCTGCCAAATTTCGGGTTTCATTTCCTGCATAACGTTTGTGTTGTCGGCATTGCTGCTGGCTGCTATTTCAGTTGTGCGGTACTTCAAAATAGTCAGTACGAAATACTTCGATACCGTTTTTACGACACGAAACGTCGTGCTTTATAGCGTTTCGATGCTCGGAGCAACTTGTATCCTGGCGATACTCCCAATAATTGGAGTTGGAGAATACGTCTATAGTTCATATCACGGAGTCTGCTTCACAAAATGGGCAACAGAGAACATAGTTTTTCGATCATTGTTCTATGTATATTCGATCGGTGTATGTTATCCAGTGCTTATCTTTTGCTACACAAAGATATTTATCAAACTAAGAAAGCATAACAGCTCTGTAAGAGCGAATATGAGACCAGAGACTGGAGTACCACCAATGCACCAATCAGAAGCCGGAGCAAGATGCGAAATTAACATGAAAATAGTGAGTGTAAGTGAGTTAGCCTCAAAGTCAGGAAACGAACGTATTTCGAACGCAGGTGAAGCAGTGACAGACCCCCTGAAAAAGCAGGAAGTACAGTGTGAAGACGGGGGCAAAATAGTTTGCATGAAGAGTCCACGACTCAGAAAATACCAATCGAAAGAAAAGCGATCACTTCGTAACGAGATTCGAGTCACGAAAGTTATGTTCACTGTCGTAATTGCATATTCTCTATGTTGGTTACCAGCACTCGCTGTGAATATTTTGCAACTGTCCGGTGCAGCTTCAGTGTCCGATACATTGCTTTATCTTGTCGTTACGCTGTTAGAGTTGAAAATCTTCATAAATCCTCTTATCTATGGACTTTGGAATCACCAGTTTCGAAAGGGCCTGAAAGCAGTGTTCTTTGAGGGTAGCTCTCTTGAAAGAATGAGCAACACACAAGACCAATTAGACTCGAAAGCTTCAAGGGACAAGAACATCTAACATAAATATGCACAAACATGGCCAAACGCCACCTTCTATAAGAAAAAACACTCGTATAACAACATTGAATTGGAAGGTCTAAAAGCTTAGAGTGGAACTTAGTAACAATAGTTTGTCATCGAAACCAGGAAGAAAACAGACTTTTAAGGAGACCAATCACAGCACAGTATTTTAATAAGCCGAATTTTAATTGGTTAATAGGTAAAAGACGCTTAAGGTTAACAGTTGCAGATTACATGATCACAGCTGACACTTTTGGGTTGATTTTCTTGATGCCAGAACTTCGACCAAAATAAACTTAGATCTCGAATACAGTGTGTATCTCTAATGTATATTGTATCATTGTATTATCATTGTAGATCCAAATGATTCTCTAATTTACAACGGTAGAGAGAGAGAGAGCGCCGATCTTATTGGCAATACTACTGCAAAACAGTCTTAGGGATCGGTCATTCGTTACAGGGGTGGGACCCCTAAAATCCACATATAAGAAACTCTTTATGCCCTTTGCCTAAAACCAGGAACCCTTCTATATGGAATAAGAAGCCGTATTATATGTTTAAGAGCAACGTTTTTATAAAAAACGTTAGTGATTGTTGAGTTGGATTCAACAGGGTGTTTAATAACTATCGTGGCTCCTGCTGCCAATTTAAATGCCGTTCTTTCAAGGCTGTTTCTGCACCGTGGTGATCGCAAACTTTTAAAAATTTGGGAAGGAAGCATTAATCTTAAATCTATGTTAATATCTTAATTGCTGTAAAACAGGGAAAATACACGAAAGTTACAGTAAGCAGCCACGATGAAGGGTCATGATAAATGTTTGGTACTTCGACAGGCTTCAATGTCATACACGCCATTTTTTTGATAAGGAACCTACCTCAAGGCCTAGTTCTAAAAGTTCCTTATTTTTGGGCCTCTTTTGAGGCAATTGTAGTTCCAAAGGTTCCTTAATAGTTCCTTAATTTTAACTGCATATACAGTGGTCTTAACAATAAAAGAGAGACATTTGAATGTGAGCAAAGCTCGAGACTACTCAAAGAAACATTGGATATATGCTTAACATACAATCTATGTGATTTTCAACTGCAAATGAATGGAACTGGCTTTCTAATTCTTGATTATTTGCAGTGATAGAAGTATTCCACATTCAAAAGTTCCTTGATGATTTTCTCTTTAGTAGTAAAAGTTCTTTAACTTTTCGGACATTCTACGTGTAGGTTCCTTATAAAGTGGTTCCTTATAAAAAAAAGCGTGTATGTATAAAAGGAATTGAAAAAATTGTGAGAAACAGTGGAAACACCACTGGACTTCGTACTTCAAGTACTTTAAGATACAACATTTCATTGACCAGGAAGAGTCGTGAGGAATGTTTGATATTTCGATAGGCCTCGACCTCATATAGGAATGCAAAACACAGGGAACGGCTGGAGTAATTTCATCGAGCAGGACTGCCTTTAACAATAGAAAAATGAAGTCAGGGTTCTGTCAATCACAATTTTACTTCTTGAAACTCAGCTCTCGAATTACCTACTTTCTTCCACATTGTACACAATTTTTACGAGAACCGAAAGATTTGGCTAATTCAATATTTTGTCAGTTTACAAAGTAGCGTTGTTTTCTCTTTAATAAATTCCTAAAAACTTTCTTCCCGCCAAAAGTATGTTGACTCGTGGTTTCAAGTTCTTCTTTTTCACTTTTACATCCTTCTATTTTAACAGTATTTTGCGAATAAAGTTGGCTGCTATTGTTATTATGAAAAATCTCGCCAGCAGCCCAGCACATGGAACATTTCCCTACTTTCATAGACCATATCTTCGCTGTTTCAATATCGTCTTCGTTCTGTACACACCATACCAATTTCTGTACCCAATCAGGCCCCTCATCAGGCCATTTTATAACAACTCGTGTTTTGACTTGACATTCCTCTTCATAACATTTTGGTTTCCCTGAATTTTCTGGGCTTTTCTCGCTAATTGTTGGTAGAAAACTTGACTTAAGAACACTAACACTACCATAAGAATGTCTGTTTACTGTTTTGTTAATCAATTTATTTCCACGAAGTTCAAATTTTGCTTTAGTATCGATGTGTTCCCTTGGTTTACACCCAGACATAATGTTTGGAAGGACATAGAAAACACCGTAATTGATACGGATGTTAATTTGATACGAGATGCTTTGGGCGCAACCAAGGCGACTAGTAATAGTAATGTTAAAAATATGGCACAGCAAACATTGGGATTAAAAGTGGAATCATGGAATCGTGGAACATTGGAGCCCGGAATCAACATGTGGGACGGAAGAGCTAGTGTTGGGGAACGGTCAGTAGAGCTACCTCCTAAGTAACTGCTATGCTGCTGTATGTTATGTTTGTTTGATATAAGATGCTTTTGGCAAAACCAAGATGACAAGTAATTATAGTATTAAAATAAGGAACAAGGAATGTTGGAATGGAAAACTGGAATCATGGAACTGTGGAACTGTGGAACATGGAATCAACATGTGGGACGGCAGAGCTAGTGTTGGGGAATGGTCAGCAGAACTCCCACCTAAGTAATTAATATGTTTCTGTTTCTTTAGATAAACTGATGTTTTGATAATTAAGCCATCAATTGCAATAAATATATACATATTAGTGCATTAGCATCATACACTAGGGACAGTTCTGTTTGTGGCTGAATTTTGGCTACTTCATACATAAAACAATTACATATGCACAAAAGTTCAATAAACAAAAGTTGTCTTATGCATCAAACCTTGCATTTGAAAGTCCTTTGCCTTTTACCAAATATTCTGTCATAAGTTCTTGTTTCTTTTCATATTAAAGAATGTTAGGATCCAAATAATCTGAAAGGTGCAGAGAATTAAGAATATCATTAAGTGTATAAGGAACGATTGAAATAGAAGAGTATTGAAAATTTTAAGGAATTAGATACTTACATTAACATGAAAATAATGACAATTATATTCCAAATTCCAATGAATACTCTCAAGTGCCTTAGATTTAGCAGGAAATCTTTAATTTTGTCTCCTAAAGAAACAAAACGTGTGGTTAGTTGATGAAAAGTAGCAATTTCAAGGGCACTGAAAACTTACAAATCAATGATCAAATGGTGATGATGATGATGAAGATGATGATGATGATGATGATGATGATGATGACAATGATGATGATTATGATTATGACTATGATATTGAGGATGATGATATGATGATAATGATCATTACATTAATGACGTTAATGATTATGAAGATGTGATGTTGATTTCCATTAATGGTTGGAAGAAACATCTTAAAAAGACGATTTTTGTGCTTTTTCACCTGCATTTGGTTCATCTTCATGAAATGATTCATTTGAAGGTTTTTTCTTTCTGTAAGAAAACAAAAGAAAGAATAATAATATTGAATCATACAGGATTCTTGGTGAGGGGAGGGAGGGAGCATTGATGTTGGGGGAGTTGATGGTGGAGCCTGGGTAGAGTCTAACTAGAAAATGCAGTTGATATAGTAATAAACAAGCATGTGAATGATACACAAAGTTTTGCCAATGTGAGCAAGATAATTACCAATCCACTGAATTTTTCAAGGGCATTCTAAAAACAAAAGGGCCCACACTCTAGCTTTACCCCAGGGCCTAGGCTGCCTCTCAGCAGCTCTGGGCCACACCATACACCAGAGATTTTGTTGAAGTGTTGCACACATTGCAGATTGACAAGCAGGGAATGGATGGGGATCAATTAAATACTGTAGCCTAGAGTCCATAATACATACTTGTTAGGTATTACGGACTGTGGTAGATAAGATAGATAAAGATTCTTTTCAAAAACAGAAGCACATCTACTCACAATTTGAAATTTAGCACAGCACATGCATTTACCATAAGTGTACTGCGAAATAGAAAAAAATTGGTGAAATTAGGAAAGAAATGTACGGTAGATCCCCTGGGGGGAAACGGCCTTCCCCCGCAAGGAAGGCCTAGGTAAAGCCTGAGGCCTAGTGGGCCTCAAACGGACCACCAAAAACTAAAAAGAACTCCAGAAAAGAGATAAAAACCGGTAGTATAGTTATCATTATATTAGACAGTATTTAAAGCTTACCAAAATATAATCAAGTCTGAAAATATAGCCATTTCACGCCAGTTATTTCAAGAGAAGAAATTTGTGGACGTGTTGTGTTGTCAAAACTAGAGTTTATTTGCTGGCGAGTGCATTGAGTTGGATGAAAGCCTCGAGTTCAAAGCAGCCTCGATTTTAGTAAATGGAAAGGGAACATAGCAAAAGCAAAGGATCTAAGCAAAGGACGGACTCGGCGGACAGGACCTTAGGAGGGTTGGGGGAGGGGGGGGGCAGAAAAAAGTAATGAAAACAAGATTCTTTTAACGTGCATATTTATAATATAATTCACACATGATATCGTTTGGCTATCTAGATTATTGATACATATAAAAGAGCAAAGACAATAATGACACTTAGGATTTAAAAATACAATATTTTGATAATACAAAAAAACAACAAAAATGAATTTAAGAAAGTTCAGAATGGCGAGGCATTTTACAGAGGTTGAATTTGGATTGAGCTACTTGATCGAAGATAAAAATTCCTTTAATCAGTGCCAAGCTCCGACTTATTGCCTCCATCGTTCCAGTACCCCATTAGCCCCCTTTTATACCCAACGAGGCGCTGAGGGTCACCTCTTATTAACGCTGAATCAAATTAATACCCTGCTTAAAGCCTCCGGATATCTGCTTGCTTAAAATGGCTCGAAAATTTTGTTTTACGTGTTTTGAAAGCTCTTGTAGCTCTGGATTCAGTTTTTTCAGGTTCATTCGCACAACGCTAAAGCTGTGGCAAAACTATCAAACATTGTTCGTCAAGAGTTTCAAATTTAAGAGTCAAGATATGTTTGAAAGTTTGGCAACGTCACAAATATTGCCTGAGAAGCAAAAATAATCCAAACTTGTTGCAAGATCTTTTTGCAAAAGGTCAAAAATGTTTTTGGCTGGACGAAAGAAAGAAAATGTTTGACGAGCAATATTTGTGACGTGAGCAAACGGTAAAAAATTGTTTGGCAAATGTTTGAAAATTTGCTTTTCAATAAATGTTTGAAAAAGTTTAGCCACGTCACAAAACATTGCAAGACAAGCATAGACAATCTTAACAGTTCGAAAACGTTGTTACTTGACGAAAGAAAAATGTTTGGCGAGAAATGTTAGTGTAGAACATTCTGCTGTAGAACATTCTGCTCGACAAAGGAATTTTAAATGTTTGATAAACAATATTTGAACGTTTGGCCACGTCACAAAACATTGCCTGACGACTTGTTAAACAATATTTCTGAAAAAGTTCCCAAACACTTTTGCTGGACGAGAGAGTAATTATTGTGACGTGGCAAAACAGTAAAACATTCTGCTCGTCAAGGAAATTTCAAATCGATTTCAAATGTTTGATTGTCTAACCAGGGCCTTACTGATAGTAGTAAAACCTCCGTATCCTACGATTTGACTACATAGATATCTTTAATTGTTGGAATATCTATCGTTAATGTACATCAATAACCCGCGGTGAAAGTCCTAAATCTTAGGACACTCAAGTTTAAGTGAAAAAATACAAGAAACTTGACTTTAATGCATTAAAAAAATTCTAAGCACATTGATAATAATATTTTGAGTTTTCTGCGAGTAATGAAGATGTTTAAAACTGCCTAGGACAAAATTTGTCTATATATAAGTGGAAGATAAAAAAACGGAAACTAGTTAGACCAATGTTTTGTCCTTTGCAGAGAGAGGTCAGTTGAACAGAAGTTACTTTTAGAAAGAAATGACTATGCAAAGTTTTGAAATTGAAATATTTGTCCGCTGTCCGATGGTGTCCGTTGTATAGAAGTGTCCGCCAATGGAGGCTCTACTGTACGCATACAGGTTTATTATTGTATAAGAACGCTTTATTTGGGACAGTATTAAAAATTTCTTAGATATGTCATGTTATCAGTACCAAAAATTTCTTGTAATTTTCTTAGCAAAAACTTTGGAATGCAGTATTTCTGCGCATGTATAGTTAAAGGCACTGTATAAATTGCACAAACATCACATTTTCACAAAAAATAATCACAAGACTCGTTTGAAAAACTGAAGAAGTGCGAAAATAACATACAGAACATTAAGAGAGAAAATCCGAAACAGAACTGTCTTAATTTTCAATAATCCAGTATTGAAATTTCCAAAATTTTTAAGAAGTTGGACACTACTTTTCATAAACCACTTTCTTACAAAAAAAACGTGTATGAACCGAAAACTTAGGCCTGGTAAGGGCCTGCTATTTCTAGGAACGAAATTTTTCTTCCGCAATTTTTATACTGCAGGCCAAAACGGGTTAAGACCTCCCCATAATTTTATCTTATTTAAAATACGAAGATTCAAAATCTACGTTGAGTTTTCGTTTTACGCATTTTGCGCAAATTATATACCAATATTTTTTGTTTTCTAGAAACCAAGATGGCAGTTATCGTCTCTGGGTTTACCGTTTCTGCTTCTTTCGTTCTCGCTCGATAAAATTGTAAATTTCGTTTCCAAGGTACTGAAATGTGGGACGTTTCTCAGGCCTACAATGAAAATAAATCAAATTTAGGACTTCTTGTCCAGTTATAAAGGGCGCGCGAATATGTCACTGAGGGTGTGCGAAAATCTTAGACGCAAAAGATTAAGGGAGAGAAAATAAGATGGGCGCGAAATCAGATGGCATTAAGGTATGCAGAACGGCACGTAAAGTATGACAGCCCATAGGAAGGTAAGCTGAACGATGTGTAAAAGGAAAGTAGGGATAGGAGATGTCAAAAAAAGACTGTTGGTCACATTGGCACTCTTTCAAACTCTACAGGCAGGTATTTGAAAATCTAGGTTCTCAATTAATGTAGCCTGTGAAAGCATGATGATAATGATAATGATGATGATGATGATGATGATGATGATGATAGTGTTGGTGATGATGGTGCTGATGATTTTGATGTTGATGATGATGTAAAGACGCTGATGAAAATAAAGAGGATAATCATGATGACCATGATGATCTTGATGACAATAACGTAAGTTGGTAAGGATGAATAATGGGGATGATGACGACTGATAGGTCTGAATGTAAAGAAGAAGACAAACTTACTGCCACTCCCAGCATTTTTTCATAAGATCATGGATTTCTCTCGGAGTATTATCAGGTTTCGGTAATCTGTAGCCTCTTTCCAAATCTTCAATGAGCTGCTGGCCTTTCTTTCCCTACGAAAACGAGATTAAAATGAAAACTAAGATGAGAATTTGGTAGACTGAAAAACACTGCAAAATGAAAACATCAGATCTCTTCTTAAAGTTGTGTATAAGAATATATAAGCTATAAAAATATTAGAATATATTTGTCATGAATGGCGAACTCTAGGATAGATTTCTCCACAAGTGGCATACCACAATAGATGGGATTAGAGCCTGGGCTGCATGGGCTGCATGACCTGAGAGCCAACGATGCTTCCACTGAGCTATAGAGCTCAATGAAATCGTCGAGTAACTCTCCAAGTCATACAGCCAAAGACCCTCGTCCTATTTGGCTTTTTTGTGTTTCGGCTATGTTGAGCTGTCCCCAGCACCATAACTATTTAAATATATTTGTCATGAATAGCGAACTCTATGATAGATTTTTCCAGAAGTGGCATACCATAATAAGCGGGCTCTAGAGCTCAATGAGCTCGATTAATATAAGAATATGAAAATATATATAAGCATTTCAGTGAACCTCCATTAACAGAAATCTGTATACAACGGACAACTCGCAATACGAATTCCGCTGTGACAAATAACCTCCATTCAGCGAACACCTCTTTACAACGACCAATTACCTTAGTCCTACAGGTGCCCGTAATATGAAGGTTCCGCTGATATTATTTAGGCTATATGCTTAAGCATTTGATTAACTTACGGGGTATGGTTTGGCTCCATAGCTGAGAGCTTCCCACATTGTTATACCATAACTCCAAACATCACTTTTGCTGGTGAATTTGAAATAAAATATACACTCCGGAGCGTACCATTTCAGTGGCCATTTACCCGCTCTTTCAGCCTAAAAACAAGTTACAAGCAAATTAGAAACTACATCACTGTAAGACTAACAAAAAATATTTGCATGTAAAACTTATTAGTAACTAAAAACACAATATCAAAATAGCAATCTATGGGCATGACAGAGCAGCCAATTTTGCGTTTTTCTGCTGTGGCTACTCCTTGACGATCAAATTAATGCCATGTCACAACCACAACAGCAAAAACAAGAACAACAACAGCAAAAGTATTCTTACGGCCATTAAAATGAAAGAGGATGACGTACCCGATAATATTCGTTACCAGCCCCCATAGCTCTGCTCATGCCAAAGTCGCTGATTTTGACGAAATTTTCTGACACAACCAAAACATTTCTAGCAGCCAAGTCACGATGGACGAAATGTTGCGATTCTAAATATTGCATTCCCTCGTCAACTTGCAGCAGCAGTATCATGATATTCAGCATTGGCATTGATCTAATACGAAAAAAAAATAACGTGAGTGAAGCTGAACCACAACCAATCACAATAGATTACGATATAGTGTTGAGTGCATTACAAAGCTTAAGGTCATACGTTCACGTTCGAGTCATGTCCTGCTCGCATTCATGTGGGGTACCGTTAAAATCCCAGAAATCTTACGATAGAGAACTCTCCTGGTTGTCTCGAGCTAGTGTCTGGGTACAATACCATGGGTAATTGCCTCGAGTCCTATCCTTGTCGTGTCAATGAAGGGTAAAAAGTCAAGGTTCGACTCATGTACTGGTCGTATTGATTTGGTATACATAGCCAAAGGTCACAGGTTCGAGACCTGTTCAGATTGTATTTGGCATAAAAAACAAAGGTTGGGGACTGGAGACCTGTCCTGGTGGTATCAATTGGTATATAAAGACAACGGTCGCAATTTTGAGATCTGTTCAGTTCATGCAAAGTTGAAGCGTCATAGGTTCGAGACTTGTCCTGGTCTTTTCAAATAAGCATGTGAAACCAATGGCTTCAAGTTGGAGTTCTCTCCTATTGATGGGCGTAAAACGCTACAGTCTTACTCGCTCAAATGTCTGCTATCGGCATATTACCATCATAATTTGCAGAAAAAACAATGCATTATAAATGTTGCATCGAGGAAAGAGGTAATATGGGTCTTACTTCTTTTTCTTCAAATATTTTTGTAAAGGGCCTTCTGGTGCCAGCTCCATTACTAACATCATCGGAGATCCTTGAGTAATACCTGGAACAGATATTCTGGTATTTAGATACAAACGTATGTGTACTGCAAAATTAGGTCGTTTTATTCACACAAACAATTCAATAAGAAGACGAGCTTGATTTTACTTGCCTATCATTCGTACGATATTCGGGTGATCCAATTTTGCCATAATTTCTGCTTCATGCATAATCTCAGACTGAAATATAAAAAGTTCTTACATGAAAAAAATGAAGTCGTAAAGTGAAGGACATAAGTAATAAATGCTAAACATAGAAAAAAGCTGATACTATACAGAATGGGAGGCAAGAAACAGACAGGACTTTATCGAGCTCTCTTAGGCCTTATGAACAGACATTTTTATCAGAGAGTGAGATTAAGTCACACTCTGATGTCACACTTTAATGAGAACGTTGTTTTAAAAGGCATATTTTTGTTTTCAGTATACAGTTGACATCCGCTATCTCGACTGCCCGCTATCTCGAACATTCACTATCTCGAACGATTTTCCATTTCCCCTCGTTTTGGAATAAGGGTTTGTATAGAAGAATCATCCGCTATCTCGAACCCCGTTATCTCGAACATTCGCTGTCTTGAACCATTTTTGATTTCCCATGGAGGAAAACCTGCTCTTTATCTCGAACTTTGCCAAATTTTCTGCTGAAATGGATATAGAGACAGGTTGAAAATATGTTTTAGTTCGCCTAGCGGAGCGAGAATGGCAGCAGCTAAGTGATATGCTGGCCATGTATAAATTAGATGAAGCTGTTCTCTTTCGAGATGAGCTACATCGCTATTATCTCAATTTTACCAATAGTATGGATGAAAGCAGATGAGCTTTGACTCCTATGTAAAAAATACCAGACTTGTTTGATGAAATTTGGGATTAGTAACCCTGCATGTTTAATAGGGGTTCCTTTTCTGACTTAAAAACTATAATTTTTTATATTTAACTATAATCATTTGGGGCATCCGTTATTTCGAACATTCGCTATCTCGAACAAATTCCAGTTTCCCTTGAGAGTTCGAGATAGCGGAAGTCAACTGTATCTGTTTTACTGAACACGTTTCGATGTTTTTTTTGTAGATAGAAAATACCTTTTGATTTGGAATATCTTCCTCTTTTAACGTTTTCACAGCAACCGGCACTGCTCTTCCGTTTGACATTGAGTAGACACCTTTCATTACTGACCCAAAATTGCCATGTCCTTCAAAATAAAAAGAAAGCGTGAAAACGTGGCTAATTTTCATTTGATGGAAATAAACTAGGCCAATTCGCAAAAGCTACAAGAAATGGTTCAATTCTCTGTACAGTCAGTTCTGATATCGTTAACTGGTATGAATAGGCATTCATATGTAGTTTTGGTATGACACCGTCCATATAAGTCGATATCACGCGACCTACTATTAGGCCCTGTTACTACTATCAGAATCTTTGGTTTCTGATGTTCAGTATGATATTAACTTACCAACGTCAATATCATGTTTTCATTATAATAGCATCATTATAGAAGCGGGAGACACCCTATTTACCCACAATACCTCTAATGCACCGGCAATGCCTATTTGCCTATGCCAATTTCCATTGATCTGGGTGTACAAGAAGGCAATTTCAGGGGGGGGCATAGGTACAGACCTGGCTCTCATTGCATTGCAGACATTCCATTGCTCAAGGCAGGCGTTTAGACTGCCCGCCTCTTCAGCTGTTTTCATGATAAATCGCCCGCCTTCGGTGGAAAAGTTCCTCGCTATATTAGATAAAAAGCCTTGTATGATCATGGTTAAACACCCACATAAATACATGTCCCCCACTTGAAGTCTGAAAACTACTATGGTAACGATAGAAACCATACCTAATTCTTCTTGAAGTTGCAATTTCTTAGCATCGACTATCAATCTCCTTGGTTCTTTTGAATCACGGAACGGGCTTTCAAAACCTTCCATCTTCTTCATTTTCACTGTATCATAAATCTTTTCATATTTCCAAGCCATGCCAGCATCTGTTACATCCATGGTGGGAGCTTATAGGGTAAACAAGAAAAAGAAATTGAGACCCTTTCTGCAACTCGTGAATCAAAACCTATAGGAGGGGAAACGTCCAATTTTCCCGTTATTACTTTGAAGAAGCCCTGAATGCCGAGCAAAATATTAGTGAAAGAATAATAAAAAAATGTATATAAAGTTTGTTGTCTTACGTATACTAGCTGGTTTATTAGTCTTAAAGCACCAGATCTTAGTCTAGCGGTTCTTTTCTATCCTTGCACAAGTTACGTGAAGTAGAGCTTGACTATTTAAGGCATGTATGGAAAACTCAACAACTTACCTGGAGGTCGGTTTGGACTTGGAGGTGGCCGAGGTGGAGGCATTTGTGGTTTCAAGTTGTTGGCACCTATTGGACGATAGAGACTTTTATATTAGTTAAGCTTTTACATGTTTTTTATAAGGAACTTTTGGTGAAGTTCTGACTTGAGGTTGAAGTTCCTTAATTTTTTAACAAAATGAGGCTGAAAGTTCCTTTTCCTAGTCTTGAAATATGTTCCAATACTAATTTTTACAGTGAATTTATTTGAACTTGCTTCGTCTTCTCACTTTTAATATAAATGGAGTCTTTTGTTGAAGAACGATGGGAAATATCATGCCATTCTGTTATATATTTGTAAAAGCCAACGGTCTTGTTCTTGACAAAAGTTACTCTTAGTTTTACATTCGAGCCACGATAGTTCCTTAAAATTCCTTAAGGCAGGAACAACTAACTAGCAGGAACGAATATAAGCTAGAATGAATGTGGATCGAATGGCCAAATTAGAAAAGTGCCACTAAATTTCTACCTGGGATATTGATGCCTGATGAAACAGGTCTTTTACTTCTTGCTATCTGCTTCAACTCGGCTTGTGATCTCGTCACTCTTCTTCTTAATTCCATCTGAATATCAGGATCAAGCAATACGTTTTGTTTTGAGACAGATCTAGGCCTAATTTGGAACAACTCTACGTCACATGGCTCTCCTAATTTGCACAGCAATCCATCACTTTTCTGCGAATAATAGTCAACAATTTGCATAAGGTTTATGAATTTTCTGCCAGACTTTATGGAAAGTTTTCCTTCTTCGTCAGGAGAAAATAAATAATGATATGCCTTCTTGTCATGTAAAATTCCGAGAACATAATGGCCCTTGTCACCCCTCGTTCTCTAAAAAGAAAAGTCCCTTCTCTATGTCCATGACCCTCCAAGCGTCTATCTGCCTCATTTCTTGGTATGATACCATGATACCAGGGCTGTTTTGTGTGAAGAATGTTGCCAAGAACTTCTTCCACTTCACCTTTGAATTTTACAACTGCTTCTTCACTCTAAAGAAAAATAAAGAGAGATTAACTAAAATACACCATAGTTTTGAATGTGTCATTAGGCCCTGGCCAAACAATCAAACATTGTTAGTTTTTGATTTGCTTATCAAGCAAAAATGCTTGACCATTTAGTCATGTTGCAAAACATTTTTGCTTGATCCCTTCCTGGACCCCCCTCTCAAAGGTACACGCTTTTTTTATAAGGAACCTATCTCAAGGCCTAGTTCTTAAAGTTCCTTATTTTTGGGCCTCTTTTGAGGCAATTGTAGTTCAAAAAGTTCCTTAATAGTTCCTTAATTTTAACTGCACACCAGAGTCTTAACAATAAAAGAGAGACATTTGCATGTGAGCAAAGCTCGAGACTACTCAAAGAAACATTGGATACATGCTTAACGTACAATTTATGTGATTTTCGACTGCAAATGAATGAAATGGGCTTTAAAATTCTTGATTATTTGCAGTGATAAAAACATTCAACATTCAAAAGTTCCTTAATGATTTTCTCTTTAGTAGTATAAGTTCTTTAAATTTTCGCGCCTTCTACATGTAGATTCCTTATAAAGTAGTTCTTTATAAAAAAAAGTGTGTACTGAATACATTACCTCAATTCCAGCAGCTTCATAGAGAGCAGCTCTTGTTGCCTCCTCAAGGTCATCATGTGTTACATTTTGGTAAACTTTTGCTTTGACACCATGAGCTTTTTTACAAGGATTGCTCAGTCTTGTTAGCAAGCCATCAAGATTGACTTCATGATGATGAACAAGCTCGACAGGACCCGGAAACCTTAACCCATCAGCTATTCCAACTGTTCCATCCCGGTTTCGCAGTATCTGGTAATGAACGATGTTTCCCTCATAGCATACTGACAGGACATAGGAGTCCAACTGATTAGTGCTTTCTCTTAGAAGATATTTTCCATTCTGTACAAAGTTTTCTTTCAGGAGTCTTTCTGATTCTTCTCTCGAAATTCTGCCATGGAACCAAGGCTGGGAATTTGGATCTGCCATTTTCTGAAATTCTATAGAAGGAAAAAGACAGGAATGATTTTCCTGGGAGATATAGGGGGCCTGAAGACTGGTCTCTATACAATTGTTAAAATGAGCCATTAGTTAAGCAGCCTGAAGCTGACAGATCATGGATCATTTGCTCATGTGTGATTATGTTAATTCATTTGTAATGATCCTTAACATTTGCAACTTGATGCAAACTGTCAGGGGAGGCCTGGGGTAATGCTATCATATAAGGCGTTAAGGAAGATTTTTGGGGAAACATGAAGGGAAGAGAATTTTAATTTTTGTGGCCCCTTCAGAATCCAGGCCCTGGACCTTTGACCCCACTGGAACTCGCTCCCTCTATGGTACTGCAAAAATGGCCCAATTTGTTTCTGTTGTTCTCAATTTGAATTGCATTGCTTTCTGTAACCCTGCACTACTTGAAGGTGCTGTGGCATTGTGGCTCATACCGGTGACTCAGGGTGTCAAGCTCAGCAAGGTCAGGGTTCAAACCCAAGCTACAGTAAATAGGTAGGTAGCATCATAGCCAGGGTGGTAGAGGAGGAGGTCTTGATTAGTTAACCCTCTACTGAGATCCAAGTGACTGGTGCTCAAAACACCATTTCACCTTCACTTTCACTGCTCTTTGTCTGGGGCTACTCCTAATTCACATCTTAATTTGACTTCCCTGACAAAATGAATATTCTCACTAGATATTTGATTTTATGTTTTGTTTTGAGGTTTCTGTTTTTACTTCTAGGTATTTGGTATTTATTTTTCCTAGCTAATCCAATTTGTAATTAGAAATTCATGAAGTTTTAGATGAAAAGAAAGACTGAATTGATCTATATAAAGCTGATTTGTTCATACTTACCGTTTTTGAGTAATCGAAATCTTATTAGACGTTGGCTTCTTCAGTTTGCAAAATGACCAATGCTGTTTGTTGCCTAGGCCCACATCAGCCGCTCAAAAAATTCTTCTTCTCATCACAGATTGCTGTGATGGTCGTTCACAACTAGCAGGACAGTATGTTGTTTTTTTTATTCTTCTATCTACCAGAGCTCTGAAATCTTTTGCCGTCTAAAAAGATAGAAATTACTCACGATTATGAACGATTTTTCCTGCCGTGCCTTACTTAGCTCAGGAAACCGACTGCACAATAGCGGAAATAGGGGGGCTATGTTCATAAACGTGGGGGCGGCTGATTCATTGACAAGCAATGCGGAGTTCCCCCCTTTGCACCAACTATTGTTTATTTCGCATGTTGCTAAGTTGCTTCGTGTTCGTTGTTTGATTTACTTATTGACAAGTTCACATATAAATAAAAAAATTTGTGATATTTAATATAAATGTTCCTGCATTTTCTTTGCATTATCTCATTGGAGTATTTTTGAAAGATTTGGCTATTTTTTATAAATGCGTCTTTTGGGCTAGTTAGGTCCAAGTCAAGTAAAATGAAAAGAACACTTAAGTAAATTTTAAAGAAAGTAAATTAAAGTAAAGTAAAGTGAAGGTGCTGTGGCGTCGTGGTGTAATCCAGCTGACTCGTGGTGTCAGAAGCTCAGTGTGGTCAGGGTTCGAGCCCAGCTACGGTAGCGTGACAGCCAGGGTCGAGGTCTCAATAAGTTAACCTACTACTGTACTGAGATCCTAGCGATTGGCGCCATTCACCTTCAGTAAAGTTAAGTAAGGTAAGGTGAGGTGAGGTGAGGTGAGGTAAGGTAAGGTGAGGTTAGGTGAGGTTAGGTGAGATGAGGTAAGGTGAGGTAAGGTGAGATGAGGTAAGGTGAGGTGAGGTAAGGTGAGGTAAGGTAAGGTGAAGTAAGGTGAGGTAAAGTGACGTGACGTGACGTGAGGTAAGGTGAGGTGGAAGTAAGGCAAGGTAAGGTAAGAGGTAAGGTAAGATAAGAGGTAAGGTAAGGTAAGAGGTAAGGTAAGGAGGTAAGGTAATAAGTAAAGTAAGGTAAGAGGTAAGGTAAGGTAAAGGTAAGGTAAGAGGTAAGGTAAAAGGTAAGAGGTAAGGTAAGGTAAGGTAAAGTAAAGTAAAATCAAATTAAGGTAAAGGAAAGGAAACTAATGTAGAGAAATGTAAAGTCTCCTGAAGTCAATTTAAGTGACGAAGCGCAAAAGTACAGTAAAGGAATCTTGAATGAAGAAAAAGTTGTGAAGTAAAATAAAAAGAAAGTTAAAGTAAAGTTATATGACGTAACGTGAGGTAACGTAAAGCAAAGCAAAGCAGAAAAAAGTTAAGTTAAAGAGAAAAACTGAAAGAAGCAAAAAGAAAGATAAAGCAAAGCTTAATAAAGTAAAAGTTGATAGCGTAAACAAAAAAAGAAATTAAGCTTAGAAAGTCGACTTAAGCAAGTTGTGGTCGGGAAAAGACAGTGAAGGGAAAAGACTGTCACTTACCGACAGTTGGTTCACGAGAACTAAGAACCAGTGGGGCCAGAATGTTTAACTGAAAATTTGAAACTCCATGTCCACGATTATTTTCAAGTTCAACCAGCAGCAGCACTCACTCAAACATCAATAGAGAGAAGTTAAATCAAGATGAACATATCAAACTCAAGCGTCCCTCGAATGTGTATTTTATACTTATAGTCAATGGTTGCGTAACTATAGATAAATCAGCACAATCAGACCACCTACACTAAGTTCTTTCTGACATTTCATTGGCCACCTGTTTTCCTTGTAGAAATGATCGACATAACCAAGGAAGTTACAGTAGCATCTGTTAAGACTAGAGTTATTTCAGAGAATTTCATTGTAGGACAAACAGGAAATTCTAGCGAAATCCAACCACAAAGCGGAATGAAATGTTTGCGAAAGTTGCAACCACACTTTCGCCTACAGTTGCATTTAGATTTTACATGCATCAGTGTAGGCGAAGTTTCGTGACGCAACAACTGGAATAGGTCATTGGAAAGCGGAGATAACAACCCAGGCAAACCCAATCAAAGAGATGACATCACTTACGCACAAATGACCCAAGCAATTATCGAATTAATCGGAAGTCTTATGATCTTCTTCATAAATTTTATGGTGCGTTTTATGGGTCAGTAAAGTTACAGTTAAAGTTAGCTACTTTACCTTACGTTTGAAATGTAGTACAAACTTCTTATTTAGTAAAGAACCTAGCATAGTTTTAGATTTGGACCCGTTTTTGGACCTCTTTTGGAGTAGACTCAAAGAAAAAATTTCACTACACATTTCTAAATTTTCTAAAAATTTGTAAATTTTTATTACGCTTTTACAATTATTCATCATTATTAAAATACTCATCTTTTAACTCTTCAATTCGTTTCAATTTCCCTTGATTTTCTTTCTCCAAACCATCTTTCTGCGATTGACTGTTATTCAAATTCCACTCCAGCATTTGCTTGTGGTTCTGAATCTCTTCTAAGTCTGCCTCGAGTCTCAATAACTCCCCATTCTTTGCATTTAGTTCTTGACTTACATACTCCATCACAGCACTGGTACTCAACATCGCTGCCCGTTCGTTTTCATTCTTCACTTTCAATTCACCGATTTTCATCTGCAGCTCGTCAACCCGCGTTCGATTCTTTGTCAGACCCGCGTGTAATTCACCCATCCTTAGTACAACAGTATCATGAGCGGCTTTCGTATCCTCGATAACATTAATCGACTTCTCGATTCTGGTCAGCAAAATATCCCTTTGGTTCATTAAATCCGCAAACTCTGACGAACTGAAGATCTGCTTGTTATTAGCCTCGGTTTGGCGTTCCAGCCTCGCTTTTTTAGAGGATATCTCCTTCTCTAGAAGCAGCTTCTTAGCTTGCATTTCTTTCAGCTTGGCTTCCTTATCTAAAAACTCCTTTTGAACCCTTGCTCTCTCGTTCGTTAAATGCTTGACTTCCTCTCCATATTTACTCGCCGCTTGCTCCCACCCTGCTTCTAAGTTCTCCTGATACTTCCTCTTAACCGCAGTCAGCTTGTCCCCAGCACATGCAACCTGAGTTTCCAATTCCTCACCCCTTGTTTTAAGAAACAGCCTCCCTTTTCGCTGATCTATAACGGGCCTACACGCAATTTCCAAAATCTCGTCTAGCGCTTTAACTTGCTGTAACTCCACCATATACTCCATGACGTAATCATCCTTAGTTTTCCTAAGGTTAACTAACTCTTTTACAAGCCTCCCTGCCAATCTACCGAGCTTCTTGACAGCCTCGATTTCATATGGCATGAGAGCCTCTTCTCCATCCTGCGGGGCGGGAAATTTCTTCTTCTTCTTCTTCTTAGACCCGCCATTTAACTCGATACACTCGTCCAGTAAGGCTTTCTTTTCTTCGATATCCGAATCTAAACGCAAAATATGGTTTTCCTTCTCCACTGTGAGATCCGATAGCTCGCTTTGAAGTTGTTTCAGTTGCTCTTTTAATTTATATTGTTCTGCCTTCATTTCTTGTAATGTTTCAAACGGAATATTCTTCGTGGAGTTGTTGTTATCTTGGTGACTTGAAGTTTCGTTAACGGTTCTCGCTGCCGGGGAGCAAACAGCCGATGCCTGTTCGTTCGGAACTTTAGTTAGGCCTTTTGCTCGAAGTTTAGCTTTTGACGAAGGCATTTTGCAAAGTCAGAACTTGAAGACCCGAAGCTAAAATCTCAAAATACCGTAGCGAAATTCCAAGTGCAACCGGAAAAATATTCGAACTTGAAATTCAAACGAAATTCGAACCGCTCGAAATAAGCGAGATACATTCGAATTTGCTCGCAAATGCAAGTTCGTGATATTTGCCGAAAAACATGAAGATTTTCTCCAAAGTGCTTTATCATCACCAAAAATAGTTTATTTAAAAAAATTCTTATTTGCCTAAGTGTAATTGAAAAATTCTACAAAGTTTCCGTAAATGTTCCGTAAATATTCTAGCAAAAAACTTTTTGTTGTTTACCCAACGCTTTTTAGTCATATAAATGACGATCTTAGACTTTTCACACAAGTACTTGGGTTACACAGTTATCGCTCATCAAGCAAAGCGAGGCCATCATAAAACCGAGACCACTCAAACTTTGTTTGGTGTAGTTTAAGCATCAAAGCAATTTTAGTTCAATAGCGATAACTCAACTCATGGAGACTCAACGGTAAACAGCAGATGCAAGGAGCAGAGGCTTTGAAAGCTTGGATACGAGGTGGGTGATAGCAGTTAGACTGATTTTACTGTGGTTAAATCATTGCCTCGTTTCCAGATTAAAGTGATCACGATGGAGGCTTGATACCCACAGCAACACCCGCCCCACTTTTCCCAATAGGCAATGTAGTCGTTAGGATTTCCCATGAGTCAGTTTTCTGATCATAAGTCTCAATACTAGGTAGAAATTGTTCACCATCATACCCTCCTAATGCGTAGATTTTGTTCTTGACAACAGCAACACTTAATGCACTCCGATGGCATTTCATTGGTGATATCATTGTCCATTTGTCTTGACCAGGGTCATAACACTCTGCACTGTTTAACTGTGTTATTCCATTGTATCCTCCTATTGCGTATATTTTCCTGCAGAAAGAGTAACAAATACTGCATTACCATGATCAGCAACTGCTCAAAAAGAGCTTGATACAGAGCTTTATCACCAAGTTTAGCTGATGGTGTGAGTTCAATGTATACATCTATGAGTTAACATAGCTCATTTAGCCACCATTGTCTTGCCAAGACACGTAGCTAGTTATTTGTGAATTTCTATCCACCATCATCCAGTGGTCTAATAATAAATTCAATTAATTGAAGAGTCCAAGTGAGAATACAAACTCTTTCTGTAGATACAGAAACGGTCTTTTGAACCGGCCTTATTTGGACAGAATTTTGAACCGGCTTGATGTGGACAGCATTTTGAGCCGGTCTGATATCTACACAGAATCAGCCTGATGTGGAGAGATTCCGAAATCTCCAAATGAAGAAAAGATCTAGCTTTGCCAATTGATTGAAAACAATCCTCGCTATTATTTTCTGTACATTTATCTCAAAGTTACAGTACCTACCGTAAATCCTCGAATTGCCCCCCCCCCTCAAATAAGCACTCCCCCGAATTAGCCCCCACCTTAGAGCGAGAAATTCCTAATAAGACCCCCCCCTCCTCAAATAAGCCACAACCCTGACATGTTGGCTTAGCCTTTCGAGTCCATATTGGTACTTAATCGAGTTATGACAGAAAAATGCATTCTCTAAATCGATGATAAATTAGGCCTTTGTGAACAAATTTATAAGCCCTCCTGGTTTAAGCCTCTGCCTTGAATAAGCCCCCCTCAAAACGAATAAAAATAATTAAGCCCCCGGGTGGCTAATTCGAGGATCTACGGTACACGAAATCGAAGAATTTTAAGAAACTGTCAGTACTGGTCAAATTTTTTAGTTTCTTATAAAGAATACCCTAGATAGGCTAAACGAAGTAATATCATTACAGAATAAAAACAGCGGGATCTTACCCATCAAGGCAAGCTGCACCAGTTCCGCTACGTGGTGTATTCATTGGCGCAACTAAAGTCCACTTTTTACTCTCAGGACAGTAAAACTCAGTACTTCTAAGACGATTTTCACCATCAAATCCACCGATTGCATAAAGACAGCGATTCAACACAGCAACCGCAACACCTATGACGAAAAACACACACATTTCAGTATGGGAAAGCAAAAGTTTATTTAGCAGAGTCAATCACTGCCTCTCGTTTGGCTTATCGTTTAGCTGGTAGTCATTTAGCTATAATCTCATTTAGTAAAACGTTCTCGTTCAACAGCCTAACTCTCTCTTCCAATTTAGCTTTGTGTTTCGGCTACGTTGAGCTTTCTTCAGTACCATTCATAATCTTATGTTTCCATTTAGCTACAGAGCTCATTGAAATCGTCGAGTAACTCTCAAAGTCATACAGCCCAAGGCTCTCTTCCGTTTTAATTTTGGTGTTTTTGGTACGTTGAGCCTTCTTCAGCACCATACATATTTATATATATGTCATAAATGGCGAACACTAGGATAGATTTTTCAACAAATGGCATACCACAGTTTGACGGGATTTTAACATGGTGTGGAATGACCAGAGAGCAAACGACGTTTTCACTGAACCATAAAGCTCAATGAAATCGCCGAGGAACTCTCCACGTCATACTGCCCATGGGTCTTCCCCAGCACTAAACGCGAAGCTCTGTCGTAGGAAAAAGTTCAAATACAATTTGAGATGACAGTACGGTCAGCAATCGATACAACTTAAAATAAGTATGATACTACTTTTAAGGATATTCCCATCTCGAAGTAATACTTACTTAAAGATCTCTTGGTAGCTATGCTTAAGAAAAGCCTAGTCAAGGAGAAAAGTGAGAATGGTAAATTAGAATCGTTCTAACCTATTCTTTTTGTTGTCATTGGAGGTACCTGGGTCCATCGATCATCTTCAATATCATACGTTTCAGCAGAATTCAAATGAATCATGCCGTCACTCCCGCCTACTGCATAAACCACTCCATCCATTACTCCAACACCTAGTCGATTACGAGGCACTGTCAACGAGGCTACACTGGACCATTCGTCATAAAGGATCGTATCTTTCAACGGAGTCTGAATCCATGTTGCCATTAGCTGAATTGTTGCGTCCTCCAACCAGATAAAGTTGTCCACCTAGGAAAGAAAGTTGAAAGCATTCATTCGAATTAGGGTGCGTTCTTTTGGAGCGAGGCAAAAGTTTGATTCGACATTGTACCCTTTTCATTGCAGTAGCGAAGCTACTTCGGCATTCTCGACCGAATCAAGCGAATCACTTTAGTATAGCTATTCGCTTCTATTGCTTAGCGAAGCAACAAAAATTTTCTTTGTTCTCAGTACTAGGTTAACTAATCGAGATCATAACTCTGGCTGTAACGCTGTCGTCACTGGGGCTCGAAACCCCAACCTCCTTAAGCATCATGAGCTAGCAGGATTTTATCATGACGCCAAAGCATCTTTCAAATTTGCAAAAGAAAAGTCTTTAAAAACGTACCAACAAAAACAGCACCGGTTCCACTCTTTGGATTGGGTAGCTCTTTTAACATGTTCCACTCGCCTGTTTCTGGGTTGTAACATTCAAGATTATTCAATGAGTGTTTCAGATATCCACCAGCTGAGTAAATAACTGTGGCACCAAGCGGACTTCTTCTGTTCTGTTTAATTTCTTTACCATTTTCAAGATCCTTTGAGAAGAAGAAGTATTTTGCATTTTAAGGATGACGATGACGACAATGAAGGTGATACAGATGACAATGAGAATGATGATGATAGTGATGATTATGACAATGATGATAATGTTGAAGATGATGATAATGATGATGACGATTTTGATTTTGATGGTTATGATGATGAAGATGATGATGACAATGATAATAATGACATAGTGCACACTATTTAAAACTCAAACAAGATTTTACCTTGATCACACTTTCAATTAAATCTTCACATCCATTTTCTGCATTGATGAGTATGTTGTTTTCCAACTGATTTATCAGAAAGGACTTTGGTAGCAACTGAAGTCTAATGTTCTCAAGTATTCTTGTTACATATTTCTCCCTTTGTTTTTGGCTATGTTTAATCCATTCCATTCCAGCTAAGAATACCTAGGTAAAAGAGGTGAAAACGTGAAACAGCAATTTTTTGAGGATTGTCTTTGATCACAGAAATAGATGAACTAATGAGACATTGACCCTGGCTGTGACGCTACCATGGCTGAACTTCTGAAAGCACAAGCTACATGGATTTGACCAGAATGTCACAATACCTTAAGTGTTATTTCTTAAATTTCTTCCTGACGGTTGGGGGAGTTTTAATGATCTGAAAACTCATTTCAAGTCTCTCATTCCTTACTGTTTTTTATCTTTATGTAGTGTGGCCATTGGTCAAGGCGTTCAGCTCATCAAGATTGTAATGTCGTGGGTTCAAATCTTGTCGGGACAACTTTCCACAAGCCTACAGTCAACTCAGCTGTCCACCCTTTCAAGATGGGTAAATGATTACCCATTAAGTGATTGAATAATTCAAAATCACGACAACTGACTAATCAATCAATCAATTAATCAACAAATCAATCAATCATTTAATCAATCAATCAACCAATCACTCAACATGACGTACCTCACTTTCTGATCTTACACAAAGTTCATTGTGTGCCAAGTACCAACAAACTCTTTCAAGGGGAAGTGACAGAAACTCATCATGCTTTATAACTTTTCCAAAATAATTATCACAGTAGTTTTTCGCTTTTGTCTTCAATTCAATGCAGCCATGCAGTTCAGCAAACGCGTAAATTCCAAGGCAATTTGTCGCATCGAGTTGATTCTCCAGAAATTCACAACATGCTCGCTGAACTCTGTTGATTTGAAGGATAGTAGCGACGGGCAAAAGTGTTTGGACATTCTTAGATGATACACTAAGGCTTGCTGTGTAAGCAAAATCGATGATAGCTTCGACAGCGGAAGCGTCCATGTCTTTTAGTGTAATTCGAGTCTGTCTGCTTTCAACCAAATCATTTGTAAACATTGCATAGAAATACGGAATACTTGATACTAGAACGAGTTTATGTGCATAAATCTCACGGTTTTCAACAGCTAAGATAATATCACACATTATCCTTTCTTTGCGTAAATTATTCATAGTTCTAAAAGCTCCTTTCATGTGTTCATCTGTCAGATCGAACTCCATTTCTCCTACAGTTGACGGCGCCATCTTGCCACTTTTGCGGACACTAAACATGAAGTCGAAGCTTCAGGAATTCGAAATTAAAACGAGGCTGTGGCTTCGTGTTCCCTTCGGAAATCGGGGGAATCGAAAGTTCCCCTCTTTAGAACTGTTCCCCTTTATCCGCCTCAGGGAGACGAATTCACTTATCAATGAAAGCGTGCAACACTTTTTGGTGTTTTAAATGTGGCGTTATAGCTTGTGTGTTGATATTTTCTGAACTCTTTGCAAAGGTGAAATCTCGCTTGGACCACGACCACGTGAATCAAATTTTTGCAGCAAGTTTCGAGCCAATTTTCTTTAGAAAATAACCATTAGAAAGTACCGAATTAAAAATAATTATAATAATCACGTCAACCTGTTGTAAAAATGGGCCAATTGCCAGGAACAAACAAGCTATTATAATGATAATTACAACACTTATCTGACAGAAAAGCATTCTTTACACAGTTAACGATGTAGTTAGAATAGCTGATGGGAGAGGCAACATTTCAAAATAACAAATTCAAAATACGATTTCAAATCGAGCTGTGGTAAGTAAAGAAGGTGTTCTTGGTAATTCTTTTCGAAGATTAAAATGGTAAGTGTAATTATATAAGTTAAAATTTTTAGTATCGATTCTTCAACTAAACATGGCGAAATTGGAGGGAAGAAGAAGACTGTTTACTTGGAAAGGAAAGAGACTTCCTGACTTCCCTGTCGAGTTTCGTTCATTCTCTTCTCGCACGCCTGCATCATCGATTGTTTCTTAAACAAGAACCATTATGTCTTCAGCGGCTGGCTGTTCTTTCCTAACTCATATTTGTCAATTTTTCAAGCGAAATGATTTTAATAATTTCTTAATTAGGTAGTGTACAAGATTGCAAGGGGTGCATAGCTCCTCGCTCCACTCCCTGGCAATATGACGTTTTGTGCGTAAACAATATTTCGTGTACTATAACCACGATCGTAATGTTCTTTTGCTCCTCACAGCTACATTTATACCCTGGGTTTAGAGTCAAGCTCAATGTGGGGAGAAGAAGCAGGGGCTGCTTGGGCTCTCATCCGAGAGGGGCAAATCCTTAGAAATCTTCCACATCTACGTTTTTGTTTGAAATCTTATTGTTTTCATGGAAATCCCCTAGAAATTAATCCTTTTGTTTTAACGGAAAGTTCGTATGCCTTTTTGAAGCGTGAAATGCCCCTGGGCTTGGGGGTCTCTAGGGGTCTCCCAAGCAGTATTCAGCACCCATTGCAACGGTTATTTCGTGGCTTGGGACCTGGTTACTACGTTAATTAATTTATTGGACTTACTTTTTAGTCATACCAAGTACCTCCCACAAAAGCGCCGATGTTGAAGACAGTATTCCAGCCAAGACCTCCACCACCAACTGATCACAGGCCCAAGCCTAAAGAAAGAATAGGTTAAGTAAATTTTAAATTATTCAAGAAATTTATTGAACAAGATTTATTTGTTAGACGAGGAAACTAACTTATAACAGAAATTATCCAGAGATGCCGGAAGCCCGG
Organism: Chrysaora quinquecirrha; assembly: GCA_014526335.1. Lineage (NCBI taxonomy): Eukaryota > Metazoa > Cnidaria > Scyphozoa > Semaeostomeae > Pelagiidae > Chrysaora > Chrysaora quinquecirrha. The sequence continues at coordinate 6,873,162 of JACTAT010000039.1, forward strand.
GGGGTACTTCCATTGTTTGTTATACTAGACGTGCCGCCCAAACGGGTAACATTTTCAGCGCCAATTTCCCTACATATGGGTTGATTTTTCGTTAAGAATCTCTACACATGGGTGACATGCATTGCTTTGGGAAAGTGCATTAAAAATAATGGCAAAACATGGGAGAATCAGAAAATTTAGCAACTTTCATGAGGGTAGCAGGGACAAATGTCCCCGTTGCCCCCATCTTCCGGCATCTCTAATTCAGGGTTATTTTGTTTCTACTGTATTAATCCGAAAGACATCGTACGTAACACTGGACCAAGTTCGATTATCAAGTGCAATGAGCTGAATAAAATTTCAATACTTATTTTTAGATGATAAACCACCAAGAGAAAATAATCGAACAACGATCATTGCTGCAAGCGTTACGATAACCGCTCTTCTTCTACTTGGTTTACTGGTTGTGATTATCGTGACAGTGTAAGCATCATTTTTAATTCATTGTTTTCTTCCCTCCTTCTTCATCCTCTTCTTTTCTTCTTTCTCCTGTCTTCTTCTTCTTCTCTTTCCTTTTCTCTGTTTTCGTCTCCTCTGTATTCTTCTTCTTTCTTCTTTATCTTCATCTTCTTTCTCTCCTTATTTGTTTTCTTTTTACTCACTTCTTCTTCTTCTTCTTCTTCTTCTTCTTCATCTTCTTCACCTTCTGCATTGTTTTTCCTCCTCTTTTCTCTTATCTTCAAACTTATCATAATCTTATTGTCTTCTTCATTGACACCATCATCAACCTCTTCGTCATTGATCTTCATGTTATTGATCATTAATATCATCTTCTAATCTTCTATATCATCTTTACCTTGGTTAACCTTACATCTTTGCCTTCTATGTCTTCTCCTTCTTCTTCTTCTTCTTCTTCTTCTTCTTCTTCTTCTTCTTCTTCTTCTCTGTTTTCTTCTCCTTCTTCTTCATCTTCCTGACCTTCTTTCTTTTCCCCCCTTTTCTCTCTCTTTCTCTTCCTCTTCATCTTCTTCTTCATCCTCTTCTTCATCTTTTCTACCTTCTTCATCTTCTTCATTGTCGTCTTCCTCTTCTCCAACGTCTTCTACTTCTCCTCCTCTTTCTCCTTATACTCACACTAACAATCTTTTGTCATCTTTATCGACACCATCATCATCCTCTTCCTCTTTCTCCTAGTCGTCATCTTTTGCATCATTGATCTTCACGTTATTCATCATCAATCTTCTTCTTCATCATATTCACCTTCGTTATCCTTAAATCTTTACTAGTTCTTCTTCTCCCCCTTCATTTTCCTCTCATTCTTCTTCCTTTTCTTCTTCTCTCCATTATTCTCCTTCTTCTTCTTCTGCTTCGCCATCTGGTTCTTCTTCTTCTTCTTCTTCCTTTTCTTCTTCTCTCCATTATTCTCCTTCTTCTTCTGCTTTTAGTCGTCTCGTTCTCCTAAACACCACTTACTTGGAAATCACAATTTCTTTTTAGCAAGAAACGAAAAAAGAACGACACGAGGCTGCGAAACTCTAAAGATGCACTGGACAACTCATGCCATGTTGATATGGAAGAATACGATGACGTAGCAAGAAATAATAAGCAACAAGAAGAAAATCATTATGAAGTTGAATTGGACAACGTGTATTGTTATGCTGAAGCTGACGAGCCAAAAGAAAAAGTTCCTTATTTTGATTTGGGGAAAGAGATGATTATAATCACTATGAGGAAATCAACACAGTTGCAGCAGGTAAGGAACCTTCGGGTATTTTCAAGCAAAGCAGAAACATTTTTTATCATTCTGTCGTTTCGTCTCGTAGGTCAGAAACAGGCTAAAAACATTTTAGGACAAACCAAGGGATTTTTTCGTCAAAATACTGTAGTTACTGGTGTACAAGACGACCCCCATGAATAGATATAAAAAATATTTTGTTCTTTCATAACCTTGGTCCCTATTTCGTACCCCTTGTATTATCATTTGGGGAAATCTAATTACGATAAGGAAATCAACACAGTTGCAGCAGGTATGGAGCCTAGGGGTATTTTAAAAGTAAAGAAGAAACATTTAAGTTGACCCCCTCAAAACAAACACAAATATTTTTTGCATTTTCGTACCCTTGGTACCATATTTTCGCACCTCTTGTATAAGCGGATTGCTGTTTTCGGACCCTAATTTATGTTCTTGAAAACCAAAACGTATACACCGGTATCTATGGTATATACACAGATGCTGAAGCTTCACATTCCTAACTTGTTTATTTCTATCCGTTCTTTCCATTCTTCCTCTCCTCTTCCCACCCTTTTGCAGACTTATTATGAGTCATGAGTTCCAATTATCCCTCGCTCGACAAACGGAGATCACTCAAACTGTGGTCACGCTAGCGAATCTATACGCACTACTGTGGTGGATACGCACTACTGTGGTGGGTTATTTTGCGTACTGTGGTGGGGTTTTTTGCGTACTGTGGTGGATAAGCACTACTGTGGTGGGTTATTATGCGTACTGTGGTGGGTTATTATGCGTACTGTGGTGGGTTATTGTGGTGGGGTATTTTGCGTACTGTGGTGGATAAGCACTACTGTGGTGGATTATTATGCTCGATGCGGTGGTATTGTTTGCTGTCTGTGGTCTGTGGTTGATACGCACTATTTGAGTGGTTTATTTGCTTCGTGTTGTATGAAGCAAAAACTGGTCATTTTTTAGGCATACCGGAATTTGATGACCCGGGACGCAGGTGGGACCCGGGACGTGGGACTCAAGTGGGACGCGGGACCCGGGACGGAAGTGGGACGCGGGACTCAAAACGGAAGTGGGACGTGGGACTCAGGTGGGACCCGGGACGTGGGACTCAGGTGGGACCCGGGACGTGGGACTCAGGTGGGACCCGGGACGCGGGACTCAGGTGGGACCCGGGACGCGGGACTCAGGTGGGACCCGGGACGCGGGACTCAGGTGGGACCGGGACGCGGGACTCAGGTGGGACCGGGACCTGGGACTCAGGTGGGACCGGGACCTGGGACTCAGGTGGGACCTGGGACTCAGGTGGGACCCGGGACGTGGGACGAGGACACGGGTGGGACCCGAGACACGGGACTTAGGTGGGACCAAAGGGACTCAGGTGGGACCTTGGACCTGGTAATGAAATTGCCAAAACTTTGGGAACTTAAGAATTGGACCCAAACATAAGAAACCATACCACAAGGATTACACGCTTTTTTTATAAGGAACCACTTTATAAGGAACCTACATGTAGAAGGCCCGAAAATTTAAAGAACTTATACTACTAAAGAGAAAATCATTAAGGAACTTTTGAATGTTGAATACTTTTATCACTGCAAATAATCAAGAATTAGAAAGCCGGTTCCATTCATTTGCAGTCGAAAATCACATAAATTGTACGTTAAGCATGTATCCAATGTTTCTTTGAGTAGTCTCGAGCTTTGCTCACATGCAAATGTCTCCCTTTTATTGTTAAGACCACTGTATGTGCAGTTAAATTAAGGAACTATTAAGGAACTTTTGGAACTACAATTGCCTCAAAAGAGGCCCAAAAATAAGGAACTTTAAGAACTAGGCCTTGAGGTAGGTTCCTTATAAAAAAAAGCGTGTATTTAAATTTATCCGTAAATAAATTAATGTGCAGAATCCGTAATAATGCAGAATAAATAATATTGTTTATTAATAAGTATTACATTGGAAGGAAATTAAGACAAATTAACTCACCAATGATTTTCATCTCTTCAAATTCAGAGGTTTCGAACCTCTGAAGCTTTTCGTCAAATATGGATCCTTGTTTGGTCGCTGAAGCAGGGATTTTCGGAACAGCTTGAATTGGTACATTTCGGCAATGCGCTGCGAGCGCTTGCACGAAAGAAATGGTGTGGTTTATTCAAAGCGTTTCATTTCATATATGCCAGCAGGATTAGGGTTCACTACTTTGGCGCCAACAACCATCCATAGCATGCATATATTAATACATTAATGCTATAATTTATCTGGTTAAGGAGTAATGGCAGCATACAGGATGTGGTCCTTATATGTTGTTTAAAGATATATCTCACATTTCAATGAAAATCTAAAATAGGGTCAGCTGATGAATTCTCTCTAGCCAAAACGGCAAAACAAAATCTAAGGCACAAACGATCAACCTATCAATCAAAGTCATCATCTTATACAAGTTTAAGAGAGCATAATAAATTGATACTTGTGAACCAAAACAAGAAGAGAACTGTCTGCACGAAAAACGTGTGGTAGCTATTTGCATTTCGATATAAGTTTGCAGCGATAGAAAACTTCAAGAGAAAATGTCGTCCCAATAATAATCATACATTGTCATAAATGCCTGCGCCCTTTCTCTATATTTTATTAGAATAAGCAAGAGTTTGTTTCACATACTGTATTATCACTTTAATCGCACTTGCATAGCGCACAACAATCAAATGTTTTCTCCGCAAATGATTGTAGTTCCTCCGCAACTGAAGCCTTTCTTGCTTCCTGAGCACAAACAGATTTTGCGAAATTGTGGCATAGGAATTTAATTTTTGAATTGAAGATCTTGACTACACCGTTTGAATTACGAAGTATATATTACTGTATCTCTTATTTTTATAACGTTACGCATGTTTGTTTCTTCTGTTGTTTTGTTATCTTAACTAGAAGATCGTTAAAAAGGAAAATTTCCACCCTGTAAGGATTTATGCCCTATAAAGTATGCACTGCCTTTCTCTAGGAGCCGCTATTCAAGGAATGTTGATGAAGCATGTCTAATTTCAACAAAAAAGGTTTCATTCTTCAACTTCAACAATCATTTTTTCGGTTTGAATTCAAATCATCGCAGCTAACTTAGTAGTTTCAAATCTCCAGACTCCAAATTTGTACAACAGGGGGAAAATTGAGCAATAATGGTTACGTAACGCATTTTTGTTTACTAAAATCATGAGTTTTATTCTCGTTTTCTGTTAGACTTAATTCGTTGGCATTATGAGTAGAATTTAAGTCTAAAAATTAATGAACGGTTATGAACTTTGGTTTCATTTTGTAACTTTGTAAACATTTTTGTGAAAAGCATTTTCATAGATATTTAATGATGTTGATTCAGTTTTTCTATCAAGTGATCAAATTTCTCTAGTCAAACGTCCTACTAATGGTCCAGCGAGCAACCACTTTCCACGTCAAAACCTTGTCCCAGGCCCCATCCTTGCGCAGAGTTTAAGGTCCCAACTGAGTCCCTGGCCCCAGGTTTCTGGTCCAAAATGCGTCCCAGGTCCAAGTTCTCAACTGCGTCCTAGGTCCCAGGACCAACTTGCTTCCCAGGTCTCAGGTCCCATTCCGTTACCAGGTCCAAGGTCCCACCTGAGTCCCGCTTCCCTGGTCCCACCTAAGTCCCGTGTCTCGGGTCCCACCCGTGTCCTGCGTCCCACGTCCTGGGTCCCACCTGAGTCCCAGGTCCCACCTGAGTCCCAGGTCCCGGGTCCCACCTGAGTCCCGCGTCCCGGGTCCCACCTGAGTCCCGCGTCCCGGGTCCCACCTGAGTCCCACGTCCCGGGTCCCACCTGAGTCCCACGTCCCGGGTCCCACCTGAGTCCCACGTCCCACTTCCGTTTTGAGTCCCGCGTCCCACTTCCGTCCCGGGTCCCGCGTCCCACTTGAGTCCCACGTCCCGGGTCCCACCTGCGTCCATTTTTATCATCACTGGACTTTTGATGAACCACAAACAGATTTGACCTTTTAAATTTGAAATTCGAAAATTTGACCGACTGTAGGAAATGGATGACAATCTAGTCAATAATCAACCGATTCAATCTTTTTATAATATTCAATTCATGAACAGGTTCTTGTCAAATTCTAAATGATCTTAGGTACTGCAGTGTGCTGTGCTGTTATGTGTTTCTCTAGCAGTAGAAATAATTCTAAATAGCATTAAGAGTATTTGCATAATATACGAAAATGAACTACTGCTTTGATTCAAGTCTGTTGTGACCCCGATTATGGAGTTACGGGATTTTATAGCTTTGGAACCCTCGGCGCCACGAAAACTGAAGAAAGGGGCTGCGAGAGCCTCTGACAACCCTAAAGCAAAGAAGAGACTTTTTATACAAAAATGTAATTTTGAAAGTCCAAAGCTTTTGACATGAATGCGTTTTATTTATAGGTTGAGTTGAGCGACTTGGTATTTTGTCAACAAATACACGTTTTTTTTATAAGAACACTGAAATCGAAGAAAGCCATGCAATGTTCTTAATTTTTCCGATTTGAAGGCTCAAAATGTTCTTCACATGTTCTAAATTTTCTTGCTTTTTAAAAAGCTGTTCTTCTTCAAATTAGAGGGTAATTGCTACAAAAAGGGACGCACATGTAAAAAATATCACATATATTCACAATGATTGATAGTTCACCTGTTTTCTAGAGTTGAGAACAGGACAGCGCAACTAAAGAAAGTAAATTCTAATTTGTTTCTAGCTTCACAGAGCCTTAGCATGTTCTTAGCATGTTCTTAACTTTTTAGCCTCTGAAGCCTTATGTTCTTATATACTTTGTTCTTATAAAAAAAACGTGTATAAACTCTTTTTCTTAAGAATTTATAGAAATAGGGAGGCTCGAAATTACTAAGATACTAAATATTAAGAACACGTTTTGAAAAATATGGGCACGCCCGAACGACGTCGAAAGTACTTTCTCTATTTATCTGAGATTTTTTACAATCTTTGAGAGATCATAATACACTACGTTTTTTACTATCAATATGTAACATGTGTGACTTGCACGTGTAATTAACGTTTTGTGAGTTCAGAGCAACGTCTGAGTGAATCGTAACTGTAATTAAAATATTTAAACTGAAAACCCAGACTTTCTCCATCTTTTGGAATATGATTTTAGCACAGGACTATCATCAATTTCCTACAGAATCTAAAAGGTCAAATCTATTTGCAGTTCATCAAAAGTCCAGTGATGATAAAAAATGACCATTTTTTGCTTCATACAACACGAAGCAAATAAACCACTCAAATAGTGCGTATCAACCACAGACCACAGACAGCAAACAATACCACCGCATCGAGCATAATAACCCACCACAGTAGTGCTTATCCACCACAGTACGCAAAAAACCCCACCACAGTACGCATAATAACCCACCACAGTAGCGCTTATCCACCACAGTACGCAAAAAACCCCACCACAACAAGCATAATAACCCACCACAGTACGCATAATAACCCACCACAGTAGAGCTTATCCACCACAGTACGCAAAAAACCCCACCACAGTACGCATAATAACCCACCACAGTACGCATAATAACCCACCACAGTAGTGCTTATCCACCACAGTACGCAAAAAACCCCACCACAGTAGTACGCATAATATCCACCACAGTACGCATAAAACCCCACCACAGTAGTACGCATAACCCACCAAGTAACCCACCACAGTACGCATAATAACCCACCACAGTACGCATAATAATCGGGGTGTCTGTGGAGGAGCGGAGACCCACAGTAGTGCTTATCCACCACAGTACGCAGAAAAAAAACCCCACTGGGCTGGCATGATGGTATGAAAAAATGAAAATCACAGTACGCAAAATAACCCACCTCGCTAGACTTAGTCTTATCCTAAGTCTAAATCTTTCTTTATCCGAACACAAATTCATAACCGAAATGTGACAGCATTACGGAGGAGACAATGAGAAAAGTGAACTGAGATCTCCGTTCACTTTTCTCACGGTCTCCTCCGCAGCGCCATCATGTTTCTGGCATGACTTTGTGTTCGGATAAAGAAAGATTTAGACTTAGGTAAGTCTAAGTGTGGAGTGACAAATCAAAACATGGGGAACGTAAACTAGAGACTTGTTTCGTGAGTCTAGCCCCCCCGAAACTGTATTTGATCTTATTGAAACGTTGCTCCCAGGAAGGAATCGCCCCCCTTGAAGCTCCTGACATTCCTTTAGAATGAAATAAACAGCCCGGGGAGGAAAACTGATTTCTTTTTAAAATTATGAATATCAATTCAAAATCGTGTAAAAATTACTTGCATCTAATATTTGTTAATCTTTCAGGCTCAAAAGAGACATAGCAGCGCCTACGTCCCACCTCGTTTTGAAATTGGAAAAAAAGAGGCTGCTATGATTGTGACCAATGAAAATGCGAAGAATGAGGAATATCTTACAGTACTTCCCTGAAAGAACAATAGAAACTACTGTATTAAAATGCAGTAAAATATCTTGTGTAATTTATCTCGTTACTTTATTTCTTAATTGTTGACTTAAGCATAAATAGAAGAATTTATTGATTAGTTCTGTTAATGAACTGGACATATGCTGACACATGATATGTATTAATCATAAGTGGGCTAAGTACCACAATACTTGCCTTGACTGTGATTCGAACCACGAAACCAGTGACCTTCTGGACAACAAGCCAGTTGACTACTCCACTGCACTAAACAGTACATTGAAGTGGCCAGCTAACTCGAGGCCCTTCCAGGCACAAGTCTCCTCCGCCAAGGCGTTTCTTTGTTCTATTAAGCTGGAAGAGTCTAAGGCCCTGGCCAAACGATGAAACATTGTTTGTCAAACATTTCAAATTTGTTTTACAACAAATGTTTGACCGTTTGGCAACGTTCAAAAACATTGCCGTCCAACAACGATGTTATTGCTAATGCCCAAGCACGAACGCCTTGAAAAAATTCAAAAACATTTCTTGCTTGACGCACGCAAAAAATGTTGGACGAGCAATGTATTTCGACGTGGCCAAACGATCAAACATTTTGCTTGAGAAGCAAAATTTCAAATGTTGGATCAACAATGTTTGATCTGTTGGTCAGGGTCTAAGAAATGACTTGCCCCACGCTTCAAAATCCGCGTCATCATGTTCAATTTACTTCCCTGTTTGCTTGAAAAAAATTTTGTTCCGCCTTGTACTGTAGGTTCGGTTCGGTTGCTTGGTTCAGGACAATCAGGATTAGTTCTATAATCGTGGGATGGCATTGTTAGAAGTCTGTGCTGTCGAGCGCGAAAACCAAAACAGAAATGAGTTGATATTTTTGGTCTGTAAAAAGTGGTTAAAATAGTAGCGCAACTAGATAGAAATTTAGGTATTGGCAAAAGCTATGTATTATCAGGTAAGGATCCTTTATATATGTAGCCAAACATTTGCATTGCTATTATCGTTTAGTCTTTGGAGGTTGTGTAGTTCCATGCTTTCATACTTAATACAATATACATGCATTTTTATTTATAAGGAACCTACCTCAAGACCTAGTTCTTAAAGTTCCTTATTTTTAGACCTCTTGAGGCAATTGTAGTTAAAAAAGTTCCTTTATAGTTCCTTAATTTTAACTGCACATACAGTGGTCTTAATAATAAATGAGAGACACTTGCATGTGAGCAAAGCTCGAGACTACTCAAAGAAACATTTGATACATGCGTAACGTACAATTTATGTGATTTTCGACTGCAAATGAATGGAACCGGCTTTCTAATTCTTGATTATTTGCAGTGATGAAAGCATTTAACATTGAAAAGTTCCTTAATGATTTTCTCTTTATAAGCTCTTTAAATTTTTGGGCCTTCTACATGTAGGTTCCTTATAAAGTGGTTCTTTATAAAAAAGAGCGTGTAAATCGGGACAAAAATAAAAAGGTAAACGGGATGTTTTTTATGATATTCTGCGATAAAGGGGATAAAACAGAGGATAAGTGGTGTTCAGAAAAATTGAAGGGGATATAGAACATATTCTGACCCCCCTTATTGGGCCTCAAAATTCAATTCTGCGAAGGGGAAGGTGAAGGTGAAATGGCGTTTTAGCACCTGTCGCTAGGATCTCAGTAGTAGGTTAACTAATCGAGACCTCGACCCTTCTTCTTCTTCAGTGCCCGTCCCATCTTCTTCGTCTTCGTCAAATCTACTTCGTCTTCTTCTCGTCCTTTTTCTGCTTCTTTGACTTTTCATCTTCTTCTTGACTTCTTCCCCTCTTTTTCTTCTTCTTCCTCTAAGGTGTATTGTTTCAAAAATTGCACTTTATTTTTCAGTATGATTTTCCAAATGCATCAATTTCTGCAACTTCCATGCAAAACACAGCAAATGATCAAATGACAACACGTAAGCATAAAACTAGGCCATTCAACATTGGTCGGCAAACTTCCTTTCTCCATCTCCACATATAGGCAGAACAGCTATTGCGATCTGCATTGTATTTCAGGGAATGGAGGAGTAACGGCTGCTGGAATATTTCTTGGTGTTTTACTTTTCGTTTCAATTCTCCTTATCATTATGTAAGTACGAATTAATCACGATATCTTTGATATTATACAAGCCCTACTCAATACGATTACAACCACCCTCACAGGTAGAATGCAAAACAGCCCGCTTTCACTTGTCTGTGTCTTCTCTTCTCTTTCTCCTTCCCCTTCCATCTTCTTCTTGCCCGTTCTTTCTTCTTCTTCTTCCTCGTCGTCTTCTTCTTCTCCTCTTTCTTCTGCGTCGTCTTCGTGTCTTCTTTCTTCTTTCCTTCTTCTCTTCGTCTTCTTCTTCTTCTTCTCCTTTTTCTTTTCTTCTTCTTCTTCTTCTTCTTCTTCTGCTTCTTCTTCACCTAAGTTATTTTACGCGATGATGACATGGAAAGTACTCCTTTAGCAACTCACTCTCTTCTTCTTTGTCTTATCTTATTCTTCCTCTCTTCTTCCTCCTTCTTTTTCTTCCTCTTGTATTTTCCTATCCTCCTTCTTCTTTTCGTTCTTTTCGTTCTTCTTTTGTTCTGCTTCTTTCTTTTCTTCTTCTTCTTTTTCTTCTTCTTCTGCTTCTCCTGTCTTTTTTTCTTCTTCTTCTTCTTCTTCTTCTCTTTTCTTCTTCTTCTTCTTCTTCTTCTTCTTCTTCTTCTTCTTCTTGTCCTTTCCTATCCTCCTTCTTCTTTCTTTCATTCAACTTCTTCTTCTTCATCCTCTTTTCTTCTTCTTCTTCATCTTCTTCTTTCTTTTCTTCTTCTTCTTCTTCTTCTTCTTCTTCTTCTTCTTCTTGTCCTTTCCCATCCTCTTTCTTCTTTCTTTCATTCCTCTTCTTCTTCTCCTCCTCTTCTTCTTCTTCTTCATCTTCTTCTTCTGCTTCTTCTTCCTCTTCTTCAGCGTCTTCTGTCTTTTCTTTTCCTCTTTTCTTCTTCTTATCCTTCCTCTTCTCCTTCTCTAACTTCTGCATAAGCATCAGCAGTTGCCAGGGACAGGGAACGGTACACTTGTTCCACAAAAGACGACTTTTTGATAATTTTTTCTCATCCATAATTTTAGGTTCAAGTGTTTGACAATGCATCAAAAGAGATTTTCAGTGCAAGAAAGCCATGATGGAACATGTGACTACGATGATGTACCTCTAGCCCAGAATATGTCTCACGCAGTGGCCCATGCAACGTCAAGAAATAAGAAGAATGGAACTTCAAGAAATTTGGAACACAAAATAGAAATGGCGAGAATTAGCTGGGAGAATTTTGCTGATGGTTATTGCGAAGAGATTGAGGTAAGGTTATAAATTTACAGGAGAAATTGATTTGGGTATATTCGACTCTTTGGCCAAACAATCAAACATTGTTTGTGAAACATTTGAAATTTGCTTCTCAAACAACATGTTTTACCATTTGGTCACGTCTGGAACATTGTTTGTCAAACATTTGAATCTCGCTTGTCAAGCAAAATGATTTACCGTTTTGCCACGTCTAAAACATTGTTTGTCGAACATTCGAAATTCGCTTGTCAAACTAAATGTTTTACCGTTTGGTTACGTCGAAAAACAATACTCATCAAAACATTTTGCTTCCATCTCGCAACAAAAGGGCTTGTCCATCAGTCTTCAGGTTCTCAAGCAAAATTTGTTACTGTTTGATGACGTCACAAACAACACTCGTCAAACATTTTTAACTTGCGAATCGCAAAACGTGTTTTTGAAAGACATAACGCAACGAATTTTGCTTATTTATGCTTGCAAGCAATGTTTCTTGTTATGGCAAAACTTTCAAACATCGCTTGCAGAACAAATATCAAATGTTTAACAAACAATGTTTGATCGTTTAGCCATGGCCTTGTGTTTTTAGAGGTTATGACATTCCTAATCCCGTCATTCCAAATTTACCCACGACCTGTCAGTCAAACATATTTCAGTAGATTTCGCTTTTCTTTATTTTCATAGGCCAATAGCCTGTCAAATGCCTTCGTCTTGCCGTATGCAGAAAATGATCTCCAAAGTGTCGAAAAAGTATCATGCGATGATTAACAGTCCTGTGTATATATCATTTGTATAAGAGCATAGCTCTTTGATGAAAAACAGAGCAAAAGCCGTCAGTACTATGAATATCAAGAGACAAACTTAAGGAACGATAGAATGACCATTGGGACCAAGCTCGCTGACAAAACCTGCCAAGCAGTTCAACAGTAGACATGTTAAGTTATTATTAAACTATTCAATTCAATTTTGCATCTTTTAATATGGTTGAAATTAGATAATATAGGGAAAATGTTAGATATAAGTGAAGTGACATTTAGATTTATATGAAATTTAGGTTTATAATTTAAATATTCAGGAATGTATTTTATTCTATTTTCAACTTTATCGAAATGAAAAGATCTAGGCTCTGTCCAAATGAGCAAACAATGCTTTTCAAACATTTGAAATCTATATATATAAAACAGAACTGTTTGTATGTATGTATGTATATATGTTCGCTTATAACTCAAGAACCACTCCACGGACCGCAAAACAAAAGGTAATACGTCAAATTAAACATGTCCTAATTTGTTTATAAGGCAAAATGTTTTTCCGTTTGGCCATGTCACAAACATTGCTTGTGAAGCTGATTTTGCATACGTCAAGCAAAACAAATTTTTGGACTATTTCAAAAGCATCGAGAAACAAATTCAGCTTTAGTTTGCTTGTCAAGCAATGTTCTGTGACGCAACTAGAAGGTTAAAAATTGCTTGTAAATGGAATCTCAAATGTTTCACCAACAATGTTTGACTGTTTGGCCAGGTCTTACGTGATAATATGTAAAGTACAAGCTGGGTTACACGCATTTTTTTATAAGGAACCTATCTCAAGGCCTAGTTCTTAAAGTTCCTTATTTTTGGGCCTCTTTTGAGGCAATTGTAGTTCCAAAAGTTCCTTAATAGTTCCTTAATTTTAACTGCACATACAGTGGTCTTAACAATAAAAGAGAGACATTTGCATGTCAGCAAAGCTCGACACTACTCAAAGAAACATTGGATACATGCTTAACGTACAATTTATGTGATTTTCGACTGCAAATGAATGGAACCGGGTTTCTAATTCTTGATTATTTGCAGTGATAAAAGTATTCAACATTCAAAAGTTCCTAATGATTTTCTCTTTAGTAGTATAAGTTCTTTAAATTTTCAGGCCTTCTACATGTAGGTTCCTTATAAAGTGGTTCTTTATAAAAAAAAGAGAAACTTAGTATAAGGCGTAGAAATTCGAATTTTTATTGACCAAACATAAGTTTTCTCGAAATCAATCTTTAACAATTTCATTTCAAAACTTAAAGCTTTTAGTAATAGAATCCATGTTCAATTTTGAGAACGTTAACTCGTAAACATACAATTTAGCATTGGAAAAATCACGTGACAAATACAAAGAAATTCTATCACCTCATTGGTTGAACACTCAGCAATTTCATTCACAAGGTCAAATTGTTCTAGTCTCTTTCTCCTTTAAGGTAAGCCCAATTGTCGATAAATGGTTCTCGGTAAACATGAGTATACTTGATACTTGCCATGGCTACTCCCAGAGCTGAGGCTGCGATACAGCCAAGGGATATACTCCGATCTGTTTTGAAAAAAAATCAGAAAAGTATTACTAAGTAGTACAAAATAGAGGGAGTTTTTAATATAGATGTGAGTTTATTTTAACCAATCTATTATTTATGAACAAACACAGAGTATTGTTATTTGGGGGGATATAAAAATATTTAAGAATAAAAGGGGGGCCATAAGATTTTAGTTGAACGATAATGGGGGGCTACAAATTTTTGTGCTGAAAATAGAAATTTCCTCCAGTCCCCTACCCGGCATTAAGAATGACTGGTCCCTTAAATAAATAGTTGTTGAGTTGTACAAAACTTCAAATTTGCGATGAACAGCGGAAACATTTTCGGGCAAACCAAAACTTTTTTCGCTTGACACTCCTTAGACTGATCACCTGAGTCATAGTTATCGCTATTGAAATAAATTCCAGGACGCTCAAACTAATTTACGCGACCTCGGTTTGGTATTAGTCTCGGTCTGATGAGCGATATCTGGGACTCAAGTAACAATTCTAGACACTTCTCATAGTATAAACGTCAGAAACAGACCGAAACACTTGAAAAAGCGGAATTTATACTGAGATCGAAATCTTCCCGCTGTATCCGGCAAGCTGATTGGTGTTTAAAAACAATGCCAATTCAGCTGTACTTTCCGATTGGTCCATTTCAATCCGCATATGGATATACATTTCGCCTTTTTCAAGTGTTTCGGTCTGTTTCTGACGTTTATACTCTGAGGAGTGTCAGACGATAAAAGCTTTTATTTATGCCCGAAATTGTTTCCACTGTTCATCGCAATTTAAAAGTAAATAAGAATAATTGCGATGAATAGTGGAGGCATCTTTTAACGAACGTAAAGAGCTCCTCCAGAGAAAAATTGTTATGCTTGAAATAGATGCATTTCAATCTACTGATTCCGAATCTGTAATTGATTTGTTTGTATCTTGTACTGATATAAGCGTATCTTGTATCGCTTGGCTGTTATAAGTGCACAAAGTTGGAAGTCACAGAAAAAAAAGGAAAACACGAAAGCCCCTCCACAACTTTGTGATGTCACAAGTTGTAGGGATTGGTCGACGAGAATTCAACTGCAGCAGATAAAAGATGAGGCATGAAAAACTATCAGCCTTCTGAACATCATGCAATCATTAAGACCGAAGCAAAGCATTTGGAGCAAACAGGCTTTGTATAGATTTGTACAGTATTTACTTACGTCTGAATCCAAACAGAGAGCCAGCAGCGATGCCTCCTAATCCCCAACTCTTATAATCATCCTTGTCTCTCAATGCAGTTGCGGCACATGTCGTGCAGGCAAAGGCAGCACCAACACCACCTATTAATTTTAAAAGATTGCATTAGAACACAAGCAGCATGTTAAAATTGATGGAGTTGAACCTTAGTCTACATGATAAGAGAGACAACAACAATTTCCACTGGGCTTAAGAGTCATAAGTCATAAAGCTGAAGGCTGTCCTCCAGCTTGCTCTTGCATTTTGGCTACCTTGAGCCCTTTATATAACCATCAGTTACTCATGCCACTTTTGCTTGAAAATGCAACAGGACATGATTAAATTTGTCACTGCAGCCTTAAAAACTGAAAGTTGCATGTGTAGCCAGGGCTAGATTTTCGAACAAAATGTTCTGCATCCTGAGGAAACACTGTCCCAGAGCATTGATCTTGTTGAAATTTTTGTTGCTTAGAATGTTGCAGCATGTAGCATTTGAAACACAACACATTGCATTGTTTTCATACATTTTATGGCAATTTTCGCAAGTTGATTGTTGCATAGCTTCTGTCACAGCATTTTTGTTGCAGCATGTAGCCACCTGAGGAATTCTCAGAACCGGAAATTTGTTGTAGGTATAGGCATGCACACTGCACAAAACTACTGGGGCAAGGTGTTGCTAGCAATCAGCAAATTTTCCAATGACCCAGCAAAGGCTTTTGACTACATGGTGTCAGTTATGTCTTATGTATGTTTTGCAATGTAATGCACAAAGATGAATAGTTTACCAAAGAAAAGCCCATTAGATCCCATAATTCGAAGTGCTTGTAAAAGCGGAGAATGCCTTTCACTGGTTCAATGAATGCAGCTCTTGCAGCACCATAGAAAGCACCTGAAGAATAAACCAAAATGAGAGATTAGACATTATAATATAATGTTTGCTTTCCTCAGAGGGTAGTTTTATTGGTTTTACAAGCTTTGTACAAGGGAAGCACTTAATAGCATGAGGCTAATGCAAGTTGAACTTTGTTGTGTACAGTAAAGAACTATGATGCTTGATTTTTGACAAAAACAATAGAAAACAGTGCTTCCATTGTTTGGAGAACAATAGCTTTTGATGTGCAGTGTAGACAAATTCCAGTCTGGAGAGACATAAGCAGCATTGTCCAATTGAGCTTACTGTCCAGGTGACCAAACCTGACATTGATACGCTTGCAAAGTACACAAAGATGATGGTGCATGGTAGTTGTTGGTGTGGCATTGAAGGTGTTGTGGCGTCGCTGTGTAATCCAGCTGACTCGTGGTGTCAGAAGCTCAGTGTGGTCAGGGTTCGAGCCCAGCCACGGTAGCGTGACAGCCAGTGTTGAGGTCTTGATTGGTTAACCTACTACTGAGATCCTAGCGACTGGCGCTAAAACACCATATCACCAGTTGCTGTTTTCAAAACCTTTATTCTATTAATATTAAGTTCTTCCTTTTTACATGCAAATTTTCCATTAATTGGAAAACTTCTCACGCAACATAAAAAGCAGTCTGCTGGGCACCCTAAGAAACTCAGGAAAATATGCCACTTTGGACTGGCTTGGCAAAAGCACTGATCTTAAAATTTTTATTTTAAGATCAAGATCAGTGTGTGTGGCCTAATAAGTCTTTTTATACCTCCTAACACTCCTTTTCCTCCCAACTGCGCAGTCTTTATTAGGCAGTCGTCCCCTGGTTTGACATCCATCTCTGTGAGATAGGCTCCATCGCCGTATTTAATTCCTTCTTCTTCCTTTGGCATTTCAAAAGTGCAAGCAAAATGCAATAAAGCCTTCAAATCGCTCTGCAACTGCAAGCCCAGTTGATGAGAAAGCAAAGGAAATTGAACCAAACCAAAATGGTAGACATTTGCGAGGCTGCCTTGGAACTGAGGCTGAGGAAGCAACAACAACGAAGAAAACAAAGAGGAAAACAAAACCGAAATTGAAGGTGGGAAGTCATCACAAACTTCGACTTCTTCCCTCTTTCCTGCGTGTTTTTGGTCAGTTTCTAGCAATTTTATTAGCCTAGTTCTCTAGCAATCCATGGTACAAGATGAGGAAAACATTTCGTCCGTGGTTCCTGATAGATATCCTATGCGTTATTGGATTCGCACTTGGTATCTTGCTGTTTGCTCTGATTGGCAAGCCTTACAAAAGAGGTTTCTTTTGCAATGACGAAAGCATTAAAAAGCCTTACAAAGACAGCACTATATCTTCAGCTTTGGCTGTCGCTGTAGGTGCTGCTGTCAGTTTAGTTGTTATAATCATCACTGAGTTAACACTAAAACACCAGAGAAAGGGACAATACGCAACATCAGAGTCAACTAAATGCTTTTCTTACAACATACCCAAAGCCATTACAACAATAATATGGTTCATCTATGTCGACATATATGGAGCTGCCTTGAATACATTTATTACAGATGTGGGGAAGTACTCTCTTGGTCGTCTTAGACCGCATTTCTTAGATGCCTGCAAACCGGCATGGGGTACTTTCAACTGCACAGATGGCATGGGAAGGAATGTGTTTGTCACTGCGGATGTTTGCACTGCCCCAGCTTCTAAAATAACTAAAGAGATGAGACTGTCTTTTCCATCTGGGCATTCGTCATTTTCAGGTATGCAGGAAAGTGCAAAAGAGAGTTTCTGAAAAAGCTTACATTCATGCCTGTGCCTCCAATGCATGGGCTGTGGGTTTGATTCTGTATACTGCAAAGTGGGGGTAGTTGCCTAGTAACCTTAACGCTAAAGCCTTGGCAGCAGGTCTCAAGAGTATAAACTTTTTAATGAGATCTCAGGTTTCCTGTAAGGAGAGTAATCCCCATTATGTAGGGTGATCCCCTATTTTGAGGAAATCCCCATTTTGTAGGGTGATTCCCCATTGCTGGGTAATCCTAAAGTATGGTTATTCTCCTTATGTTGGGTAATCACTCTAATGCAGGGAAATTTGGTTTAAGTTAAGGCACTGCAAAGTGGACTAAACCCAGAATACCACAGTAAAAGGCATCAATCCATTTCATTTCAGTAGCCTACCACTAATCTTTGCCCAAAATGTAATATAAAATTGCCCACTTTCCTTGTTTTACCTAATACCAAAAATATAGCTTAATGGCTCTATTTTTGTAGCATACATCATGGTGTTTCTGGTGCTGTATATTGAGTCAAGAGTGCATCTCCCTAAAGAAAGTAAATTCCTGAAAATGCTGATACAAGCTGTTCTTGTATTGCTTGCATTGTACACTGGCTTCTCTCGAGTTTCTGACTATAAGCATCATTGGAGTGATGTGCTAGCTGGGTTCTTCCTAGGCACAATGGTTGCTTTTGTCATTGTGTTCAAGGTTTCCCAACTCAAGTTTGGTGGAGCTAACAACACTGATACCCCAGATGTTAGTGTCAGCCTTTCTGAGGCAGCAGGTGGGAAGATGATGACTAATGAGATGGATATTGAAGCATCTTAAGTAATGTTTACCTAAAAAGTTTGCAGTTATTTTTAAAGTGATCTTTGACAAGTTGTTGGGACTTCTAAATCTTAAATGGTTATACTTATGAGTTATTGTTCTATTGATTTGAATAGAAGTTTAACATCTGATGTAGATATTTCTAAGAACTTCAAAAATGTTTTGTGGAATCCCCATAATTGAATCACCATAGTGAGGGAATCCTCTTTGCTGGGAATCAAAAATCAATTCATGAAGAATCTCTGTGATTGGAATCACCATTGTGCAGGAATCCTCTTTGTTGCAAATTAAAAATTAATATATGTGGATCATTATGGGAATCACCATTGTGAGGAATCACAATAGTGAGGGAATTGCCAAAACAGGGGAATCACCATGTAAGGGAATCCTCTTTATGGGGAGTTAAAATTTTGCTTAAATTCTCAACTTTGGTTTTGAAGCCCAACTTGTAAAATCCAGTCAAGGAAAATCTGGGAATCACCAACAAGTTGGCAGAATTGGTGCTTTGGTTTTGGGTGACCTTGTTCTTCTAGGTCACTAGAATTTACATTTGGGAATCTCCATATCAGCTCCCATCATATCCATAATAGGGAATCTTCAAAAAGTGATTGGAATCCCCTTTATTGGGAGATTCCAAATCAGTGGATTGCCAAAATCCCCCTCCATCCCACAATTTCCTTCCAAACACTATCTGTAGAAACCTGTACACACTGAATTAACTCAGGCAATAGTCAAAAGACGATGAGAAACGAGTCAAATCAACTCTAAGACATTTTAAATAAATTGTACCCAAAGCTTTATTGCAAACTATTTTACAAAAATTTACATTATTCTTCAAATTTTACAAAAGTGCAGATAAGTGTGGACTATCATTTTGGGGTGTAAAATTTAAGTTGTTCTATGTTCTCTATCAGTCATTTCATGTTGTAATTATTTGATCTTGTTAAACTTTTTCGGAATACTTTATGATTTTTTTTATATCATGAAAACGTTTAGAGGGAGCTACGTCTCCCATCACTGGGCAATGAGAAATGTTCTTCTATCTCGAATCTAAAAGGCGTAAAAAGCACTAACAGTACCTGGTAAGAAGCACGGATTTTTGGCGTTCAAACTGCGGTAACACGTGCAAAATTATTGAATGCATGTCATTAAAGTTAACGTTTCGACTTGGGAGGATTTTAATAGCGTTCTAAAAGCAAGACGTGTATGAAAAAACTAACAATTAACTTAAAACCAAAAGCACAAAAATTAAAATTACCGAAAACTCGTCCACGTTTCTGCAGCTTACGGGAGACGTCGTGCATATGCATCAACGATTCAGTGTCGGAACGATTTTGTCGTATGATTCTACTTGCGACATTGATACGCCATAAATGCGATTTGATAAGACCAGCAGCACGGCACGGATGCTATTGAAGACGTTTATTGTAAGTCAGCTAGTAAGTACAAACTTGGCGTTATGGCAAGGTTTTTCGTCTCCTTTTCTTTGCCCAAAACTTTTAGGTCTGATCGAATCTTAAGCAAGACACATAAGTCTGATATTCTCGGGAGAAACGTGAGATTGACAAAATAAAGCGTGATAAAAGCAGTCGAAGTTTGGCAGGAATCGGCTTGAAGTCGGACACGACGGGGACACGACGGGTTTACGCTGCAGGCAAAACCACGATCTAGAAAGCATGATGAAGATTTTGGTCCCTGTGATCACCAACACCAGCACGCCACAAGATGCTGAGAGAGACTATAGTGCTTTAATAACATCTGGAGCTACTCCAGTGGCCAAGTATTTCCTGTATTTCAGTAAAACCTGGTCTCTTTGATGGTCCAATCGCCCAGCACTCCTTCATCAACGAATACAAACTCGCAGGACATTCTGAGGGACAAGGCAAGAGCTCGTGACGCATGATAAGATCAGAGCCTGTTCGTCAGTCCTGTCGGAATATGGCGCTTCTTGAGTGTGACAATAATTCCCAGACTAAGACCCCAAATGACCAAATATCATTCTCTTTGAAAAGTTTCAATGTTTGTAATGATTCTGGAGATGTCCGACGAATTGGTACTAATAAATTGTTCAATTTATAATATTCATCTGTGTTTGTATACTTCCCTAGACCAAAATGTACAATTTTAACAATATTATTGCTCGAAATTAGGCAATTTCTCGTCCTAAGTTCTTTGTGAATGAATTCCACTCCATGTAGATACTCCATTCCTTTGCTAATCTGCAAAGCCAAATCGACAACGAAATCGTAATTTGAAGATCCGACAAGGGAGTCCTGATTCGCCGTCGAAGCTTCGACGCGTAAGCGATGTTTAAGGTCGCGTAAATCAAGAGCATCGAAAACTATGAATGGTGCGTCTATCGAACGAGACATGCATGCAAGGTTTATCAGGTTTCCGTGTCGCAAATTCCGTAAGGATCGAATCTCTTGGTTGAGCTCGTTCACGACGCGAGTTGTCGCACCAGAGCTGAGACGTTTTACGATCAGTAGCCTCGTAAATTCTTTCGACAGCGTCGCAAACTCTTTCGAGGGCATCGTTAATTCGTTTGAACTCAATTTGGCATGCCAGATTTCAATGAAATAATTTTGACCTACCAGTTCTAGATAATTCAGCGATTTAACGTCAACTTCTGGCACTTTCTAAAAAAACAAATTTTCGTTTACAACGAGAAGAGAAGACCACAATCTTAGCACCTTTGGACAAGAAACTATTACGTGAATTTGCTGCAGAAACCTAAAGACACCTTCTCCCAGAGAAACAAACTGTGTTCCAACCCCAAATTTAAGTCTATCCATAAACCCTGAACCCTAAATTCGACGGCGCTTATGCAACGGTAAAAAATCGCTTGTCTAACATAGGAAAATTTTGCTTACGAAACAAAATGTTTGGTCACGTCACAAAACAATGTTCGTCAAAATGCATGTAAATTTTGCAGTACATCGCGGAACAACTTTTGCCTACTTTAGCTTGTCAAACAATGTTTTGCATCGTGGGCAAACGATCAACGAATGTTTGAAAAACAGTGTTTGATTGTTTGGCAAGGGTCTAAACCCTTTCTAAAGCTGAAAGTATCCTTAACCCTTCTTTCGTGATAGTGGTAGGCAAATAAAAACCGTAAGGCCTGGCAGTTTAGCCACCTCGGAAACTTTGTAGCGCGCGACAAAATTTGTAGCAAGAGAAACGAGAGATAACAGAAACATTTCTTGCCTTCGCGACATGCAAATGACTCGGGGGGGGGGCATGTTGCTCGCTTATCGCTCGCATGTTTAACCATCCTGGGGACACGCCGAATACAATATCGCGCGCCACAAGTCTCTTAGTTTAGCCATAGCTTTACTGTCTTCACAAGATAAGGGTTGAGCTGAGCACACTAACCACTGACTAGCACGAGGCGGATCCAGACCGCAAGTCAGCTTTTCTTGGAGGAAGATATTCACTGAAGTGCATTATAGCCGGAAAAGCCTTTTGATGAATTATATATGATAAATAAACATACTGTCAACAACTGCATACCATTATCAGATGATACCTTGTCCATCGGTTCTGGTATTCGTGGTCCTATGATTTCATCTTTATCAATTCGGATTGTATTTACCGGTCGTGAAGTTTCATTGGTTTGAGAAGACGGCCTCGTATCAGCATTGGCCTTCTTCCGATGTTTCAAGTAGACTAACAATACAAGGACGACCAGAAGAAGTACCGATAATGCTATGGCAACGGGAATGACGTAATATACCAAAGATGGCGGATTGTTGTCACTTGTTACTGGCTGAGCTAAAAGCAAAATGACAGTCTTTCAATAAATTTCAGCAGATCTTATTGATATGGCGAAAAAATTATTGATTAAAACTATCCTCCATGAAATCATGATGGAGTGACTGGGGAAATACCCAAACTAGACGCCATATCCCATGGGAAAAACCCAAATCAGACACTGGATCCAGTTCCCATATCATGACATGAGAAATAAAACAATCTCCTGCGGGCGTTAACCCCGGTTAAACGCTCGCTCTTCAGGCAGTTCAAGCGCTAATACACTAAATGCCGAGGTCTTGAGGTCGATCTTGGTGGTCTTCGTGAGTATTAAATAAATGAGAAACTGAGTTCATTAAAAACTAAACAACTTGTCCTTGACAAATTTCAAGCTTATTTACCCGTCGATTCACCCCTGGAAAGGGTAACAAAAGATAACATTATTTCTCTCTTGCCCCCAATGGCAGGGGAGGACGATACAAACCCTTGCACTAGAAATCAAGAAACTCTTCTAGAATGTACTAAATAGGAGGTTAACTAAAATCTAAGGAACTATCTCTTTTAAAACTTCACTCTAATATCCTTCTATGTGGGTTTTAAATATTTATGAACAATAATACTTCTTAAGTTAAAGTTCATCTTCATTTTCTTAATTTCTCTGACTAAGGTGATTTGCGCTAAGTGATCTGCACTAGGTGATCTGCACTAAGTGACAAATTTCTGCATTAGGTGATTCTCGACGAGTATCGGGATATTAAAGAAGTTTTATTCCTGACAAGTCGAGGAATTCTGAAAGAAACTTTTACAATGAAGAAAGTGCTGAAATGTAAGAATTTTTTTCCTTTTTAAAAATTGAGTGCATCAGACACCAGAACGAAAATTTTAAAATATTACCATTTTGATCGCATTTTGGGATATTGCAGTATTCTTTTTCAGTTCTTGATACGAAACACCATGGTGCATCCCTGTTGCCTCCGTAATTTCTGCAATAATTATGCCTGGCTGTGTAAGAGCCCATCATACTCCATCGAAGACAAAGTCGATCGGATTTGGAAGACTTCACGAGACCTTGGTAATTTTCGCCTTTGCCAATATAGCAACCGGTATCCGTCGGTATAACCGGGATGGCAGATGAATCGAGTGCAGCATCCATGTCTAGAAAACATTAAAGTACAACCTTAGTTAAACCGCGTTGATTGAAGTGGTAGTCGCAAAGTAGGGCAGTAGGGCTATGGGGCTACAACCCTTCACTAAAAGTAGCTAACCTCCACGTCCAACCAAAATCAGTAGGATACAAAAGAATTCTCAACATTACGGAGGCAAATAGCGTGTTCCATAAAGGACATAACTTCGCTAAAACAGCTCCTTCTTAAGCTTCTAAACAAAACGCCCCATTTAAACTAATATTATATAATTAAAGCCCCCTAAGGTAAAAGCACCCTTCTTTTAACCGCCACTTGGCGTTTATTAGAGTCATTGGCCGGTTTCCTTTAACAACTAACTCGATGAGTTTCAATTAGGCTTATCATAGAAAAAGTTAGAAAACAGACTTTTTTCTCTCGAGTTTTTCTTTCCTTTCCACATAAACAAAAGCCATCAGCAAATTCAAATTATAAGCTTTCTTGATTAGAATATATACCAAAAAGTTGATAAACGCCGCCTATTTCTGAATTTCCCCTCCAACACACGCCTATGGGCGTTTAATTCGGTACTCACCCTGCCCAGAGCATCGTTGAACAGCACAGAATTCTTTGACTCCATCTCTAACGTAACACCAAGGAGCGTAATTTTCCCCACCGTAATTTCTGCAAAAATTATGACTGAATTTGTAAACAGGGGAAAATTCCTTCCATGGTTTGCATCTGCGGCCAGTTTTGCTGAAATTCGCAATGCCCTTGTAATCCTTTCCTGTTCCATTATAGCACTGGGTATCTTTAAAGAAGAAAATGAAAAACAAAATGACTGACTGATTGAAACAATTAACTGTAAAATCAGTTCTTTACGAGCTCGCAGTAAAATTAT
This sequence comes from Chrysaora quinquecirrha, assembly GCA_014526335.1. Lineage (NCBI taxonomy): Eukaryota > Metazoa > Cnidaria > Scyphozoa > Semaeostomeae > Pelagiidae > Chrysaora > Chrysaora quinquecirrha. The sequence continues at coordinate 6,897,423 of JACTAT010000039.1, forward strand.
GATTATGATGATTAAGATTATGCTGTTGATAATGGTGATGGTGATGGTGATGACGGGTATCATTAATGGGAGGGTGATGATGATGATTATGATGGTGATGACAATGATTATGATTATGATGGTGGCGATGATGATGATGATGATGGTGGCGAGTGTGATGATGATGATGACGATGATCATGATGGTGATGATTGTGATGATGGTGATGATAATGTTTAAAGTGATTATGATGGTGGTTATAATGACGATTATGATGAACGTGATCGTAATGATGATGATGGTGATGGCAATGATGACGATTATTATGATGGTAATGATGATTACCATGATGATGGAGATGGTGATGATAATGATGATAATAATGATGAATTATGATGATGATGGAAATGCAGAATAATCTGAACGTACCGTTTTCTGCCGTCCAAAGTCCTAAAAAAAAAACAATAAATCAGACATAATTATAAAGATAAAAACAAGGACTGGCCTAGTATTAGAATGTAGAGTGCGTTTTTTGGGACTTTTTATCTCTTCTAAATTCAGAAAAAGGTAGACTTAAAAAGGATTCAGAAAAAGGAAGGAGGCTTCCAACTCTTCACCCCAAAACGTACTTTCTTGCAAAACAGAAGACTTTAGAGAAGTTGATTTGGAAACAATTTCTCCACGAAGTCTGCAAAATCTTCCAGCTCTGGAGTCACGAGAGTTTTGAGCCTCCTTAGTTTCCGATTTTCCCAGGAATTGTCCAAAAGAACGGGCTTTGGATCGGTCAGAAGTCTCGAGTAAAAGCAGAGGCATATAATGATCTCAAAAGAACGCACCCCAAAGGAAAACTTTTATCAATACTTACTCATTTGTGGGATAGCCACTGGCTCACAGAGTGGATTTTTATTTGGCAGTAAGGAGCAGTCAGGAAGAAATTCAAAGGCACTGCTGTGTTTACTCGCAAGCTCAACTTCATATTTACAAAGAACTTTGTCGAATAAGTAACAATCATCTTGACAGAGGCGGGAAACTGGAGTGTTGGATGATTTATTGCAAGCATTGAAGACGTTGTAGCACATAATGGCTAGGCCTATTTCTTCACATCTAAAAAGGAATTATAACAATTTTAGCTGCAGCTGTAAAGATTGTTTTAGCTTCTCGCCACGTTGAGCGCTTCAGTGCTTTACTACACTGATGCGACATGGCATTTTTAACATGTAACTACTGGGAAAGGTTCCCCAATGAGCCCAACGCCTTCCCCAGTAGTTAGCGCCAAAATCGCACAACTTCCCCAGTTGTTTTGGCCCTTGTCAATTCCCCTTTACCCGCGTAATTTTTGAAAATCAACTGGAAGTTTCTTCAAAATGACAATGGCTGTACTTAATTAGCTACATTATGTATTTTAGACATTGGTAAAAATATTGTTGTGCGACTTTTTAATGAATTTTCCGTGTTTCGTTTGGATCAACTGTGACAATCTTTAAAATAATGAATTTTACCGCAGCATTGACCCGCCCCCCTCCCCTGGGAGGGGCACTATGTATAATTTAGGAACAGGGGACGTGCCGCCCGGAACGGTCTCGATTTTCGCGATTTTGGTATAAGGAACGGTGTCAGTTTTCACGATTTTGGTAAAGGCACAGTCTCTAGTTTCACGATTTTTATGTTTGAAGAATGGAAAATTGGTGAAAGATCGGGTATGTTCTTGGTATTCTGGCGGCACGTCCGGCGTTGCTTTTTTTAGGTCGCGTAGAATACGCATTTTTCTATATTTTTAGTTTCTTGTACTTATAATAGATTTTTTGTATTCTACAAATAAAAATGATATGATATGATATGATATGATATGATACGTCCCTTACAAAGTTTGATCAAGTGCCCCCGCCCGGGACCCGTCCACTCCTTTCTGCACTGACAATAATCTTTCTAAGCTTCAGCTGTGATCACAATTTAATGGAAGTTATTATATTTATGTTATGATAATCAACAACTTACTTCTTAGAGAATACACCAGCTTCTTTGATGCGCCTAAATTCACGGATAAGCCTCTTCTCAACCAAAGTTTGTGGACTGTAGCTATATTCAAACACGTGGCTGTTTTTACCTTGCTTTAGATATTTGGCACAAGCTGTTCCTCTATACGGTGCACATTGCCCAAGACCATTTCTGTTGAAAGATTGATATAATTGTTACTGATCTAATACGGAGAGCAGCGTAGCGTAGTGGTTAGCACTTGCGCCATTTGGGCTCAAGGTCTGTGGTTCAAATCCAGGCTAGGGAGCACAAATTTACAAGGTGTAAAAACCTTGCTCTCTGTGACACCGCACCAAGGTGTAAAATTGGTACCTTACTGATGAAAGGCCTTAAAACCCTCGTAGCGCCGACTGTATGGCTGCAAGCGAGTCGATATATACTCTCCAGGGAGTATAGCAAAAAAATGGAAAATGAAAAAAATGGCCTGAGGTAAAGGGGTAAACAGTTGTAAAGCGCTGCTGAATATGTCCAGTGATAGATAACGGCGCTATATAAAAGCCATGACCTTTACCTTTACCTTTACTGTCGAATTTAACTTTGTTTACACGAGAGAAACTCAATCAGTTATGGTCCGATCCAGGAAGGTTCTAGCTCTTTTCCAAGACATTTTCACGAGAAGACCTGGATCGGCTCCTATTCGATCCAGAAATATTCGACTGCCGTATTTTTGAGTTGACGCACCGCTACCACACTTGTTGCTACAAAAAATGCTTGAAATTTCTTCTTTTTAGTACAACAATAACTTGTGGTGCGGGGGGATAAGCAGAAAGTTCGATTTCTCTTCGAATAATGATGTGTTTGAAGCCTTTATTAAAGGGCGTAATTTTTTGGTCACATTCTGCTTTCAGCAGACGCCTTTCTTTGGTAGATGTTTAAACGCATTTTTTTGGTACCGTCTTCGGAAAACGGCAGGTTTGGCAGGCCTCCAAAACCTTCTGCCCCCAAAGCTGGAAGGTTTCACAGACTTCGCAAGGAATCTGGAATTTCGCGGGCTGCCCTTAGAAATTATCGGCATCCCTTAAGAAAGGCGCATGCTCAAACAAATTTTACAAGTGTGGCAACCAAGGAGACGGTGGCCTTGTTGCGTCAGCCTACGAATTTCGGAAACCGTGACAACAACATCAATTTTTGTGGTACCGGAAACTTTTTCCTGAAACTTTTTCCTGCCAAGTCTACCGTTTTCGGAATTGGGAAAGCCTGCTGAAAACAGAAGGTTACCAAAGAAATACGCCCTAAATCACTTCGACAAGCTTCGTATGCATACCAGTTTGGATCTGACCCAAAGCATTCACACGGGATCCAAACAGAGCCAGAGACGAACTGACTCTGCTTTTGAACAGATCCAGAACTGGCTCTAAACAGAGCAAGGTTACCTCGTGTAAATGGGGTCTTAGGCAGTTCTTTATACCATTGTTGTAAATTTCAGCATATACCCTAAAAGTTCAGTCAGTTCATTGATAGGTAAATGCTGTTCCCGGAAGCTGTTGCACTAAATGCAAATATGACCAGACCTCTTCTGCCTAGATACACGACAAAAAGGCAAAAAATAAAATTCAAAATTCACAAACCCAAACAAATATTTTTCCGGAGTTTTCCTAAGGGTTGATTTTGGTCCTTGTGACTTTCTGCCATCTAAAGAAGGAAAAGCAGCGTGCTATTGACGGAAAATGTTACATTTTCAAGAAGACAGAGAAATTTGAATCTTGAAGGCAAATTGTTGTTGATTCGGAGCTTGAAGAAATAATTAGTACAAGATGGTGCCATGAAGAATTATTACCTGAGTCTCAGTTATCGCTCATGAAACGGAGGCTAACACTAAAATGAGACTGCTCAAATTAGTTGTAGCGGGATGTCGGGCTGGTGGGGAAGCAGAAACTAACGAGTCAGGTAAAAACTCTAGGCGCCATAACTCGATGCGGCAAGCAAAGTAGGCCTAAATTAGGTAGAAAAAGCTAGAGATAAAAGCTCACTCAAAATAAAGTAACAACAACAACAACAACAACACAGAAACTATCTGATAACTTTATTCCTACCTTTTACGACTTTTTCTTTAGCTTTGCTCAGTTTACCTGCAAGGTGAAGGTGAAATAGTGCATTAAGCGCCAGTTGCTGGGATCTTAGTAGCAGGTTAACTTATCGAGATCTTGACCCTGGCTGTAACACCATCGTCATCCCGGGTAATATATATGCAGTACAGTGGAGGATATTCAGTACAATGGAAGGATATCATCAGTACAGTGGAGGGATATCATCAGTACAGTGGAGGGATATCATCAGTATGGTGGAGGGTTTTCAGTACTGACTGTACTGTACTGATGATATCCTACTACAGTACTGAAAATCCTCCACTGTACTGATGACATCCCTTCATTGTACTGAATATCCTCCACTGTACTGATGATATCCCTCCACTGTACTGATGATATCCCTCCACTATACTGATGACATCCCTCCACTGTACTGAATATCCTCTACTGTACTGAATATCCTCCACTCTACTGAATATCATCCACTGTACTGAATATCCTTCACTGTACTGAATATCTTCCACTGTACTGATGATATCCTTCCACGTACTGGTGACATCCCTCAACTGTACTGAATATCTTCCACTGTACTGATGATATCCCTCCACTGTACTGATGATACCTCTCCACTGTACTGATGATACCTCTCCACTGTACTGAATATCCTTCACTGCACTGATGGTATCCCTCCACTGTACTGATGATATCACTCCACTGTACTGAATATCTTCCACTGTACTGATGGTATCCCTCCACTGTACTGATGATATCCCTCCACTGTACTGATGATATCCCTCCACTGTACTGATGATACCCCTCCACTGTACTGATGATATACCTCCACTGTACTGAATATCTTCCACTGTACTGATGGTATCCCTCCACTGTACTGATGATATCCCTCCACTGTACTGATGATATACCTCCACTGTACTGAATATCTTCCACTGTACTGATGGTATCCCTCCACTGTACTGATGATATCACTCCACTGTACTGAATATCTTCCACTGTACTGATGGTATCCCTCCACTGTACTGATGATATCCCTCCACTGTACTGATGATATCCCTCCACTGTACTGATGATACCCCTCCACTGTACTGATGATATACCTCCACTGTACTGAATATCTTCCACTGTACTGATGGTATCCCTCCACTGTACTGATGATATCCCTCCACTGTACTGATGATATACCTCCACTGTACTGAATATCTTCCACTGTACTGATGGTATCCCTCCACTGTACTGATGATATCACTCCACTGTACTGAATATCTTCCACTGTACTGATGGTATCCCTCCACTGTACTGATGATATCCCTCCACTGTACTGATGATATCCCCCTCCACTGTACTGAATATCTTCCACTGTACTGAATACCCTCCACTGTACTGATGATATCCCTCCACGTACTGGTGACATCCCTCAACTGTACTGAATATCTTCCACTGCAGTGATGATATCCCTCGACTGTACTGATGATATCCCTCGACTGTACTGATGATATCCCTCGACTGTACTGATGATATCCCTCGACTGTACTGATGATATCCCTCGACTGCACTGATGATATCCCTCCACTATACTGATGATATCCCTCGACTGTACTGATGATACCCCTCCACTGTACTGAATATCCTTCACTGTACTGATGATATCCCTCCACTGTACTGATGATATCCCTCCACTGTACTGATACATACCGGCGGAGTAATTCAACCTCTCGATTTCATCATTTACATCAAGGCAAAGGTCGGAGCAAATGTGAGTTTAAAGTGATAACTACACTTACGTTTTGTTACTGTTAAATACACTTCACTTTTCACCGATTTCTCTCCTTGTTTTGCAACACAGTGATAAAGACCGGAATCGCTCATTGTTGCTGACTTGATTATAAGCGTCGAGATAATTCTGGAAAATATACAAAAATGAACTTAAGAATTAGAATGGTGAATTTAAGTCCTAAGAACGAACCAATCACAACACAGAAGAACAAACTCACCATCCGCTATTGACATTCCCATTTCGCTCAGGTTTTTCATGATAAAATGAATCAACACAAGCAGTAGATAGGTAAAGTCATGGCATAAACTCTCACCTGAACTCGCCTCGTTTTCGCCTTTTCATGCGATATTTTCCGCCTCTTTTTAGCACGTTGCCGTCATATTTGTACCAGGTCATTCTTATTGGCTTCTGTGTCCTCTGACCCAGGTTATACAGATTGAAGTAGCATTTCAGTGAAGCTCTTTCTGTGTCCATTACGGTAAAGTTTCGCCGGTAGGCCACGGATATACCACGAGCTAAAACAAAAGTAAGACCTTTAAATACAAGACTAGAAATATTTCTGTCAATTATGCCCATTTTTGCTTGTCAAGCAATATTTTCCAACGGGGCAAAACGTTCAAATTATTACTTCATAGGCAAATTTCGAATGTTTGACAAACAATGTTTGATCATTTGGCAAGTGCCTAAGATGACTTTGCTCAAACAAACATTTTTCATGTAGCAATCAAGGAACGTATGCATGATGTATACATCCATTTTTTCATTGCTTCTATGGCAACGGTTCAAGATATCCAAATTTCACCACTTCTAGAAAGTACATTGTTGATTTTATAGCGATCAAAATCTTGAAAATCTATTAGGGATTCGACCATGAAAGTTACTGAGGGTGTAAAATTTCACCCCAAGGCGATTTTTCAGGGTCGAATCCTTCATAATTGTCCAAACTTTTGATCGCTATAAAATCAACATTGTATAGGTTGGAAGCAAGCAAAGTTGACTTTTGGCACTATACACGCATTTTTTTTATAAGGAAGTTCGGCTAAGGCCCAGTACTGAAAATTCCCTTAACTACCGACCAAATTTGAGTACCAAAAATTCCTTAGCAATTCCTTAACTTTTTTACTTTGTGGTGTTTTAAAATCGAAATGGGTACACTGGGGTCATAATATATACTGTGCTTGATTTCACAATAGTTGCTGTAAACCGCTGTGTGCTTTCCATCGCTGTATGTGGTGGAAATACATAATACAAAACTCGTGAATTCAAAGATTTAATTTGTTATATTCCTTAGCAGTCTTCGATCCAGTACTAGAAATTCCTTAATTTTTTACCTATCCGAGTACTACCTTCCTTATAAAGCACTTCCCTATAAAAAAACGCGCGTAGTTAAGGTGCTCAATCTGAATCCTGGGTCAACACTTATGCATGAACAAATTCCCGTAAAGTTTGAAAATATGGCTTTAAGTAAAAAAATATGTATTCTATTTACTGCAATTCTTTACTCGCTGTGACAAGAGACAAGGAATGTGGTATTTGGCGGCAGTGGCCTGTCTTAAGGTATTGTTACTCAACAACGATAAATCTACTTACGATATTTCGATTTATCTAAGGAAGGCAGCCTCCAACAATTAGCATACTGCGGTGTTCCAGGTCGAGGTAGGTTACTGCATGAAGGAACATAATGCCTGATGGCTGCAATGCTCTTTGCAAGCAAGAATTCTTTACGGCATACACTGGTTTCTAGGTATTTGCATTCATCTTGACAAAACGGCCGACTTCGCAGTGATGAACCAGCGCCCTCGCAAACTGGGAATGTGTGGTAGCAGATAAGGACTCTTGCATGCGGCCAACAACTGTTAGAAATACTTTTTGTTCTCTTGGCTAAAAGAGAAAAAACGTTTAGAAAATAAATAGATGCATGCATTCTAAATGCAGTCATGTATGCTATGGTATAATTTAAAATTAATCATTATCAACGTTATCATCACCATCAAGATAATCATCATAATCATCAGCTTCATCGTAGTCTTGATAGATAGGTAATGATCATGGCCGGAACAAAGCAATGATATGATTAAACGGTAGCTGGAGCATCACCGTCGATGATGATGATGATGATGATGATGAAGATGATGGCCATCATCATTATCATCATCATCATCATCATCATCAGTAGCAGTCATCAACCCCACCATCAACATCATCATCATCATCATCATCATGATCATCATCATAATCATGATCATCATCATGATCATTGTCATCATCATCATCATTATCATTGACATTGCAATCATCAGTAACAATCATCATCATCATCTGCATAATCATAATCATCATCATCACTATAATCATCATCACTGTCATCATCATCATCATCAAAAAAGTCTTTTCCATCATCATCAGAATCATCATCAGTAATCATTATCAGAAACAATCATTATCATCATTAGGAACATCAGCATCACCTTTATCATCAGCATCGAAATTACAAAACAACAATCATCGAGACAATCATCACGACCATCGCCATAATCATCAACCCCAGAAACAAAGAAGTCGATCCAATTGTTTCTGAAAAACCTAAAAGAGTTTTTAACCTAAAACATCGAGGCTGTCTCAGTCATATTTTTCCTTTTCTCCTTGTAAAATATTTTTAGCTTGTTAAGCCCAGTGTGAAAGAGATAGCTTGTACTTACTTTGTCTCAGTTTTCACGGTTACTAAACAAAGGAGCAAAATTGAAACATTTTGAAAGAATTTAGCAAAAATAAACTTTGGAAGTACATATTGTTTTGGGTATAAAAGCAGAGGCGTGTCTGAGGCTAGGAGGTCTAGAAAGGATTTAATATTGACGCACTGCTCGAGCAACATTTGGGGAGTTTTAATCCCTTGGTTAAAACATATTTATCTAAAATTAAAGCAGAATTAGAGACGTCGAATGTCTTGGATGTTTCTAATAGAATTTCTGAAAATGGCAATATTTGCAAGCTATTTCATAAGACTTCATTACACGCATTTTTTTATAAGGAAGTTCGGCTCAGGCTCAGTACTGAAAATTCCTTAACTGACAGCCAAATTTGAGTACTCAATATTCCTTAGCAATTCCTTAACTTTTTACTTTGTGATTCCTCAATATAACCAAAGGTCAAGGAAATATAGGTCATAGAGGTTTTAGAAGAGGGATAGAAATGAATACTGATTGAAAACCATTGGCAATAAGTATTGCTTGCTCTGTTTAGTCAAAACGTCATCTTTTTTAATCAAAATGTTAAGTTAAAAAAAATCAGATTCCTTAGTAGTCTCCGATCCAGTACTAGAAATTCCTTAAGCTTTTTCCTACCCTAGTACTGCCTTCCTTATAAAGCACTTCCTTATAAAAAAATGCGTGTAGACTCATTACATAAGTCCCACTCTTCGCAAACAGCAACGGCAGAGCAACAGCAACAACTATTTACTTGAAAAAAATTGAATTGCATGGCCTAATGCTCAGAGTAGCTCCGACCGACCTATAGACTCACTACACGAGTCTCTTGTTTGCGCTCCCCTTATTTTGATTTGTCACACTGAACGATTGAAGAAAACAACAACAATAGCATCGAGCGAAGAAGTGGGACTTATGGAGTGAGTCAAACCGACCAATCGTAATGAGATTGCCCTAACCCTTACATCACATCACATTTACATCACATTTCAGAGGTCCCAAGAGCGTGGGGGCCCTAATGAGTTGCTGTAACCCTGTCATTAGTCCATTACGCAATTGATATAAGTTTTTTGCTCGGAGAAAACTGTTGCGCCTGAAGCCGGATCTCCATCTTGCGCGCAAAAACATGAGGCAGATAATGCGAATAGCTATGCGTAATTTTCACGGTGGAAAAATGCGACGGAAAAAGAGTGTCACTGGAAAGCAGACAGTGTTTCTACTCTTCGCGAATCGACGTTTCCGCGTCTTACGGAGATACGACATTACGCGCCTCTAAATTAGCAGAAACAACAATCAAAATACAGTACAAGAGCTCGTGCCATTCCGCCAGGAGTGTATCACTTGATAAATCTTGGAAATCTTGACGATGAATCCCCATAAATCCAATAAATCTCTTAAAAATCTCCCGCTTTTGCTACAAAAATTGAAGGAATCCCTATCTAAATCATTCCAAATCTCAATAAATCCCATAATCTGACATCAAAACCCAAAAAGATTTATAAACCCCATAAATCTCGTACGCCATTTTTAGACGTGATATGACGTAATCCTCACCGTTCCGACTCTAGGCAATGAAAAAAGACCGCTCCGCGTCTAATCCACGTCGCCAGTGCAAACGAAATGGCAAACGGTATGAGCGGAGCGGTAAGAGTACATGACTTGTAGCATGGTACAACGGTGACAGGCAAACAAGAGTGTTGTGAAATGGCAGAAATTCTCGCTAAACAGTTAACAAGATTAAGTCGAGTGGTGGGATGTAGAAAGCAATAATAATAGCAATAAAACTTTCATATCAATCATCAGGTCCAAAGTGGCAAAAAACATGCAGTTTTATATGTCACTTAGGATAATTCCATGTCAGCATTCTAAGTTGTGACGAGAAACAGGCTGCTTTTGGCTGTGTTACGTCATTTATCAAAGTTTAATAGCCTCAGTTATATCTATCGTTTTCAAACTCGAAGCAGTCCATTAAGGCCATAATGTCATAGGTGAAATGGTATATGCTGTGCAAAAATCCCAACCTAAATCACATCACGGAAATACAGAAACTAAGTAAGTCATCCACGTCACAGTTTGGTGAGTCTGGTGCCGGTTCGGCCCAGCAGTTTTGGTGATGCTTGTCCGGTTTCAAAGTACTGTGTTGCCGACAATACAGTATTCGTCATCACATCCTGAACATGATTACAGGAGTGATAACTGTACAGATTTTGGTCATAATCACAATAATGGCCATGATGATCACTATCATCATCATCATTACCATCATTATCATAATCATAATAATAATCATAATCATCATTATCATCATCATCATCATGATTATCAACCATCATCATCATCACCATGATTATCAACCATCAACAACAACATCATCATCATCATCGTCATCATCATCATCATCGTCATCATGATCATGATCATGATCATCATCATCATCATCATCATCATCATCATCATCATCATCATCATCATCATCATCATTATCATCATCATCATTATCGTCACAATCATCATTACCATTAACAATCATCAATCAGAATCATCATCAACATCACCCCAATTACCAACTATCAATCATCAACATCATCATCATCACCATGTTTACCAATCATCAATTATCATCATCATGATCGTCACAAATCTCGCAATCGTTATCATCATCATCATCAGTGTGGGCCATCATTTAGTATTTACCTGTTTGAAGCCACGTAGCTATTCTTCTTTCTAACACATTTTGACTCAAGTAATTTTTCATGTAAATTCTTTTGCCTTGAAGAAACTCTTTACACGTTGATCCAGCATACAACTCACACTTGCCAAATCTGTAGAAAAAGGCAAAAAAATTATAACTACAAAAATATGTACTCAAACTTTCAAAAGGTTAATGAAGGGGCCAAGGGGGCAGTTGTATACCCCAACGTAGATTTGCATTAACTTTTAGCTAGAAGCTAGTAATTTTTAAGTTCGTTGTTAGTTAGTCAGCTACTGTAGTTAGTTAGCTAGTTATACAGTTAGTTGATTATTTACTAATCTAGTAAGTTTGTTTGTTATTTGGTTAATTAGTTAGTGGGTTAGTCTTTTAGTTAGGCAATAAGTTAGCTAGTTAGATAATAAGCTAGTTAGAACGTTAGTTAGTTACTTAGTTCATCAGTTAGTCAGTTAATTTATTAGCTAGTTAGTTATAGTTAGTTAGATCCTTAGTTAGTTAGTTAATTAATTAGCTAGTTAGTTAGTTAGTTAGTCAGTTAGTTAGTTAGTTGGTTAGTTAAATAGTTATTAAGTTAGTAAGTGAGTACTGTAAGTTAGTTAGTCAGTTAGTTAGTTAGTTAGACACTTAGTTAATCAGTCATTTAATTGGTTAGTTAGTTAGTTAGTTACTTAGTTAGTTAATTATTTAGTTAGTTAGTTAGACAGTTAGTTAAAAAGTTAGTTAGTTGGTTAGTTAGTTAGTTGCTTTAGTTGGTTAGTTAGTAGGTTAATTAGTAAGTTAGTTAGTTTGTTTGTTAATGAGTTAATTAGTTAGTTAGCCTGTTAGTTAGTTAAGTGAGTTAATTAGATAGTTAAGTAAATAAACATTTCTTTCAGTTTCACGTTTATACTCAAGAACACATCCTTAACTATTTATAGAACCGAACCAGATATTCTATCCTGACCTCAGTTTTTATCAGTTCAGCTAATTCATCATTTAAGAATTTTGCCTGAATCTGGAAATAGTTTTAACGATTTAAAAAATACGTTCCGAAAAAAGGTGACATACGGGCGTTATATCCTGCTTTGGATGTGATTTTGACCCATGAAATTGCAGATAAAAAAGAACTTTATAGAAGTTTGAATTGTTGAGGTGAAAAACCAGCAGACCCTCAACTTTCGGCGTTTTCTTGCAAAGCTTTTGTGGTTTTATTAAGTGATTTGGTACTCGATACAATCGGGTAACAATCGGTTAACAAAAAGTGGGTGATATTGATGAAATATGTTTTGTCAAGAAAGTCTCAACACGTTTTAAAGGATTTTATCTAGTATTTTAGATCAGTATTTTTTAAATAGTTGGCGTAAATTAGCTATAACTTTTAATTAATGTCTTCAGCTATGTAAAGCCAACTTAAAATAAATTTATTATTATTATTATTATTATTCTCTCCAAGATTCTTCAAAAAACAATAGGCCCTGGCAAAACGATGAAACATTATTGGTAAAGCGCTTGAAGTAACAAGCAATGTTTGGCTGTTTAACCACGTCACCAAACAATAACACGCAAACTTTGGCCCTTTTTTGTTACGTCAACAAATACCAAGCAAAGAGAAATGTTTGACGATGAAGTGAAACGTTCAAACAATGTTCCAGAAACAAATGGCTGTTAGTGAGGGGTGTTTATCCAAAAAGGTACAAAACCGACCATTAACAAAAACACATTTTTTTAATAAGCAACTGGACTTTTGTCCAGCCCTCAAAGTTGCTTAAAATTTTAGACATTTCAGCCCTCAAAGTTGCTTAAAAGTTTCCTAACATTTTTGTACCTATCAACCACCCCTGACTTCGCAGGTCAAAATCGTCATCTGTTATGCCGACAACATGACTTTTTGGAGACAGTAAGTGGAAAAACGTTAGCTAACGAACTTCAACATGCAAAAAAACATAAGAACAAACAATTTCCTAACAACAAGAAAGTGTACAAGCTTGGTTGTTTGACTTCTTAGTTGCTTACAGTAATTCAGTTGAGCCCTCAAGTTGCTTAATGTTAAGGTCACTTCAACCCTGGTTGCTTATTGAGCGGTTGCTTATTAAAAAAAGTGCAGTGTCTTTGTCACGAAAGAGAGATCTGAAAACTGTAAATTTTTCACCTTTGCCAGACAAAAGCGACCCCTTAAATTTCATATTTCCAAAATTCATGAAATTATCAGTATATATCAATTAACAATATCAAAAATATAAAAGTGTTGGGAAAACTGAAAATTTAATTGATTTTTAGGGGATTTAACATCTGATTATCAGGTGCATAGAAGATTAAATAAAAGATGTTGAATTCGATTCCAGGAAGTTATTACTATTAGGTTTTAATTAACAGTTGAAATCCTGAGTATCTTATTTTTCATCACTTTAATTCAAGGAATGAAATGATCATTTGCGTCGACGGTTTTCTTGGGTTTTCAGGGACAAACATCTCTTGCGAATCGAAATATGGATGGTGACGATCATGAAGATCATGACGCTGATGATCATGATAGTATTGATCACAAACTTCTGATGATTATTAAAAGCATGTTAATTTTTGGGGATAGTGATGAAGATAATGATGATGATTATGATGATAATGACAGCGACGACGACGATGACGACGACGATGATGATAATCGTCATTATCATATTGATCATGGTTGATCATGATGATCATAGCCATTATATACTGACGATGGTAATAATATTGATGATGGTGACGATGATTCATAATGATGGTGATCATTATAGTGATCATGATCATGGTGATCATGGTAATCATTATCATAATCATCATGATCATCACGATCATGAAAGACTGGCGATAGTCATCATGTTTATGATTGCAATGATGATTATTTATGATGACGACGCAGCTGACAATGATGATGATAGGAATGATGGTGATATTGATTATGTTGATGATAGACAATCATGAAAACGATGCTGATTATTGATGTTACAGTACTGTACTGCTGAATCACTGCCAATGATGTTGATTGTGGCGATTAACATCCTGATGTAATGATTATGACGTTGATTGAAATGATTGTTATGAATATGATTACGAAATTAAAATGTGGATCATAGGGAGGATGATTTAATGGTAACAATATCAATTTTCCTATCAAAAACCATTATACCACTAATTGTACGAACTCCCATGTTGAAATTTGTGGTTCCCCTCCCAAAACTGGTCAGGTTACTTTTGGTCAAAAGGAATTTAAGCTCAATCAAACCAAGACGGCCTCCTTCGCAGTCATTTCACTTCGCAGTTACTCAAAATAGAATCATCAGGGGTCTGACCTGGTTTGGAGCAACTTCGTAAGGTTCGTGAGACAGTGAAAAGCCAAAATTTATTCATAGAGACTATGCCACGTACGCTGCTCCAAGACAGAAACTGATGTCTGGTGGTGCAAACATCAGCTCGTATGGTTAGGCCCTTGTTAAACGATAAAACATTGTCGGTCAAACATTCTAAATTTCCTTTTCAAACACAATGTTTGACTATTTAGCCAAGTAGTAAAACATTATTTGCCTGCCTAAGACCCTGACCAAACGATCAAACATTGTTGGTCCGTTTGCGATTAGCTTGTCAAGCAAAATGTTTGACTGTTTGACGTCTTAAACATTGCTTGAAAAGCAAAAGTAACAAATTTGTGACGTGATGTTTTTAAAAAAGTTCAAAAACATTTTTTGCTTTACCCAAGCAGAAAATACTGGACGAACTTGTTTTCGGACGTGGTCAAACGGTCAAACATTTTGCTTGACAAGCAAATCTCAAATGTTGGATCAGCAATGTTTGATCGTTTGACCAGCACTTAACATTTTTAGCTTATGACTAGTAGCAAATGTTTTAGAATTGTTCAAAAAACACTGCTCAACAAATTCTGCTTGTCAAGTAATGTTTCGTGATGTGGCCAAACATTGTAAAACATTTTGACCAACAATGTTTGATTGACAATGTTTGACTTAGGCCCTGGCCAAACGAACAAACATTGTTTGTATAACATTTGAGATTTGCTTGTCAAGCAAAATGTTTGACCGTTTGGCCACGTCCAAAAAACATTGCTATTCCAACATTTTTTGTTTGTGCCAAGCAAAAAGTGTTTCTGAACTTTTTCAAAAACATCACACCACAAATTTTGTCACTTTTGCTTGTTAAGCTATGCTTTTTGACGTTGCCAAACGGTCAAACATTTGTTGTAAAACAAATTTAAAATGTTGGACCAACAATGTTTGATCGTTTGGCCAGGGCGTTAACTCCATTTACCCATCTGTTTATGATGATGAGTCTCTATCTGCAAATTGCATGGCTAAAATAGTTTGTTGTTTTTAAGGAAACAAGAAAGATAGGCATTTTAAGGGAAAGGGGCGCTATAAACAAAAACAAAACTTTGCAATATGTAAACAATCATTCCACCACGCGACCCAAAGTATATATTGATATTTTCAAGAATTTCAGACAGGAATTGATTTTATTTCGATCTTAAATGGTAAATTAATTTGCAAGTTTTGTCAGGAAATGTTATTGACACTAGATAATGTTTTTTTTATTGACCCAGGAAGTGCACAAATATTTAGCAAGGTATTTTTAAAGCTTTTGTTTTTGTCAGGCGACAAAATTCTTGCAGGTAAACAAGAAATGAGATGAAAAAATAGAATTTGGAATTAAAACAAACAAATGAAAAATTACACCTTCAATTGTAGGGTTTTAAACGACGGACGGGCCAGGAGTTGAGTTTTAGTTTAGGCCTAAACCAAAGTTTGACTTCGCTACAGGTAACGAAATAATTACTGTCAAAATTTCAAAATATCTTCAACGCAAATTACGGACATTTCATCGATTATCGCTAATTTCTGACTTAAGAAAAACTAAAAATACTTAACCCAAATCTTTTAAATACCATTTATCCTATGTTTATTTTGAAAACGAAACAAAGAATAGGTACAATTTAATCGGGTTTCGACAGAATGAATCAAGATGGAAAATTGTGACAAAATTGCTACAAAAAACAAACTAAAACTAAAGTTTAGATAAAACTTCGTTATTAAGCAAAAGTATGAGGGTTCATGTGTGTTTTAACGTTGATAAGATTGAAAGAAAAGGACATTTTATAAGAAGGGTTTCTCGATCGAAACATACAGGACGTGGAGAAAGAAGCGATCACAAGCCACAATGTTTACAAGATACTTAAAAATTTGGTTTTGTTATACTTACAAGAATTCCCGCTGTTTACCAGAGGCTTTCGTTAGCGTTGAAGTCCAAATTAAAATACACAGCAAACCTAAATGATATTTTAAAATCAGAAATCTTTCCAAAACGTCAGTAGCAAACATCATAACTACAGTTCACGATGATCGTGCAGACAGTGTCAAAACTTTGACAGCTTGGAGCCAATTTATTTCAAGAAATCCATTTCACATGTTTCCGAAGGATAAAAGCCTCAAAAGCCTTCAATTAGGCAATTAAATAAGCAATTGTAGTCCAATATTTTTTTACTCTGTAGTTGACAAAAGCAAGTTCAAAGTTAAGGCTTTTCATGATCTGTTTGAGCTAACGATCAATGAAAATGAAATCCGACATCTGAAATTTAATATTTGTGAAAATTTCCTCCAATTACGTGAGCTTGGGTGTAAAATTCTTGAGCTGTCTCGTGCAAAATGCTATAATCAGCTTTTAAAATCTTATCTATAATTAATGGGTTTATTTCGCTAAAGAAACTTATTTTTGCAAGACGATAGGTAAAAATGCGAATCGCTCATGGTGAAAATTGCCAGCCAAAGCAAAATTTTATCAACAACGGGGAAATATTCTAAAAATCTCAAACAGCACACATGAAAACAAGAGAAAACTGACCTTCCCAAAAAGTTGTAAACATAAAATGAAAATATTAATAATAGATAGACTCACTTTTTAATGGAAAATTAACTTGATTTTGAGCCATTTCTCGGCAGTGTAGATAGATTTTCACGTGCTACCAGAGTTGGGTCGCTCCTCTCTTTTTGCAAAACTAAATAACTTTACGTCTCCATGAAGCTCTGTAAACAAACTAAAACATCCATCCCGTTTCCAGTAACCGCTGAACTGACTTGACAGCATTGAGCATTCGCTAAATAAGTCTTGGAGCGGAAGCCCTTTGAAAATGGATTAGTAGCGGAATTTTCGACAGTCTCATATGGGCAGAATAAAGATTTTTATGTCATTGTGGTGCTTTATTCTCTTAACAAACCGGCATGGGTCAAGCAGCACCCAACATGGGGCAAAAGCTGTTAATTAGGCAACAACCAATAGCATTCAAAACAATTTAGGGGGATATAATCGGGAGAAAGGGATACAGTTTCAGATTTAAGACTGAAATCAAGTGTTAGCAAACTTGAAACATGCCCAGAAATCTTAATTTCTGACCAAAAATGTATCGTTATAAACTTCTCTGATTGAAAAATGTGTGAGTTTGAACAACAAGCAAAGATACTTAGGTCAGTTGCATTGTTTTGGCTTCGAACATCGTTGTGCACTGTTAGCTTTTACACATTGACGCACTGTATGGGTTTCGCACATTGACGCACTGTTTGCCTTTTCAAACATTGATGCACTGTTTAGGTTTCACACTTCCATGCACTGTTTGCCTTTTCAAACATTGATGCACTGTTCGGGCTTCAAACATTGATGCACTGTTTAGGTTTCACACTTCCATGCACTGTTTGCCTTTTCAAACATTGATGCACTGTTTAGGTTTCACACTTCCATGCACTGTTTGCCTTTTCAAACATTGATGCACTGTTTAGGTTTCACACTTCCATGCACTGTTTGCCTTTTCAAACATTGATGCACTGTTTAGGTTTCACACTTCCATGCACTGTTTGCCTTTTCAAACATTGATGCACTGTTCGGGCTTCAAACATTGATGCAATGTTTGTGCTTCACACAATGATGCACTGTTTTGGTTTTAAGCATAGCTGGCCGAACCGTTTGAATCGGTGTCGGCTGCAAACCTTTAGACACTGTTTTGGATTTCAAATACTATATTTCGGTTTCACATAATGGTGAACTTTTTGGACTTTTTGGTTTCATACATTGTGGCACACAGCTCGTTTTTCATACACTGATGCAATGATTTGGTCTCACACTTCCATGCAATGTTTGGGTTTCACACATTCATACACTGTTTGTGTTTCACACTGTTTGGGTTACAAACATTGATGCACTGTTTCGGTTTCAAACATTGTTGCACTGTATGGGTTTCACACATTGAAGCACTGTTTGGGTTTCCAAACATTGATGCACTGTTTAGGTTTCACACTTCCATGCACTGTTTGCCTTTTCCAACATTGATGCACTGTTTCGGTTTCAAACATTGATGCACTGTTTGGGTTTCACACATTGAAGCACTGTTTGGGTTTCAAACATTGATGCACTGTCTAGGTTTCACACTTCCATGCACTGTTTGCCTCTTCAAACATTGATGCACTGTTTGAGTCTCACACGTCTATGCACTGTTTGCCTTTTCAAACATTGATGCACTGTTTGGGTTTCAAACATTGATGCACTGTTTGAATTTCACACGTCTATGCACTGTTTGGCTTTTCAAAGATTGATGCACTGTTTGGCTTTTCAAACATTGACGCACTGTCTGGGTTACATACTTTGATGCACTGTTTGGGTTTCAAACAATGATGCACTGTTTGGGTTTCAAACGTTGATGCACTGCTTGGGTTTCAAACATTGACGCACTGTTTGTGTTTCAAACGTTGATGCACTGTTTGGGTTTCACACATTGATGCACTGTTTGGGTTTCACACATTGAAGCACTGTTTGGGTTTCACACATTGATGCACTGTTTCGGTTTCAAACATTGACGCACTGTTTGTGTTTCAAACGTTGATGCACTGTTTGGGTTTCACACATTGAAGCACTGTTTGGGTTTCAAACATTGACGCACTGTTTGGGTTTCACACATTGATGCACTGTTCGGGTTTCACACATTGACGCACTGTTTGGGTTTCACACATTGAAGCACTGTTTGGGTTTCACACATTGAAGCACTGTTTGGGTTTCAAACATTGATGCACTGTTTGGGTTTCAAACATTGACGCACTGTTTGTGTTTCAAACTTTGATGTACTGTTTGGGTTTCACACATTGATGCACTGTTTCGGTTTCAAACATTGACGCACTGTTTGTGTTTCAAACGTTGATGCACTGTTTGGGTTTCACACATTGATGCACTGTTTGGGTTTCACACATTGACGCACTGTTTGGGTTTCACACATTGAAGCACTGTTTGGGTTTCACACATTGAAGCACTGTTTGGGTTTCAAACATTGATGCACTGTTTGGGTTTCAAACATTGACGCACTGTTTGTGTTTCAAACGTTGATGCACTGTTTGGGTTTCACACATTGATGCACTGTTTGGGTTTCACACATTGACGCACTGTATGGGTTTCACACATTGATGCACTGTTTCGGTTTCAAACATTGACGCACTGTTTGTGTTTCAAACGTTGATGCACTGTTTGGGTTTCACACATTGATGCACTGTTTGGGTTTCACACATTGACGCACTGTTTGGGTTTCACACATTGACGCACTGTTTGGGTTTCACACATTGAAGCACTGTTTGGGTTTCACACATTGAAGCACTGTTTGGGTTTCAAACATTGATGCACTGTTTGGGTTTCAAACATTGACGCACTGTTTGGGTTTCACACATTGATGCACTGTTTGGGTTTCACACATTGATGCACTGTTTGGGCTTCAAACATTGATGCACTGTTTGTGTTTCAAACATTGATGCACTGTCTAGGTTTCACACTTCCATGCACTGTTTGGGTTTCACACATTGAAGCACTGTTTGGGTTTCAAACATTGATGTACTGTTTGGATTTCATGTACTGATGTTCTGTTTGGTTTGATTTCACACATTTCTGCATTATTTCAAACGCTGCAGTGCACTGTTTGGGTTTCACTTATTTGAACACCGTTTGGGCTAACTCAGTTGAAATTAATTTCGCGCACCTCAAATTTACCAAGGCTTGAAATATCTGATATCCATTTGTATTTTGATGCTCCCTTTCCTTCATGTTACGATGCAGCTGCTTCGCACATATTCAGGAAACTGTTACAGGCATTAGGGGTGCGTTCTTTTTTGGGAACTTGTCTGCCTCTTCTATTTTCTCTAGCATGCCGGCAGATCGAAAGCCCGTTCTTTTGGACAACACGGGGGAAAATCAAGACTTACGAAGCTCCAAACTTTCCTTACGCCAGCGCTTGAAGATTTCGCAGATTTCGCAGAGCTTCTCCTTTCAAAATCAACTTCTTCTCTAAAAGGATTTTGAGAGGGCGCCACTTTTGGGGTTCGGAATAGAAACCCTGAGAAGTCCACTTCTTTCAGGATTTAGAAGAGATACATACAAGTCCAGATTGTAGTAGGTCCTACCTCACTCTAAATTCCTCCTCGATATGTCAGATTGTTTTGATTTTAAAGCAACTAAAGAAAAGTACTGAAATACAAGTAAGAGAAAGACAGTAAAAGCAATACTGGGACAATATCTATCTTACCTACCTTGCGTTTGACTACACTCCACGTATAAATAATTCTGAGGGCCTTAAAATCTTCTACATTGTCAATTCGGCAAAAATATGTATTTATAAAAGCTTAAAATATTAATTTTTGGATATAAATCTCACGATATTTGTTGCATTTCTTTTATATCGTCTGAGACTCTGAATTGGCAGCCAGTGCTAACTTGTATGTCTTGCACTGTAACACCAGGCCATACCTCAGTGAGTGTTAGTCCTTCTTCGGGGTCTATTTCGAATACAGCCTGAAAAAAGGAAGATTCAAGTGAAAAAATCAAACAAAAGCAGCATTAAAATGCAGAAAGATGAAAGACGTCGCTCTGATACAGTCTCGAGAGGGGCTTTTGCTCCCTTCCTCTATGGGATAGGCGGATACTACAGCTGGGCGATTGGTAGGGCTAACAATGTACAGGTAGGGCTAACAATGTTTTAAAAACATTGGAAAATGTATACACAAGAAAAAAGGAAAAAACTCTGAATACGCCTATTGACTTTACGCTAAGGATAGTGTTTGGAATTGTATTGCGACTGTTTATTGTGGAAATTCAACATGTAATACAAGGGCTTAGACATCATTTCAAATACCTAATCCTGAAACAAAAATCCCTTTTTGGATGGACAGTCCTCTAATGCAGTAAGACACGTCCTTTCTAAACGGGTTAACTACATGAATTTCTAGAGACCATTAAGGGTTTTAACTTAATTCTTCACAATGTGCTCCGACAATGACCGGTCAAATACTTTATCTCATTTGTGGACCAACGATTGATCCCCTAACTTAATCGATCAACAGATACAGAAAATATTTTTCAAGAAAGGTCATCTAGGAATGATTGAAATGCTAAGCAAGTTTATTTCTAGCTTATTTCTGGTAAATTTTCCAGCAAAATAAGGCCCCATTATTGGTATCAGGGATATTTTTAGAAAAAAAATAAAATGTATAAAGGATAATACTGGACAAAATACAGGATATATGGGGTATTTCTTCTGGAAATTCTGGGGTAAAAAGGAGAAAGCAAATAGAGGATAATGAATACGCTTACGAAACTGGTATGTGATATGGTACATCTGCCCCCCTCCCTAATGACGTCTCAAAAATGAGATTTGAGGGACATGCCCATCTCTGGGAGTTTGTTTCTCAGGGACATTCTTTGCAAATACGAGTACAAGATGTTTTTTTATTTTGTTTTGCCTACCATGTTGACCGGTTGGCAATGCAATTCTCTCTAAATTACGGTCCATTTACGGTCGCAAGAAAACCATTAGCTACTTAGAGAAATCCTCTTCTTTTGGAAGTTGTAGTTCGTATTATGCTTGAAGGCCTCGTTTTGGATAGATTCACGCAAAATAAAACAGAGGCTGTTATTTGTCATTGACAACATGGGGGCCAAAAAGGGCCCGAGAAGACCCTGTCCAAACGATCAAACACTGACCGTCAATCACTGTTTGCCAAACAAAATGCTTGATGAGTCCCAATGTTTAACCTGTTTGCCACGTCATTAAACATTACTTGTCAAATAACCGTTACTTGCGACAAAAGGAAAATGCTTTTTAAATCAAACCTTTTTGAAACGTTTCAAGCGAACTCTAGTCCTCAAGTAATGTTTTGTGACGTGGTCAAAAGGTAAAAATGTTTAAGAACGCAGCAGTATAGCCCAATAGAGCTTTCAGACGAATGGCTACCATTATGAATTTTCTCAAAATTTTCCATAATGGCGGCCGGTCGTCGAAAAGATGTATACAAGCCAGAGTTATAAGTAGACTTATTACCTGAGTACAGTTATCGCTATTGAATTGAATTGCTGGACGCTCAAACTAACTGAAGCGAACAATGACAACATGAATTCAATTCAATGTGAGCGAAAGTTAGGGACTTGGAACAAGTCTAAGTTACAAGATAAAAGCTTGTTTTCCGAAAATCATAATCAGGAAATGTGGGCGAGTTGATTTAACTTTCTTGTTAAGGTTTCCGTCTGGTGAAAAACTTTATTCCGAAACTTCTAAGCCGATTTCTTTTGAGCTGCGATCATTAGCCAGTAGTTGGGCTAATTAAGTAAGTATCTTCATAAAATACCAGACGAATTAGGTACAATCTCATTAGGTAATAGTTGTTTTGTAATTAGAACGTAGACGCGGTCTGTCATTTGGTATGCTGCTGCTAAAACGATTAAAAGAGTTTGGGCGTTTTGTAGCTACAATGCTTAGTGCGCTCATCTCTGAAGTTAGTCTGGCGATACATCTGTAGATTCATCCCAAGTCCTCTCCACTCAACCATTCACATTTGATCTACTGCACATACGTCACGTTCATGGCAATTAAAAGAAAGTTTGCCTCGGTTTCAGATAAAGCTTTGCCTTGGTTTCAGATAAAGCTTTGCCTTGGTTTCAGATAAGGCTGTTGGGCAATAGGAAGCCACGAGAGTAAAGGTTCAAGAGTTTAACTTGTCCTGGAAATGCCGCAACAGCACATTCCGAATCCAAACCAGCCAAACATTGCGATTAATGTTGCATTTTGCACTTGTAATGACGGCCTATCGTAGAAACTGTAAAATTAACCGATTCGGAATCAAATGGTGGGCTAGAAGATCAATTTCTGTTGCTAGCCCTACATTTAGGCCCTAGTGTCCCTGTGGAAAACGCCTGTATAGTTTCTCTGAGACTGTTTGGTTTTCCTTCTTGTTGTCATTGCCGCTTACCAAGAGAGAGACTCATGCAATAAATCTTATTATACGTTATAGGGGGGCATTTTCCCAGCATTCTTAGCGTGAATCAGCTTAGACATCTCTTGGAATCATGTACAGTGTTCTCCCAAAAGTAACAATTTAAAAAAGGCGATTTAAATCGAAATAGTATCCCCTATCATGTAATTACGCAATTAAATTTCCCAGTCTAGAAATCTAACTAAATTTTCCCGAACAATGCTCACAGAAGAAATCCAATCCCGATTAGGATTACCCAAACCGGATTAGACGCGGAAAATTCGTTAAATTAAAGAACCAAATCAACTCATATCGGATCTAGTTAATTAGTTAATTTTCGAAAGACAGTAATTTTCACATTATGTAATTAAGTTTGAGTGATTCAGAGTGCCCGGCTGATAAGGTGAATACCGAAATAAGATTCTGTGACATTCAAAGTGGCCTGTTTAACCGCAATAAGAAGTATAGATATTTGAGTGATATTCGAGTAGATGTTAGAAATATAAAATTCCACAATGGACAATGGAGAAAAGCATTGGTTGAGAACGCCTCACCCTGAGTTATTGTTTATTGAATTGAATTGCTCGGTGCCCATTAAATGACAAACCCAGGCTCCTTTCCAGACCCAAAATGCTTTTCCTCGAATCCTCAGCCGTCAACCGTTTTGGGCGTTAGACTTACCTGGGCGGGTGACAGGGGGTTCTTAGGTATCGGTATCACAAGGTTTGGTACCAAGTTCCACCCAAATAGACGCTTCCGCAAAAGATGGCGGCCGTTTTTGCCTATTGTTTTCATTAAGGATTTTCGAAAGGAATTCTGGGAATAATTTCCTTAGTTACGTACTTTACATAGCTGCAGACGTTGAATTCGTAACTAAGGAAATTAACCTCTATTGCAGGTGGCGGTACCTGGTAATCCCAATTTTTATCGACGTAAACAACTGTGTCGAATGAAATTGCATTAAAATAGAGGTACCATGTTCCACCCTTTTTCAGAATTTTGTACCAGGTTCCACCCTTCTGGTGATGGGTGGAACAGGTTCCACAGGTTCAACAGGTTCCACCCTTTTGTACCAGGTTCCACCATTTGATCAAAACTTGGTTCCTCGCTAAAAAATGCGAGTGCTCCTTTTGCACTAAATGAGTTGATCAATGCAATTCCTATGGTTGCTTAATGTTAGTATGAATTAGTGTATATCACTATTTGTTGTAACTAACATAAAAGAAATATATATCAACAATATCAACCATGGCACCACTACCCTGTCACTTTTCTAGTCACTTTTAAAGCTAAATTCATACCTTTTCTGTAATGATCATATTAACGCATCGTTTTCCAGTTAGTGGCAGAGAACACTCTTCTAAGATTTTATGTGTTCCACCCTTGAAGAGAAGAGAACAACGTCAAAAACAGCCCTAAACAATCGACTAAGGCCCTGGGCAAACGATCAAACATTGTTGGTCAAACATTTGAAATTTGAAACATTCTTCTAAGATTTTATGTGTTCCACCCTTGAAGAGAAGAAAACAATTTCAAAAACAGCCCGAAACAATCGACTAAGGCCCTATCCACCAAACGATTAAACATTGTTTGTCAAACATTTGAAATTTGCTTGTCAGGCAAAATGTTTGACCGTTTGGCCACATCCAAAAACATTGCTTGTCCAACTTTATCAAAAACATCACGCGATAATTATTGCTTACTTTTGCTTGTCCAGCAATGTTTGGTCGTTTGGCCGCCTTTCCAACATTGCTCGTCAAACATTTCTTTTGTTATTGTCATGCTTCAACAACTTGCAACATTTCGGCACCTAGCCAATTCTTAACAACAAGACGTTCGTGCTTTGACATTAGCAAAGGCCTTGTTGTTCCAAAATGTTGGACAACAATGTTTTTGGACGTGGTCAAGCGGTCAAACATTTGTTATAAAGCAAATTTGAAATGTTGGACCAACAATGTTTGATCGTTGGGCCTAAGATACAACATGCACCGAATTGCTATTAAGCGAAATTCAATTTCTAAACTGCAGCAAAACCAAACGACACTTGACCAGAGCCAGCGACGTATAAGAAACTAGGCTTTGGGGTTGGCGTATCTCAAGAGAGAATAAAGATGAAACGTCACATATTAAACCCGATTTTCGCCATCTTAAGGCGTGCCTGCTCAAATAGAAGAAGACTCATTACATAAGTCTCGTTCTTCGCAAACAGCAACGGCAGCCTCTAGCAACAGCAAAAAACTATTTAGAAAATTCAATTGGATGGCCTAATGCTTGGAGAAGCCTAGTTTTTAGCGATACATCTATATCCTATTAAACTAAAGAGCGAAAACTATGACTCATGGAATAAGTCTGCAGCCTCGAATGAATAAACGATCGATACCAAGTTGGTAAAAAGGTCGTGGGAATAAGAAACCCACAAGATTTTAAAAGCCACAAAATAATTAATATTAAGTTCTTGTGCCTGAAAGGGGCAAAATCAAACAATCTGAAATGCAAGACGGTAACTTTATCGCAAGGGTATCTTGTTTTGGAACTGGGAACCACATGCGCAAGCAAAACAAGCAAAACAAAACATGTGCACGCTTGATAAGACCACTTGGTACGGTACACGTTTTTTTTTATAAGAAAGTTTTTTTGGGCCAGTAATGAAACTCTCTTAGATATTTCATAACTCTTTTAGATTTTTCAGTACCAAAACTTTCTTGTAACTTCTCAGCAAAAATTTTGGAATACAGTATTTCTAAGAATGCACAGTTAAGGCACTGTATACATTGCACAAATACCACGTTTTTCAAAGAAAATAATCAATAGACTGGTTTAGTAACAAGACAATCGACTGAACAGAAGAGCAAAAATAACACAGAACATTAGGAGTGAATGTATGAAACAGAACTTTCTTAAGTTTCAAGAATCCAGTATTGAACTTTCTTAAGTTTTTAAGATGTCGAGCACGACTTTCTTATAAACCACTTTCTTATAAAAAAAAACGTGAAGCGTCACAGCAAGGGTGGATTTGTTAAGCCACTACTGAGATCCTAGGGACTGGTGCTAACACACGACTTCACCAGACGGTAGAAGCTGGAAGTAAAATCATGAATAATCAGGGATCATCTGAAATCAAATTCCAAAACAAAAAATCTTTTAAGGGTTTAAATAAATCATCTAGTTTAATCCATCTTTCGATCTGTGGTCATTCTAAGATGATCTATAAATCCTTTAATGAAAGCTAAAAGAGTTCACCGTTATTCTGAATCGACACTATTTATACTCAGATATATTGGTATATTTTAGGTAGATAAGCTGACGAAGATAGAAATGCATGGCGGTATAGCTTAGTTATACAAATTTAACAGTACACAACCAACGAAAAACTTACTGCACTAAGTTTAATGTCGTTTCATTGAAAATAAACGCTTAAAATTTCATATACGACACGATAACTTGTACAGTAGTCCTGCTGTAATATAAATAAGTTACAAAACGGCAATGCACACATGTTTGTTAACGAAGGTTAGTCTTACTCTAAGGGTAGTATCACTGCTAATTTGAAACTGCAGTTTTGCTTCAACACTGGTATTACAGAATGGACACCCTTATTAGTCCGACGCTGAGAGAAAGGAAACTAGGATGAAGGAGAATGTGAAATGGCGTTTTAGTGCCAGTCGCTAGGATCTCAGAAGCAGATAGACTAACGAGACCTATACCCTAGCTGTGACGTTAACGTAGTTGGGTCTCGAACCCCGACCTTAATGAGCTCCTGACGCCACGATTCACCTGGATTGGACCACGACGCCACATCACCTTCAAGCTTCAGATAACTGAAAGCTTGTAGTGCAGGAGATAAGTGCAGAAATACAGCAGGATTGTGCAAATTGTGATACAAGCACCAAAATTTCAGAAAATACTAAGTTTAATACGCTGAAAAAGATGTGATATAGACCCAAGTCATATCTTGCCCCTAAGTTCTATTTTTAGACTGGGGTAATCTGGTCCAGACCCCAATCGTACAATTGGCCATAAACTGAGAACGCGAGGTCATAGAAAGTCACAATTCAAAACATAAACGCAGTTCAATACGCTGAAAAAAATGTGATATAGACCCAAGTCATATCTTGCCCCTAAGTTCTATTTTTAGACTGGGGTAATCTGGTCCAGACCCCCAATCGTACAATTGGCCATAAACTGAGAACGCAAGGTCATAGAAAGTCACAATTCAAAACATAAACGCAGTTTAATACGCTGAAAAAAATGTGATATAGACCCAAGTCATATCTTGCCCCTAAGTTCTATTTTTAGACTGGGGTAATCTGGTCCAGACCCCCAATCGTACAATTGGCCATAAACTGACAACGCAAGGTCATAGAAAGTCACAATTCACAACATAAACGCAGTTTAATACGCTAAAAAAGATGTGATATAGACCCAAGTCATATCTTGCCCCTAAGTTCTATTTTTAGACTGGGGTAATCTGGTCCAGACCCCCAATCGTACAATTGGCCCTAAACTGAGAACGCCAGGACAAAGAAAGTCACAATTCACCACATAAACGCAGTTTAATACGCTGAAAAAATGTGATATAGACCCAAGTCATATCTTGCCCCTAAGTTCTATTTTTAGACTGGGGTAATCTGGTCCAGACCCCCAATCGTACAATTGGCCATAAACTGAGAACGCAAGGTCATAGAAAGTCACAATTCACAACATAAACGCAGTTTAATACGCTGAAAAAATGTGATATAGACCCAAGTCATATCTTGCCCCTAAGTTCTATTTTTAGACTGGGGTAATCTGGTCCAGACCCCCAATCGTACAATTGGCCATAAACTGAGAACGCAAGGTCATAGAAAGTCACAATTCAAAACATAAACGCAGTTTAATACGCTGAAAAAAATGTGATATAGACCCAAGTCATATCTTGCCCCTAAGTTCTATTTTTAGACTGGGGTAATCTGGTCCAGACCCCAATCGTACAATTGGCCATAAACTGAGAACGCAAGGTCATAGAAAGTCACAATTCACAACATAAACGCAGTTTAATACGCTGAAAAAAATGTGATATAGACCCAAGTCATATCTTGCCCCTAAGTTCTATTTTTAGACTCGGTTAATCTGGTCCAGACCCCAATCGTACAATTGGCCATAAACTGAGAACGCAAGGTCATAGAAAGTCACAATTCACAACATAAACGCAGTTTAATACGCTGAAAAAAATGTGATATAAACCCAAGTCATATCTTGCCCCTAAGTTCTATTTTTAGACTCGGTTAATCTGGTCCAGACCCCAATCGTACAATTGGCCATAAACTGAGAACGCAAGGTCATAGAAAGTCACAATTCACAACATAAACGCAGTTTAATACGCTGAAAAAAATGTGATATAAACCCAAGTCATATCTTGCCCCTAAGTTCTATTTTTAGACTGGGGTAATCTGGTCCAGACCCCCAATCGTACAATTGGCCCTAAACTGAGAACGCCAGGACAAAGAAAGTCACAATTCACCACATAAACGCAGTTTGATACGCTGAAAAAGATGTGATATAGACCCAAAAGTCACAATTCACCGTGATACATTAAAAACACGTTATATAGGTCCAAATTATACCTTGCCCCTAACTTTCATTTTTAGACAACGGTACTCTAGCCTGGACCCTTAATTCTGCCATTGTGCAAGGGTGCCATCTGTAAATTACCAGCCTCATTTAATAACATCTGGTAATGATTGCAATTTAATCAGACTCTGATTCTATACATAGCTAAATCCAGCAAATCTAGCAAATGCACATACTGTATCGAATCCAGACATCGCATACCTGAACATGATGCCGATGCAGATGTCACGACCAACAGCATACGTGATTTCATGTATGGGATGCCACTTCGTATCTTTCCCAGAACTAAGCTCCACCCAGAGCTCCTCTATATTCAAATGCGTAAACTGAGATAAAGTAATGATCACTACTTCATTTTCGGCAGTTTTTATCAAGACCTTGTTATGACTATGCAACACGGAGGTGGGGTTCTTGGCTAAATTTTGTGTAGGGGTCTGTCGCCGGCATATTAAAAAAATGGTATCCTTGGCTAGACCAATATCTGCAAAAATGATACAGCCCTTGGCCAGACAAATACGCTCGAAATTGTTGGTCTTCAGACGGAGAATTCAAAGTGACATATATTCCTTTTACCAGTTCCCTTAAAAAATGTTTAAGTTGAAATTTCTACATTCCAAGGCTACAAAATACGAAAGCGTGGCCGCTCCATTGCCAAATATGATATCCTTTGTTAGACCACAATTGCCAAAAAGTATACCCTTGGCTAGACTAAAAGTCCGAAAAAGTATACCCTCTAGCGCAGCACATCCCCAGGTACCTTTAGCATGGATGGAAGAACCCCGTGCCATGCAAGCCACAATTTGATACATGAAAAAGAAGAAGCCTCGTATCGGCTTCTTCGTGATTGCAAGGACTAAACTGACTCTGCAGAACTGTTGCCTCATTGGGCAACATTTGATCCATGAAAGTGACTACAACTATTTTATCTCACGAAATGCGATGGAAAACGGAACTGGCTAAGAATTTAAAAAGTTCCTTCTTATTTGCACTATCTTTAAGGAAATTGTTCCAGCTTTTTGGAATGAGAGCAGACTCTGCTACTCTAAGCCGCATTCCCTTTCTGCGATTTTGTCGAGCTCCTTCTTTGATACTCTTTCTTTATACACATCAAATATTAAGTCGATTCTCTTTATAATATCTTCTTTTGCTTTACATATGCAGCATAGCCCGCATATCTACATAATTTGCAAAGCTGCAAACCAATTTTATACAAATGCATTGGCTGAGCTTGGGCAAATCAACCCCAAGTCTAAGAATAGAATTTAGGGGTAAGATGTGAATAGGGTCTATATAACATCGTTTTGACGCATCAAACTGCCCTTGACTGTGAATTACGACTTCCTACGACCTGTCGTTCTTCCTCTAAACCCAAAGGTACAATTAGGGGTCTGGACCAGAGTACCCCAGTCGGACAATAGAACTTAGGGGCAGGATATGACTTGGGTCTATATCACATCTTTTTCAGCGTATTAAACTGCGTTTATGTTGTGAATTGTGACTTTCTATGACCTGGCGTTCTCAGATTATGGTCAATTGTACGATTGGGGTCTGGACCAGATTACCCCAGTCTAAAAATAGAGCTTAGGGGCAAGATATGACTTGGGTCTATATCACATCTTTTTCAGCGTATTAAACTGCGTTTATGTTGTGAATTGTGACTTTCTATGACCTGGCGTTCTCATTTTATGGCCAATTGTACGATTGGGGTCTGGACCAGATTAACCGAGTCTAAAAATAGAACTTAGGGGCAAGATATGACTTGGGTCTATATCACATCTTTTTTAGCGTATTAAACTGCGTTTATGTTGTGAATTGTGACTTTCTATGACCTTGCGTTCTCAGTTTATGGCCAATTGTACGATTGGGGTCTGGACCAGATTACCCCAGTCTAAAAATAGAACTTAGGGGCAAGATATGACTTGGGTCTATATCACATCTTTTTCAGCGTATTAAACTGCGTTTATGTTGTGAATTGTGACTTTCGATGACCTTGTGTTCTCAGTTTATGGCCAATTGTACGATTGGATTGTATAATTGTATTGTATAATTATTTATTGTTAGATTTACAATAGTGATACTTCACTAATTCATACTTACATGCGATGCATAAAATCACAAAACATGCCTGATTGATGACATTGACTTGACTGTAGCCACCTCCTCAGGCCGCAGTACCATGGCGACCCTTTTCGCTTTGCGCGTTCCAAGATGCCTGATCACGCTGTTGGGTTCCTGTGGTGAGAAAATGCTCTGCTCCTCTCTTTTCCCTCCATTTTAACCCTTCCTTGCAGGCGCAAGAGCCGTTTGGTCAGCGGCATAAACATTTCTGCTCTATGTTATGCCTGATAACGACCCCTGATCACTTATCATACTGCCGTACTAAACGTTATGTTATAATTCATGTTTTCAAGCGAATTAGGCTTCTAAGAAATTTAAAATGTCAATATATATATACCTTTGCACAATGCTCCATTGTTATAATAACCTTCGTTGAGGAGCTGGAAACCAAATCCATAGCGCCACCCATTCCTTTAACCATTTTGCCCTTCAAAGCAAAAAAAACGTTCTTCAGCAGAATAATATTAGCTTATTAATCAGACTCGATAAGATTTTAGAAAAACATCTTCAGATTTATAAAATAGGAGAGACCTGGTACCTTTGAGCAAAGTAAAAAGTTTGCTGGAGCGGATTATAATGTTTGATGTAGCAGGCTACAGTCGACCGGGGCTGACAAGTGAAGTGAAAATGCCATATAAACAGAAGCAAAGAATTTCCCTCACCTATTTGCCCCGGGTTCGGCAGGTGAAGCGCTTTTCTCATATAAACGGGCCTCTTAGACTACTTTTCATTTGCAGACAGGGCATAAAACAAAAACAAAAGAAATATATTAAAACGGTACCGGAATCATCCAGTTTGCCACATCACCGTATTGAGACACTTGCATAGCACCAAGGATTGTGACGTCAACATGACCACTAAAAACACAAGAAACACCTTATCACATGTATGCCACCTTCTCAAATTACGAATGAATCGAAAATTAGAATTCAGAATTTACTGTATTAAATAAGCATCCTTCCTTGAATAAACACCCAATTTGTGTTGAGCTGCCACCAGGTTGGCCCCAACCTCGTCCCCAGGCCCCAAATCGAATTTCCTCGAATCTCAACCGTCAAATCGATTTTAGCCCTAGACTTGCTTCCCAAGTCCCTATAACTCTTGCTCACATTGGATAGAATTAATGTTGTTGTTGTTTGCTTCATCTAGTTTGAGCGTCAAGCAATTCAATTCAATAGCGATAACTACGACTCATGTAGTAAGTCTACCTGGTACTGGCCACAAAATCTGCCAAAATACTGGCAATTTTGGCCTAGGCATAAAAACAAGATGTAGATTCCGAAAGCAGATGTTCTTAGAAAGGAAATGCAAAGAATTTCATTGATAACTGTAAGGCAAGATACAATATCTCGCGTAGCATCATTTTTTGGATTTTATAGATGCTTTTTATACATAGTTTTCGGCCTATTTTGGTACACGCTTTTCTTTATAAAGAACCTAGCTCAAGGCCTAGTTCTTAAAGTTCCTTATTTTTGGACTTCTTTTGAGACGATTGTAGTTCCAAAAGTTCCATAATAGTTCCTTAATTTTAACTGCATGTTCAGTTTCATGACTACTATACAGAGACAGTTAGATGTGAGCAAAGCTCGAGACAACTCACGGAAACATTTGATACATGCGCAACGTACAATTTATGTGATTTTCGACTGCAAATGAAAGGAACCGGCATTGTAAGTCTTGATTGTTTGCAGTGATAAAAATATTCAACAATCAAAAAGTTCAAGTTTAAATTAAATTTTCGGGCCTTCTACATGTAGGTTCCTTATAAAGTGGTTCCTTATAAAAAAAGGCGTGTATGGCTAAAAGAAAGATTTGCTATGCATATACCCTCTTATCATTGCAAATGATTCATCACTAGCGAAGAAGGCACTGCCAGGTATCACAGTAACCGTCTCTTTACCTAAAATCAAACAATAAATGATTTATTAACGTATGAATGGTTTGGAAATTATTCGGATTAGCAGTATTTGCATTTTGTTACTCACCAGCATTGATAAGGTCCGCATCTGCTTCTCCTTCCTTAGGAAATGGACCCTAAAAAGAAACCAAAATGGTGATCATCAACAAATAGCGTCAAAAAGTAATGAACGTTAGAGCATACCCTAGCTTAGCAGATCAGATTAACGTAGGAAAAAGCAAAACACAACGAAGCAGACCAAAGGAGAGAGGAAATGAGAGGAGAGGAGAAGGGCGGGGCAGGGCATAGCAAACCAAAGAAGATAGATAAGCCGAGCATCAAGGCAGAGCAGAGTAGAGCAGAGTTGAGAGGAGAGGAGAAGGGCAGGGCAGGGCAGGGCATAGCAAACCAAAGAAGATAGATAAGTCGAGCCTCAAAGCAGAGCAGAGCAGAGAAGAGTTGAGAGGAGAGGAGAGGAGAAGGGTAGGGCAGGGCAAGGCAGGGCAGGGTAGGGCAGGGCATAGCAAACCAAAGAGGATAGATAAGTTGAGCATCA
The DNA here is from genome assembly GCA_014526335.1 of Chrysaora quinquecirrha. Lineage (NCBI taxonomy): Eukaryota > Metazoa > Cnidaria > Scyphozoa > Semaeostomeae > Pelagiidae > Chrysaora > Chrysaora quinquecirrha. Next base: position 6,931,132 of record JACTAT010000039.1, read on the forward strand.
AGGCAGAGCAGAGCAGAGAAGAGTTGAGAGGAGAGGAGAAGGGTAGGGCAGGACTAGGCAGGGCAGGGCAGGGCAGGGCAGGGCAGGGCATAGCAAAACACAACGAAGCAGACCATAGGAGAGAGGAAAGGAGAGGAGAAGGGCGAGGCAGGCCACATCATAGTAAACCAAAGGAGATAGATAAGTCGAACATCAAGGTAGAGCAGAGCAGAGAAGAGTTCGCCAAAGCGGAGTAGAGGGGGCAGCGGAAGCAGACAGCAGAAGGCAGACAGCGGAAAAAACTAATGTAAAAAGAAAATTAGCGTAAAATAAGAAAAACAAGAGCAAAAATGAAGAGCAGCAGAGTAAAAACGCAAGACAAAGGAGAGATCTGAAGATAATCTAATGCAGTCAAGGACTATGATGTAGAAGCGTTGATAAACATGAACAAGAATTTCAAATGTAGTATTCTTCTAAATATCAATCAGCCATGTTCAAAGATGGCGTTGTCATACATACAAAAGTATTTTCCAATATATAAAGTAGATAAATGTCACGCAAGTCTCATAATAGGTTGATAAAGACATTCTATGTTCTCAGATCTTAGCCTCGTACTCAAAGCGGCATGTCCAAGCTATGCCTGCACTAGAAAGCTATTTCTTGCAGAAACATTCGTACAAAGCTCTCCGAAACTTTCGATTCCCAGTTGCAAATATTAACGGCGTAACTAAAACAACTGAGTCGGCCAATGTAATGGCAAACATCAATGTCTGATGTCCTATTACAGCTGCATCAAATACTTTGCAGAAGTCCAGTATCAATAACACAGACCAACAAATACAATAATAGACTGAGATTGCAAATGTCACAAGAATGGTGTTTTGTTGGAGCTTCGTGTTCCGGTTTTTTGACATGTTTGTCTTAAATTTTTTGAGTCTGCTGGAGCCCGATTCTTGGCTGTGATGTAGCGTAGAGCTAATGGGCCTAGGCATAATATGGTCGTTTCCTATGCTTTTTAAATCTTTCCCAGATTCAGAACTAGAGCTAGCGTCATCGTTGTCAATGAGCTTAAATATATTCTCTTCAAAACTTTCATTCCTTCTGACCACGAAAACGTTTTTATCACTTTGTCGAACATCAACACTCCCGCTATCTTCATTTTCACTTCCTCCTCCCTTCTCACTTTCCTCTAAAATGTTCCCACACGTGTGACAAGTCAGCGGCCGAGATGGAAAGCTCACCAAGACCTTCGCGTTTTCTTCAAGATTGCCAACTGGTTTTGAAGCCTCAGGCGCAAACGGTACAACCTTATTACTTCTGAGAGAGCTCCAACCATCACGAAAAGCTGCTAATTTGTGTGGTAGCTTCACAGATTTGGGCCTAGCCAAATTACTCCTTTCAACTTTAACAGAAGGCTGACGAGACTTTCTGGAGTTACAGGCCACTGTATATCTGCCATTACATGTACCATTGTCCGCGCGGGGCCTTCTTATCGCTATTTGATCCTGACAGCTGCCCGAACTCAACGCACTGCTACTGGAGCTTGTCGACATTATTCGCCTTGTATTAACGAGGGCAATCGATATATCTTCATCAAATTCTGGACTGCTGAAAGAACTTGTACGGGCTTCTAGACTTGAATTAGGAGCTTCACCCTTAATTGTTATTTGATGTAAAGGGACTGCGTGTTGCTGATAGTAAGAACCAGAATCCAGCGACTTTCTTCCACCGCCATCTTTATTTTGCAATACCACAACTTGGTGCATATTGCCTTCATCATTGTTACTGTCCAACGAGCTCTGAAAACCGTTTCCTCTTCGATTTAACCCAGTATTACCACTTTCATAACTATCTGAATTCCTTGAACTGGTTTCAACCGGTTTAGTCTCGATTATGCCGTTGTCAGTACTAGCTGAGCTATTCAAGATTAAAGCCGGTTTGAACTGGTTATCACTTGTACTCCTACAGCCATTTACCATAGAAAAAACAGTCCTCTCGTCTTCAACCGGTGTAACAAATGTTTTGTCGTCGAAGGCAGTATCAGAAGGTAGGCTTCGAATCTCTTGTTCATCCCATCTTTCCAAACATTGAAGTTTCAAAGTATCCTCAGTTTTATCTTCCAATATACAGGAATCCACCGATTTCCTTTCACCCGATAAAATAGTATTGTCTGTGCAAACTTTAGAGTTGTAGGTATCTCTGCTCGAACAGGAAGTACTGTTGGCGAGAGTTTCGCCGCCGCAATCAAGATATTTTGATTTTTGCTCTCGAAACAACGGAGCTACAGTATTTAGACGCCTTCTTTTAACCTGGAATATTCGATAATTAAGGTAAGGTAGCGTTGATACAGGGAACATAACGTTGACAACATAGTAAATTAGTCGAAAGGCTCGATTCGCCGTAGTGTAGTCTGCAAAACAAATACCAGTAGATTTGTCGTGAACATATTCCCCGAAACCTAATATCGGTAGTAACGAAAACATCAAAGTTACGAGAATAAGGATGTTGCGATACAACGAGAATCTTCGTTGCGATGGAGCGCAGCTCAAATAAACAGGATTCGCTACTTTGCTATATGTTGCGAAGGCGATTGTTATAACAAGAAAAGCAATTTGCGTATCAGTAGCAACTCGTAATATCGACGTTACGACACAGATATTCCGGCTAAGATACTCCGCATTTTTGGATTGGTTTACGATTTTCGAGTAAACGACAATCGAAGACCTTACGAGACAGATCACTGTTAAATGGCAAATTAAGGTATTCAATATTGTTCGTAACAGTCGAGCTCGTAAAAGTACGAAGATGACGATAATGTTGATAATGGAGCCAAACACAGAGATAATGCAGTTAATGAAGATGTTGATAGCGACAGCTGTGGAAAGCATTTGCTTGACGAAATTTTACTCCAAGATGTCGTAAGTGTGCAGTGCGATATTACGTAACCTCAGATAAGTTTTATTGTGTCCATCTTGGCCCAAGCGGATGCATACTAATCGCTTTATCATGTTGGCTTTTGATATTGTCTTTGCAGCTTCCACCAGAAATGTAGAAAAATCATATGAGCAATAAAGACTTGAACTTCAGATCTCGGTGCAGTTGAGTTTCGATTTTGGAACCGAGACAACACAATCTCTTGAACACAAACGTCTAAAGGAAGGTCAGGTTCTTTCTTTGAATGTGAGTTTCCTTTCACTTCGTTCTCGTCTTTCTAACATTGACATGTTAGAACATCATCGATTCTCTTTTCCACGGATTTCCTAATAATCAATTCTTATTTGCGTTTAGCAGCTTCGTGACTCCAAATTTTAACATTTGAGAGAACGACGAGTTCCTTTGTTTACAAAGTAATCAAGACTGTGCACATTCCTTAGAACCAATCAGATCCCCCAATTTTCAATGCTTGAAAATGCCAGCCAATCACAACACAGAGCTTATCATGTGGTTTTCCAACCAGAATCAACTTGAATATTTTATGACTTGAATGTTAAAATTGATATTTCGTTAAGCCTCTTTGGTTATTTTCTCTTGAAAATTGACTACTTGCGTCTTAACTCTTCTTGCGTAAATCGGGAAATCTAATAGAAGATTTTATCAGTTGAGCTCCTTTAAACCATACTTCTCGCTTATTAGTTGTTGAAACTAAGTCCTTTGGCATTCTGGTGATTCTTGTTAAAGAAAGCAGAACCATCTTGAATTTAGTACCTACCTAATGAAATGACAAACTTAACCAGAATATCAGTCGCCCATTTCGTACTTCTGTCAGTCTCCAACCAGCTGAAGTCGGAGCTTGAAAGGCAATGGCCTAGGTGAGATAAAAACAACTGACCTCTTCTTTGATGTAAATTTCTTTATCCACCTTCGTGAAAAAGGTCTCTAAAAGAAGATTATGCATAAGTTCTTACAATAGATCTCGATGACGTCATAGTTTTTCAACTCTATTCTCGTCACCATAATCAGTAAGTTTCTGCTCCTTATGCAGGCTTCGTCCTTTTTCCCCCGCAAGTCTCAGTTTTTAGCTTCCTTACACAAAGTTCGTACTTCGGCTTCGTCCATTCCATAATATTCTTCTTCCAGCGTTGTTCCCTAGAATCTGAAGAAGTGACATTCCCCATTCGAAACTGGAACTCCAGCAATCTCAAAGATTGTCTCCTCTTCGTTTCCAAATTAATTTGCCTTCATTTACATTCTACTTATCCCCCAATCCTTGTAAGACCCTTCTCTCCTTCTCACTGTGTAAGCATGCATATAATCAAACCTAGTCAGTGGCCAACAGTCTCTGATAAGCATAGTAGTAGATGCTCATCCGGCATGGAATTAATCAATACGAAGAGCTTTCAGTATAATAATAATAGACTCCTACAATCTTCTTTAAAAACTAGAAAGCAGAATAAAATAATTTGACTTACCAAGCCAAGAATACCATTTTCACTCTGAAGATGCACGGTGATATCAGATGGTATGTAGTTACTTGCAAGCATTGGCATTCCGATGCCAAGATTCGCTATTGCATTTGTTAAGGGTGAAAACCTTTGAAAACCTAATGAATGAAGCTGCAACTGTAAGAAGAGGAATGCATGACCTTGTGAGTTACCTTCCTTAGTCCCACCCCAAAACTAGCGTAAAACTAAATGCTAAGGCTAACATAAACCCTATCGCTAGCCCTAACGTTAATCCTTATGTTAGCCCTAACACTACCCATCCAACTACTGCAACTGAAACATTAAACCATATGCTAACCCTTAGGCCTTGGCCAAACGATCAAACATTGCCAAACATTTGAAATTTGCTTACTAATTAAAAGTTTTGACTGTTTGGCCATGACTGTTTGGACATTGCTGGAGAGGCAGAATCAGCTGAGCAATGTTTTTTGAAAAAGTTCAAAACAATTCTTGCTTGACGCAAACAAAAAACGTTTGACGACCAGTGTTTTAGGCAAACAATGTTTGATACGAATTCCTTTGTCTAATAGTTGGTTTTCATGATGACCAATTACGGTGACTTCCTCGTATTTGTGGCTTATCTATTGTTACATTTTGGTAGAAAAGCGTCTGTATGTCTATGGATGGATAAATACATACATACCTACATGCGTTGCACAAACACCCTCTCATTATATCCTTCAGACTAAACACAAGCCCTATCCCTAACCTTTATGTCCTTCCAAATACGAGAAGTAGCTCTAACAGTAACTCTTACCATAGCACTAAACATCACCCTAAGTCCAACACAAACATTTAAACTGAACGAACAACATTAACTAGCCCTAACTCCCATAACCCACACAGGTACGACACCCCTAGCCAACTTTGTGAAATGCATCTTTGATGCAGCGAAAAGGATACCATACATGCCATCTTTAAACTCTAAGGCTGCTCTTTTGATTATTCTTTCTCTCATTTCTTGAGCTGGAGATTTCTTCTTTTCGGTTTTCTCTTGACCATCTTCAGAAAATTTCAATTTCTAGAAAAATAAATTGATTTTGCGAACAATCCGTGCAAAAACAGCAGGAAACCTTAACGAAATTTCTAAATTTTTACGACCTATCATGTTTCGTCTCCCCGGCTACATATTGTTTGACAACTGATGAGCATCTTACTAACACCACGCACCACGCTAGCAAATCTATACGCACTACTGTGGTGTATACGCACAACTGTAGTGGTATTTTTTGCGTACTGTGGTGGATACGCACTACTGTGAAAGGTTATTATGCTTGATGTGGTGATATTTTTGCGTACCTTTGTGGATAAGCATTAATGGGTGGATTATAATGCTTGATATGTTGGTACTTTTGCGTACTGTGGGTTATCATGCTTGCTGTGGTGGTATTTATGCGTATTGTGGTGGGTACGAAATCATAGCACAAATCTATAGATCAAGCAAGAAAAAAACACAAAATCCACTATAGTATGCCACAAATACCACTACAGTATTGCGTATCCATCAAATTAGTGCGTATAGATTCGCTACCGTGTAGCACATCACCCACAGATTTCTCTTGTGCATAACTCAAAATCGTAAAGGGGGAAGGGGCTGACAAGTAGCCTCACTGCAAAAAATTATGAAGTCACCTAATAGCTTTGCAACCCAAAAATTATTGGTGAAAAATTGTGCCGTTCAAACGACAAAGGACTGTGCCAAAGGGGCTTTTTAAGAAACTCATGACAATAACGCCGATGCTGTTGAAAATACGGACTATTTTTCACGCATTATAGTACCTCTATTCGCTTCTGGTAATCCTTTCCCAAGATAACTCTATCGACATAAATACTTGGTATATGAATATCTTCAGGTGCAAATGAGCCAACATCGACAATTTCCTCTACCTAAAAAAGAGAATGAAATGTAATTCAACTATACTAGGCAAAATTAAAGCCCTTACGAAAGTAGTGCTCAACGTCTCAAAAATGTAAGAAAGTTCAATACTGGATTCTTGAAACTTAAGAAAGTTTTGTTTCATACTTTCACTCCTAATGTTCTGTATGTTATTTTCGCTCTTCTATTCAGTCGTTCATCTTGCTATTAAACGAGTCTAATGATTGTTTTCTTTGAAAAACGTGGTATTTGTGCGATGTATACAGTGCCTTAAACTGTGCATTCTTAGAAATACTGCATTCTAAAATTTTTGCTAAGAAAGTCACAAGAAAGTTATGGTACTGAAAACATGAAATATCTAAGAAAGTTTCAATACTGGCCCAAAAAAACCTTCTAATAATTAAAAACGTGTAGTTTAATAGACTTGCTGAACGTGCTTTTATCCAAATAACAAAATGCTTTGCTGTAGTTACTGAAGATCTAACACTGAAATTAAAAATGCTTTCGCACTTTGTTGCTAATATCTTATAACAGAAGGAAAAAATAGGGGTTTTTCTTGCAGCGTTTTAACTCGAACTATCATTAGGCCATAGTATAACTTCGCTGTCATCAAGGTGGACAGTATCTACAGAAGGGCTGTCTGTCCCTTTTGGGGAACAGAAATAATCAAATATTGCACTCGCCTTCAGGTCAATTTTTTTCCTTGTTTCGGCATTTATATGGCTACACATCATTTAATTTTGAGACTTGAGCGAGTATTCGTAATTCAGAATGAAACAAATGAAACAAATAAATGAAGTTAAAACAAATAAACACAATCCACCTCAGCTATGGTAATTTTTGCAGCTCTTGCCATTGGTGCATTGAAGTTTTTCGCTGATTTCCTGTAAGAAAATAACGTTACCATAGCTATTTTACAATTCAATTCAATCATCACAGTTTGCAATATAATGCAATTCAATCAAATATTTTGGAAACAAAATCAGCGGTTAAAATTCAATTCAGTCATACCTGAATATAAGATTTCCCATCCTGTCTGCTTTCCAGGCTTTGACAAGGGCAAAATCACCAGTAATTGCTTCTTCCATAATATAGTGGTGCCCGTTAAATTCTCGTTGCTTGTAAATAAAAGTGAGAGACTTTCAGGTGATTCACGGAGAAAAGACAACAAGATAAACGTCATGGGCATAAAGAACATTATAAAGGGTAGTATATGCGATTTCCTCTTGATTTTCTCGCCTAGTTGTAAACATGGCTTATTTGCGCTACTTTTCACTTGATTTTTTTAATCTCTTGTAGAAAGCAGCACTGCTCAAAAGAACGAATTTGAAGACCATAAAAAACAGATTCAGATTCCATAAGCTACATAGACTTAATACATGAGTCTCAGTTATCGCTCATGAAACCGAGAATAACACCAAATCGAGATCGTTTCGAACTGCAACTTCATTCCTTCCATTTGACATTGTTGGTCAACACTAGAACGTGATCGGCTTACGCAAGTTACAACGTATGCCAAATATAGATGCTTCTTTCGTAGCTATTAAAGGCTTAGTAGTTATAGCCGGGTGTCCGGGTGGTGTAGGAGCGGAAACTAACGACTCAGGTAACAAGTCTATGACTTACCTCTCTCGGTTTACTTGCGATTGCAACAGTGCCATCCTTGTTGTATTTGATTGGTGCACCACCTTCATGTATCAATGTGCCATAACCTGTTGGTGTATAAAATGCAGGAACGCCAGCTCCACCAGCTCTTATACGCTCGGCCAAGGTACCCTAAATTAGTGACAAGAAAATTGGATGATTGAATTATAGCTACGAGCTAAGAATGCATTCGCCTTTCAGAGCAGAAAGGCAGCTCAAACCAAGCTTATGTTGACATTGCGCACAATCAAACCTAGTTGCGAAATGCTGATCAACAACTATTTGGAACTTATCTATCGCAACTGACTGGTTCAGAGCAGAAAGGCAGCTCAAGCCAAGTTAATGTCGACATTGCGCAGCACAGTTAAAACTAAATACCAAACGCTGATTGGCACTTTTGGGGGACTAATCTATCGCAACTGACTGGTCTACATGAGCGCTCTGGCTATAAGTTCTAAGAAGACGGCAACTAGTTGACGTTAGTCGGCGAATAGTTATAGAGATTGACCATGTTCTACTTGGATTAATTGTCAACGGATTCCCGTCAGTCGTAGTGAAACCCAGCTGGAATAGCCCATACCAAACTATACGTATTCATATATCTACCTGTGGTGTCAATTCAACTTCTAGCTCTCCAGTCAGATATTGTCTTTCAAATTCAGCATTTTCTCCAACATAAGATGAAATCATTCTCTTTACCTAATAAACAGATATTTAGAAAACCTTATCATAGATATGAATTAAAATGAGAACTGACGAAAATTCTATAAAACAGATATACCTTTGAACGATTGATAGAAGTTCTAGTTCTAAAGACTTCTTCTTAGTAAAAAGGGGTAAAAACAAACCCCCATACAGGACACCTTTCTTTAACCCACAATAGTATTGATCCCATGGGTAACAGCTAATTTGAGTTTCCAGTGCTGCCAGATCTATCTTAAATTACTCAAAGGGGGCTTAATAAGCTTTTACAGTAGATAATTACACATTTTAAAATTTTTCATTTCCTAGCCATCTACAGAGATGAACAGTTGTTTAAAGAGGATAGGGTACCTGATTATTCTTCAACAAAAGACCAAGTCCAAAATTATCAACACTGCAAAAAACAAATAAATTGTTCAAAAAGAAACACAATATAAAAAAACACAGGTTAAGGTGAAGGTGAAATGGTGCTTTTGCCCCAGTCGCTAGGATCTCAGTAGTAGGTTAACTAATCGAGACCTCGACCCTGGCTGTGACGCTACCGTGGCTGGGCTCGAACCCTGACCACACTAAGCTTCTGACACCACAAGTCAGCTAGATTACAACACAACGCCACAGCACCTTCACATATGCATAGTCATAATGAAAGATTTGTTATGATGAAACTAACCCTGCATTATTGCTGACACAAGTTAAACCCTTTTTCTTCAGCTCTACTAGTCCGGCAATGAGGTTTTCTGGGATGCCACATAAACCAAATCCTACAAAACAAAGAACAAATCTTCAATTCCAAAATTCATACTCAACTCACCTAATAGTCTGGGGCCAATCTTAGCAGCACAATGCAAAACAATAGGAAACAAATGCTTTCTATTTTGAGAACAATAGCCTTCTATGCTCAGTATGCAAAATTCCAATCTGGTTGACATTCTGAGGATGTCATGTGATCCGAAACAACAAAGCAGCTTCATACACCAATGAATCATGGTTTGCATTTTTGCAGACTTATATATCCCTTGTACACACAGCACTCTGCACTGCTGTAAAAAATATGCTTATGAAAAAGATCTAAGGGGAAAAGATCTTAATTTTCTTTACAACTCACCACCAACAAGAAGTTTTGAATCATCTGGCAAGTCTTTGATAGCATCAACTGCGTTATCATAGAATGCAACATTTAGCTGGCTTGATGTTCCAAAATTCTGCAAGGAAATTTCAGTGTGTAACTATCTAGACAGAATTGGTCAAGACTATGTACATACATCAAGTAATCATAATGTTTCTTTGTAGGTAGTACATAGATACAAGAATCACAGACCGAGAAAGGCTTGCTGTAACCCAAAATTGTTAGTACTCTAGGTGTAGGTCGATGTTGGTGGCCCGCCACAGTTAGTTGGTGTACTTTATATGTGCAGTCCAGCTGGGATGAAAAGTAAAAGTGGTCTGGTCATATATCTAATTTCTACTTCTAAACAGCACTCAAGCAACTTATGACAAACAGACAGACTAACACCGTCCGCTGGTCCTTGTCCACAGGATGGCCTAAAAGGGCCTAGTTTTTTGCTGACTTGACTTGCTTGTTAAGCCCCCCACTCCTTTACTTACCCTGTTCTTCAGAATGCGATCGATTGCTCTCAAGGAATTATTTCTGAAAGAAAAACGAATGCCATTTAAAGTTCGAAACATTTTGCCAAATTTGAATTTAATACTTCAAAACTCCTTGCTTTATCTTCGTGGATCGGCAAACAAAAAATGGGGCACGACAAGATCACAACAGTTTATTGATCACTTTGTTTTTAAAACATGTTGAATTGACGCCATTTTACTGCCTCGCTTCCATTATTCCAGGTGAGAGCCGCGCTAGCCGCGCTTTCAAGCAGCCACGACGCAATTCAAAAAGTTGACGCCCCAAATCTTGGCAAAAACTTCTCCAGATGTCTTACAAAATTGCAAGATTTGTTTCAAATTTACAGCTATATGCCTATTTACATTAAAACTATAAAATCAAGGTGCTTTAAAAACATAATACTCTTACCTCAAGTCCTCAAAATTTATATACTACTGAATTGAAGGGTGTCGAGCTATTTGTCCAAGGGGGCTGTCCCTCGATATATCCCGATCGAAATTCTAACTCATTGAACTTCTTAGATCATTCTTTCTCTCAAAATTTGGGACCAACTAGCCTCTATCTAATGATCTATATAGCCTCCCTCTCATACTATCTACAGCTCAGCTGGGGTTCGATCAAGAACAGGACTTGGGAAGAGTTAATTTCAAAAGGAAAAGTTCAAGAGTTATTAAGGGGCAAGGGGCAATTCGTACACCCTTGTTGTGAATTCTATTGATTTACGGAAATCGCTGGTAAATCCTTTTGTTTCAAGAAGAAACTCCTATGCCCTTTTAGAGAGTGAAATGCACCTCCATTAGGGGGATCAAATTTTGGCAATCAGAAGTAAACCGTCGCTATGCAACTAGCCCATTAAATCGTCAATAATTGAAGTATCCATTTGCGAGTCACAGTTATACTCAATTCGACCATTTAACCCAGTCAATTCTAATGCATCTTCTTTTCCTTTATCTCCTTTTACACAAGTATCATCATTTAAGAGTTCATCCAAGACAGATAATGATTCTGATCTCCAAATGGATGCCTCTATAGCACTTTCAGATCCAGGCGATTTCGTAACAACATTCCGTCTTTGCTCGCTGACTTCCATATCAAACGGCCCTTTCACTTCTAGCAGCTTGTCCATCCCTGCTGCACCCTCCGTGTTTTCTACGGAATCAGTCAGCATATAGTCGACGAAAGTAGAACTTTCACTCATGATTTGAGAAGTTTCTGCAGTTCGTGACAGTACCCCGTCTTTAGAAATCATAACTTTCGTTGTAGATGCGTTCTTGGTTTCAGGCCTATCAATATCATCCTCATCTTTAATATAAAATGTATTGAATTCTTGTCTTCTCTACAAGGTGTTTCCTCCTCGCTACACATACTCACCTCATTATCGCAGCCAAGATTGTCGTCTGAAAACGACAGCTCAGGACATACTGGCGATCCATCGTCCTTATAATCGTCATTAATCGCAGCAGCTTCCGTTCTATCGTTATATAGGCCATTCTTCTTATTACCAGAATCTTTCAACTTTGTAAACACAGGTTTCGCGCAACGAGTTCGCTTCTTCAATGTTCTTTTAAGTTTACCCCTATTTTTGAGGTCCTTCGTAGGCCTAATTGAATTAAAACCACTTCTGTTTAAGTTACCAACTTTCTTGGTCAAACTTTTTCGAGTTCGAAATGGCTTTCTGTTTTCGTTTCTCGCGAAATTTCGCCGTGAAGCTCCTTCGATCTTAGACGTAACACTATCTGCGTATGCTTTAGCCACAGCATTGTCCGTGTAAATACTCCCGAACGAAGAGACCCTTTCTATATCAGGCTCTGTTTTCTTGTAAAAGCCCACCAACGTGTCAATTACTCTATCTTTTGGCCACTGCACTATTTCCTTAGCAAGCTCTAAACTCGATGAAAATCCAGCATCCTTGGCGATTTCCTCAAACTGTTGTTTTCGAATAGCCGGTGGCGTTTCCCCGACAAGAAACATATCGTTTCCAATTCGTTCAAAAACTCGTTTTCGTGTGAATTCGTTTTTCGGCTGTTGTTTTCGTTTTGTATAGTCTTGCTTTGCTGTGGCAGTGCAAGGGATATCGTCACTTTCTTCACTTGACTACGAAAATAAAAGGAAAGAAAGTTCGAGAAATCAATAGAAAATAAATTTTAACGATATAGATGCATTTTTTCTAAGATGAAGGTGAAATGGCACACACTTGGCGTCATACACTAGGATTTCAGAAGTAAAAGGGCTAAAGAGACCTCAGACCCTCGCTGAGACGCTACTGTAGCGGGGGCTCGAACTCCGACAACACTAAGCTCCTGAGGGCTCCTGAGACCACGAGAACGCAACAGAATCTTGAAGCGACCCAAATTATTGCCAGCAATATGGAAACATCTTTGGACATGCTTAAGAACTTTTCCTCTGACACTCTTCAGAGGATAAACTTCAGAAACAGACCGGAACAATTGACTAAGGCGGAATTTATACCCAGATGCGGATCGAAATGCATCAATCAGAAATTGCTTAGTAAGAATCGCAGTACCTGACCTGGACTGGACAGGATGTTGTTAAGGAACATGAAACTCAAAAGGTTTGCTGTGGAATATATATCGCTATCCGTCCGGAGAAATACAACTTATTCTTGAACTGTATTTTGCGCCAATATTTAACATATTAAACTGATTTTATTATGTATTATTTTTCATGCTTTTTCAGAAGATGAAAAGCATACGGAGAAATTCTAAAATAAATTTTAAGACGTCACGGCTTTGGTACTTTATGAGTACTTTATTGAGAAGGATGCAAATCGCTAAACATCCCAAAATTACCAATTATAGTTTGATGCATGTTGCTGTGTCGTCAAATTTAATCTTACCTGGGATTCCAAGAAATTAGCAGGTTTTCTTGAATTTAGGCCATGCCAGTACACATCCTTGATCGCTTTTGACGTCATTTTATCCTCTGCTTCACTTCTTTTCAAAACATTTTCACGGTGCTCGTGTAACCAACTCCACATCGTTCTAAAAACAGAGATGATGATTCTTATTCATTCTCATTCACTCTTACGATTCAACAAATGGAATCATTAGCGAGGAAAGCATTAAATTTGGTTCCGCTTGGGTTCACACTCTAAGGCCCTGGCCAACGCTCAAACATTGTTGGTCAAACATTTTAAATCTGTTTCACAATAAATGTTCGACCATTTGGCCACATCCAAAAACATTGCCGTCCGGCATTTTGGAACAATGAAGCTATTGGTAATGCGCAAGCACGAACACCTTGGTGCTAAGAAATGTAGCTAGGTGCTGCAATTTGTTTGACTGTTATTAAGGTCGACAATAACAAAAGAAATGTTTGACAAACAATGTTGGGAAGGCGGCCAAACGATCAAACAAGTAAGCAAAATTTGTGTCGTGACGTTCTTGAAAAAGTTCAAAAACACTTTTTGCTTGACATGCAAATTTAAATTGTTTAGCCAGGGCCTAACGTCGATTGGACAAAAACATTCTAACTTGTTCAAATTGTGTCCTAAAAACAGATAAGACGATAAACAAGTAAAATAAATAAGATACTCACCAAGAACCTCGTCAACCATTTGAGACGCTTCAGATGTCTGTTTTTTCGGGCAATTATTTTCTCTTGAGAACAAAAAATCGCAGACATTAAAAACAAGCAGCAGTTCCCAAGCTCCATAAAAAACATTGTCGATCAAACATTTAAAATTTGCTTCTTGTCTTCAGACAAACAAATGCTTGCCGATTTAGCTACATCACAAAACATTGCTTGCAAAGAGAAAAAAGGCCTTGGCTGAACGATACAACAACGTTTATTAAACAACTAACATTCGTCCAGCAAAAAGTTTGACCATTTGACCACGTCGTAAAACTTTGCATATTTACCATTTTTTGCTTGTCGAAAGCAGAATGTTTTTCAAATTATTCAGAATCATTATTAGCCAAGTCTGCTTATTCAACAATTATGTGAAATAGTCGAACGGTCAAACATTGTTTTAAAACGAATCTCAAACGCTCAACCAGCAATGTTTGATTGTTTGAACAGGGCCTAAGCAATAGCAAACACAGCTTTAACTATTGATAATCGTTTCGAAAGACATTTTACACTTAGGGCTAGAAACCTTTCAGAAAGTCTTTAAAAAGCAAGTTTTTCCAAACCTTTTGGAATTTTATTTGCTTGTCCAGGCAGAAATTGTTCCTCTCCAGAAGATGAATCTGTCTCTTTTCAAAAGGTTCCTTTCCTTGTCTGCATTTTCCGGAAAATCATCTTCATCCTCTGCATAGTTTCCAAAAGAGTTTTCTTGCTCCCACACTAGTGGTGGGCAATCAATTTTGTCATCTTCACTATCCGACCCCATACAATGATCATCAATATACTTGTCAATGTCACTTTCGAGTTCTTCGATTATCTGGGATGGTGATTCATCATCATAATCATCATCAGAAACTTTGTTTTTATCAACAGTCTAGGAGACAAAAGAAAAGGTGTCAGAACAAAAGCCCCACCCAGGGACTGGCTGATGGACTTGGGATCTACCAGTGTGTCCGGTGGCCCAGTAAAATGTCAGTATACTGGAGCTGTCATTTAAGAGACAGCTGTGGGACAATTGTTTCTGTCCGGAGAAGTGTATGGAGGTGTCATGTAATCTTCCTACTGCCGTCCGCTGTCCGTTGTAATGAGGTTTAAATAAAAGTCTGCAAGGATAAAGTGCTGATTCCGAAACATACTTTAAACATGTTTTTGAGAAGTTAAGTGGGTAACAGAAATAACATACAGGCTTGAAAATAAAGCTAATTATTTTCATACTTAAATTGTGTAAGTCCCACCTTTTTATATTTATGTTCCACCATTCCTACAGATGATTCTTGCTGCTCGTTCTTTTCCATTACAAGAGCTTCAATTTCCTCAGTTCTTTTTATGATTTTATCAGTCAATGTTGAACCTTTCTCTCTTATTGAGAACATATTTTTGATGCCAAAAAGTTCACCTTGCATCGTTTTGCATCCTGCCACAGCATTGAAGAGTCTTCTCTCGTTGACCGTATGAACGGCTATGTTTGAAAGTTGCTAGAAATTAACAAAAAAATACCGCATTAGAGAAAATTAGATGCTCTTATATTCCTGAATGTTACAGTTGATAAAAAGCATGTTAGATATAACAAATTTAAAACACATTACATATAATACCTAAAATGTCTGAAATTATACATACATAACAATAAACATAGTATAATACGAAATATATAATATATAAATGTTATATATTATGTATTATTTACTCCAACATTATATATTATATATTATATAGTATATATTCTATTTTATATATTATATATTATCCTATATATTATATATTATATATTATATATTCTGTTTCATATATTACATTTCATATTTTATACATTATATATTTTATTTTGTATATTATATATTTTATATTTTATATTACATATTATATATAGTATCAATTTTTGATACTTTTATCATACGTTATACATATATATCACAGCACCATAGACAATAATATTATTATTATAAACATATATTATTTGTCTTTCTATACCTATATAAATACATTTATTATTATGAACATTTAGACCTATTATGTAGAATTATGTAGGTAGACTTTATGCATAGAAATATTGAATGCCATATAAAAAAATATAATACTGAAAAACATTGTTTTAATAATTAGATCCTTAATGACTGAGTACTTTTAATAATGTACGAAGTATAAAAAAGAGATGAAAATTGACGACATAAAATTATTGAAAAACATGGGCTCAGCCGGGAATCGAACCCGGAGCCTCTCGCACCCAAAGCGAGAATCATACCATTAGACCACTGAGCCACTTGATAAGAAGACCTGTTTTTAAACATATTATTCTAGTTTATGGCTGAATAATTTACCTGTTTATAAATTTGCCTGAGATACATGTTTTCTTCAATACTTCCAGATGATATCAATCTATAAACACGAACATTGCGATGCTGTCCCACTCTGTAAGCACGATCTTGAGCCTGGCCATCCCAGGACGGATTCCAGGAAGGATCGAAAATAATTACTCGGTTTGCTCCGGTAAGGTTCAACCCAAGACCTCCAGCACTGAATAAAACGAAAAAATTAACACTTGGATAAAAGTGTTGGTCAAGCATCTGAGATATGCTTTACAAGCGATGTTTGATCGTTTGGCCACTGACATTGTTCGAACGAACGAAGTAGCTTGGCAGTGTTTCCAAAAAACTTCAAGAACATTTTCTGCTTTTCGCAGGCGTTCGCAGGCAAATTGTGTTTGACAACTAATGTTTTGCGACGTGGCCAAATGGTCAAACATTTTGTTTAACAAACAAATTTCAGATGTTTGTTTAACAATTTTTGATCGTTTGACCAAGAGGGCCATCAAACATAGTTTGTCAAACACCAAACGCTTAGACGTCAAAATGTTTCAACTTTTGACCTGACATCGCAAAACACTGTTCGTCGAAAGTTTTTCTCGTTCGTCAAGCAAAAAATGTTTTCGAAATTTTTAAAAACATTACTTAACAAATTCTGCTTGTCATGTATGCTTTGCGATGTGGCCAAGCGTTCAAACATTGCTTGACAAGCAAATTTCAAATGTTTTCAAACAATATTTGATTGTTTGGCCAGGGACCAAAGGCAATCAACTTATAGGTACATCATTTTACAACTTCGTAACGGGTCAATGCTCTCGAAACTGCCAGCGTTTCGAAGGTACGAAAAGGGATCAAATAAAAAGGTTTAAGATCCGTACAAAATAAATTGAAAAACTTTATCTCACGTTGTCGAAATCAAGCATAGAAAAACATCATCATTCTTGTTGAATTCTCTCACAATTGAAATTCTGTTCTCAGGTTTAGTTTCACCGTCTAACCGTCGATAGATGTATCCTCTACTGATTGCATATGCTTCCAATATATTTAGTAGCTGTAAAAAGAGAAAAATATTGGATATAGTCGAAATTATCAGCTGAGAGGCAAAATAAACCTCTAAAACCTCTTTCTGTGTAGGCCTTCTGCACTAGCTCTTCAGGTTCAAAATTTTTAAACAAAGATACTAAGGCCCTGGCCAAACGATCAAACATTGTTGGTCAAACATTTCAAATTTGCTTTACAGCAAATGCTTGACTGTTTGGTCACGTCAAAAAACATTACTCGTCCAACAACGATATTATTGCTGATGCTCAAGCACGAACGCCTTGTTGCTAGGAAATGTTGCTAGGTGGTTACATGTTGCAAGTTGTTGGCGTTTGTCAAAACAAAAGAAATGTTTCACAAGCAATGTTGGAATGGTGGCCAAACGATCAAACATTGTTTGACAAGCAAAAATAAGCAAAATTTGTGGCGTGATGTTTATGATAAAGTTCAAAAACATTTTTTGCTTGACGCACGCAAAAAATGTGGGACGAGCAACGTTTTTGGTGGTGGCCAAACAGTCAAACATTTTGCTTGACAAGCAAATTTCAAATGTTGGATCAACAGTGTTTGATCGTTTGGCCAGGGCCTAAAGGAAAAAATGATACAATAGTGATTGCAAAAGTTTTCCTTAGGCCCTGGCCGAAAGGTCGAAAATAGTTTTCTGGAACATGCTTGTCAAACGAAAGCAAATTCTACCTTTGAGCAATGGTTTCTATTGGTCTTGATTCTGGCAAGCTGATTGGTGGTGAAAGCACTACACAAATTGGCTTTAATTTCTGATTGGTGCATTTCGATCCCCATCTTGACTTAATAAGCACTGCTGTGATGGGTTATTATGTTTGATGTGGTGTTACTTTTTGCGTACTGTGGTTGATAAGCACTACTACGGCTGTATTTTTGCGTACACTCTTTTTTTATAAGAATATTGTTTATAAGAATATTGAGGTTCAGAATCATCCAATTTTTAAGAATATTGTAAGAATATTACTCAGCCTCAGCTCGCATATTTGTGTCTCATTTTTCAGAAGTTGCCTGTTTTGCAATGTTAAAACGAAACTTCAGGATTATTAACAACATTCTTATTGTTATAATAGTTGAATTTTTCTTTCGCTCGACCACTACCTCGTAACGAGATAACTTTTCTTTTAACTATGTTCCCCTGAAAGCATATCAGGTTTGAAAAAATAAGAATTCTTTAAGAATATATTCAGGCTCAAAACGGACATTTTTTAAGAATATTGAGGCTCGACAAAATTTATAGTATTCTTATAAAAAAAAGAGTGTACTGTGGTGGACACGAAATCATAAAAAAATCTACTGGTCAAACTAGAAAAACCCAGAAAATCCACAACAGTACGCAAATACCACCACAGTAGCCCATATTCACCATTGCAGTGTGTATAGATACGCTAGCGTGAATTCAGAGCTATAAACTATATTTTGTTGCTGAATAAAACATGAATTGAAAAAGATGAATTGAATCGAAATATTCTGACCTGGACAGATGTAGAAAACAACAAAACTTTGTCCTTAGCTCTTTCCATATCTTTAAGCAATTGATCGAGCACTTTCATTTTACCACAGAATCTCGTATCGGACATTTTCGTAAACGAACCATCTTCGTATGCTTCGCGAAGTAACGGAAAGGCTGGAAACAACTGCTGGCAGACTGACAGTGCCTGATGAAGGAGAAATGAAAATTACTGCGAGTTATAAAAATCAAATGAAATATATCGATGCTGTTTGAGTTACAGTTGACATCCGCTATCTCGAATTCTCAAGGGAAACTGGAATTTGTTCGAGACAGCGAATGTTCGAAATAACGAATGCCCCATATAAATTAAAAAAAATATAGTTTTTAAGTCAGAAAAGGAACCCATATTAACATGCAGGGTTACTGATCCAAAATTTTATCAAACAAGTATGGTATTTTTTACATAGAAGTCAAAGCTCATCTGCTTTCATCCCTACTATTGGTGAAATTGAGATAATGGCGATGCAGCACATCTCGAAAGAGAACAGCTTCATCTGTTGTATACATGGGAAGCATATCACTTAGCTGCTGCCATTCCCGCTCCGCTAGACAAACTTTTACATATTTTCAGCCTGTTTCTTTATCCAGTTCAACAGAAAACTTGGCAAAGTTCGAGATAAAGAGCAGGTATTCCTCCATGGGAAATCGAAAATGGTTCGAGACAGCGAATGCTCGAGATAACGGGGTTCGAGATAGCGGATGATTTTTCTATACAACACTTATACCAAAACGAGGGGAAATGGAAAATCGTTCGACATAGCGAATGTTCGAGATAGCGGGCAGTCGAGATAGAAGATGTCAACTGTATTATATTTTGTTCCATCCAACAGATGGTGAAGGTGGAATGGTACATTTAGTGCCAGTTGCTAGAATCTCACTAGTGGGTTACCTAATCGAGACCTCGACCCTGACTGTGATGCTGCCGTAGCTGGAGCTCAAACACCGACCTCACTGAGCTCTTGACACCACTTGCCAGTTCGAAAAGACAACGACGCTTTGCCAAAGAAGAAAGACAGTTTCACGTGTATTTGTTTTGCAACGACGGTACAGCTGAGGTACAGAGGATATGGAAGTTTACTTAGAACGCCATCTATCATAAAGGTAAAAGGGTTTTCAAAAGAGTTTGCTTTGATTGTAATCCTGGCTTCAACTCAGCAGCACACAGCCAGCTATCGGACATTAGGCGTAAAACCCAAGCATCGACTTATGAAATACAATCAATTAAAATATTTTACCAGTCCTTTCTGTGCTTCAGATGCTTTGTGAAATGGTAGTAATAACGCTGCATGATTCGAAACTTTTCGTAGCAATGTCATGAATTGGAAAATAGCTTTTTGAGCTTTCGACGTTCCTCGTCATTCAGCTAGAAAATTATTTAGCAATTAATCGTCAATTAATTATTAATCATCACCAATCACTAATAATCATCCACCAAAAATCCTCACCAAACATTAACCATCATCAATCAATAATAATCTTTTATCATTATTCATCAACAAATAAGTATCATCAATTGATAATCACCATCAATCGATAATCATTATCAGTCACTAATCATCATCAACGATTAACCATTGTCAATCATACATCATCATCAATCATAAATCATCATCAAAAATAAATCATCATCAAACATACCATCATAAACAATTAATAATTATCCATCAATCATCACCAATCATGTATAAACATCAATCATTAATCATCACCAATCACTAATCATCATCGATCGTTAATGATTATCAATCATGACCATCATCAATCATAAATCATCAAGTAATTAATAATCATCATTAATCATTGATCAACACGAATAATTTTTTCTAAACATCCAACATTATTCACCACTAATCACTAATCACTATCAATCATTTATCATCATCAATCAATGGAAAGTGACCCCAATGCAATCACCTCACCTTAAAACAGCATTTTGATCTTGCTACTCCGCTCCCACATTCACAAGGGTCCTCGCTTCTGTTCACGTATGTCGGTTGTGGAAACTCCAAAATTTTCTTATAAAGAGCGATTTGCAGTTCAGAAAGTGGGGCGAACGCTGCTCTTTCATCTATAGAAATGATGGAATTGGTGGAATATAACCAACTTAATCTGAGATACAGGTTTTGGTGTGACAAGGATCGTAATTTCGGGTATTAAAAGAAACGAAAAAGACTTAAACATACAGAATACCTTTTCGAGGCAGCTGACCGACGAGCAGGTCCTTAGTTCTCCTTAGAATCCACTTATCTCTAAGTAAACCAAACTCTTGTTGTCCTGTTAGAAATAAATGCAAAATTACATTTACTTCAGAAACTGAAGCTAATTTCACTTTTATCATTAGAAATAAACCTTTATAACATTCCCATCCTTCCATCTTCTGCATTTCCATTTTCTGTCTTTTTATTCTCTCTTCTATTCCACTTGTCACCTGAAGGGCTCTTTCATTATCAGTAGCATTAAGACTTTTAGTATCATCAAGTGCTCTGTCATTTCTCAAAACAGGTGTCAATGATGTTAAAATTCCTAAAACCTCAGACAAAGTCAATCTACAGAAGTCCGTCTCGACCAACAAAGTGGAAACTTACTTTTTCTCGCTAATGCTAGTTCACTTTTTGTCGCATTAAATCTTTGCCCAATTTTGATCGGTATTGCAAATTTGTTATTGAAATTTTCCAACTGGCGTAAGCAGTTTGGATTGGCCCAATCCAGTAGGCACCTAGAATCAAGAAACAAAATTTTTGCAAGATTTAAAAGGATCTTCGAAGGGAATTCTGGGAATAATTTCCTCAGTACCGCTTCAGCTGAACACAAACACGCTGAATTCGCTTAGAAATTAAGAAATTAATCTCCCGTTAAGAAATTGTTCCCAGAATTCCTTTCGAAAATCCTTAAAAACAAAGGACTGACAGAAACGGCTGCCATCTTTTGCGAAAGCCTCTATCGATGTGCGCTCAAATTACTTAATGTGCTAAAGATTTATAACTCCCACTCCAACTGTAGGGTCGTTGTGTTTGTTGTTGATGTTGTTGTTGTTGTTGTAGTTGTTGTTCTTGTTGTGGTTGCTGCTTGCTGTTAGTTTGTAAAAGGTCCTTATTTGGAATCGCATTCTGGCACTGTTATCCAGGTAAAAGTTTCTTGAAGAGTTTATGAAATACCATAGTTCCTCCATATTGTTCTGCATAGGCGTCCCAGTTAGTCCAATTCTTCTTCTGCAACTAACTGCTTTTGCTGCTTTCGTCACTTGAGAATTTGGCTCTTTGATTTTATGAGCTTCATCAAATATCATACAAAACCAATTCACTTCATCAAGAATTGACTGAAAGTAATAAAAATAACAAATGATTAGACTAATCATACTTTGCACAATCTTCCAAAACAGCATTAACAACCTAGACTTATTAACTTCCTCCCACTCTTTCGGAAACAGCTTCTAACAACAACAACAACAACATACAGTGCTTCAAAGTGGATGAAGTGAATGGTTGTACTATGAAGCAAACATCAGCCTGTTGTTGTGGTGGTTCGGGTAATGGTTGGTTTTTGATTGCGAATAGTACGACTGGTGTAATAAGTCTATCAACAACATGTGATTGTCACGCTGTATATGTTTCACAATACAGTACACATTGGACTACATTGGTTTAATGAGATTGACTACACTTTTTTTTAATAAGCAACTTGACTTTCGTCCAGCTCTCAAAGTTGCTTAAAATTTTAGACATTTCAGCCCTCAAAGTTGCTTAAACGTTGCTTAACATTTTTGTACCTACTAACCACCCCTGACTTCACGGGTCAAAATCGTCGTCTGTTAGGCCTACAACGTGACTTTTGTGAGACAGTAAGTGGAAAAACGTTAGCTAACGAACTTCAACATGCAAAACATAAGAACGAAGAACAATTTCCTAACACAAGAAAGAGAATAAACTTGGTTGTTTGACTTCTTAGTTGCTTACAGAAGTTCAATTGAGCCCTCAAGTTGCTTAATGTTAAGGTCAGTTCAGCCCTAGTTGCTTATTGAGCGGTTGCTTATTAGAAAAAAAAGTGTACTGAGTTGAAATGGTACTTCGAACTGAAGATAAGGTTTTTTTGTCATAAAATGGTAAATGATTTGACTTATTTCTCTTGGTCTTCAAGCCGATTGATAACATTTTAAATTAGGAATAATGTAAAAATATTTTCAGGCTCTAAATCGAGAAATCTTAAGAATAAACGAGGCTCGGAAAAATTTAGGAATTCTTATGAAAAAAAAAGTGTGTAAAAGAATAAGGCATTAAATGCTTACGATATGATTTCGAAATGTTTCAAAAGTGGTCAGTACAACGTCTAACTTCCCCTTTTTGGCTTTTTCTATCACTTCAGTCTTTGCAGCTCGATGGAATTTCGCAACTTTGAAATATCCCCAAGTTTCCAGTTCATCTTCCCAGTTGAACATAACTGAAGATGGTGACACGATTAAAGTTGATCCGATGAACTTCTTTCCTTGCTCAGCTACCTAGGGGAAATAAACTTGAAACAAACTACGCTATTTCAACACACTGGGCTCTTAACAGAGTTTTAGAAACTTCTCCACTTGAACCAGGATTCGAATTCAGCATCCAAACTTGTGTGTGAAAGATAATTTTCATACTCTTGATCTTGCTAAGTTTTCTCCCGACGCCATTTTTTTCGCCCTCTTGTAACTCTCTAAGCGACCCATATATTTATCTATCAGATTGGCCTAAGCGCTAAGCGTAACCCTAAAGGAGGGGGGCTTTGGGATTTCACGGGTTGCGGGTTTTGCCAATTTTGCCCTCAGGTTTTCGGTTTTTTTCCAAAAATCGTGCGGGTTTTCGGGTCAAGTATACTTAACGGACAACGGGTTTTGACATTTTTCTAGCTCGGTTTTCGGATATTGTAGTAAAAATGTGCGGGCTCTCGGATTTTAAACCTCACAAAGGATAACAATGTGTAAAATTATTAAAAAATCTGTTGAAACTAAGGCCATGCGGGTTTTCGGGTTTGTCCCAATTTTCTTCCAGGTTTTCGGATTTTGATACTCCCCCAAAGCCCCCCTCCTAAAGACCAAAAAATACGATTATGAGTCGTAGAAATAAGTCTATCTATTGCTAAGGCATTCTTTATTAAACGGCTACGACCAGAGCCATCAAACGTGCTTCCCTAGTAAACAAAACTTGAAAAATGATTCGAAAACTTCAGGAATACTAATAGAAAGTAGCTTATTTCCAAATGCTTTCAATGTGACGAAAGTTGCCATGGACTGTGATGTATGAGAATAATTGTTTCCTACCGTCCTATTTTCTTTATAGCACATAAAATACAGTTAGCCTTCGCTCTAAAGAAACAATGCAACAATACAGCCTATTGTTTAAAAACAATGAACCATTGTTTTACCCGTTGTTTTCTTAAATTCTGCCAGCTGCAGTTCTAATACGTCAGGGATACCTGTAGTACTTTAGTATTTAGCATCATATAAAGGTTTCACTTAGAGAAATAAGCAGCACCTTATTCTTTTTGAAGTAAGAAGGCTGAACATCCTCCAACGTTCCAGTTTTCCCCAGTAAGGCTGATATGAGTGCAATGACCTGAAATGTATGAATTTGCATGCATAGAAGACAATAAGGAAGACCATAAAAAGACAATGGGACAATGAAACAATGAGACAACAAAACAATAAAACAATAAGACAGTAACAAAATAAGAGAATAAGAGAGGAAGACAATAAAACAATAAGATGATAAGACAGCAAGACAGTAAGACAGTAAGACAGTGAGACAATAAGACAATAAGACAATAAGACAATAAGACAATAAGACAATAAGGCAATAAGACAATCTAGTAAATTAAGCATCGTAAGACAATCAGACAATAAAACAAAAAGACAATGGGACAATAAGCCAATGAGACAGTAACAAGCAAGACAATAAGATAGTAAGACAAGAAGACAATACGACGGTCAGACAATGCAAATTAAAAGACAATAACACAATGGGACAATAAGACAATAGAAATATAAGACAATAAGAAAATAAGACAAAAGATTTTAAGACTTTAACACAATAAGAATTGAAGACTTTAGGACAATAGGACAAAAAGGCAATAAGACAATGCATAAGACAAAGAGACAATAGGACAATAAGACAAGACAATACGATAATGAAACAGAAATAAATCAAAGCCTCACCTGAACGGTTTTGCCTAGTCCCATATCATCACCCAGAATGCATCCCTCTTCGCGCTTTAAATGATCAAACATAAATTTCACACCATCTCTTTGGTAATCTCGAAGATACTGGTTTAATACTGCTGGTACCTAAAAGAAAAACATATTTATTTAGAATATATAACTTTTATCATTATTCAAAAATCAAATAACGCTATCTCCATAGTTCTTCACTAATGAATAGGTAAAATAATTGTTTGACCCCGGATGGCAATGAAAAACTGAAAGTCTCTTTTCAAGGCAAGGATCTTGTTTATGTTCTACTGTTAAGAGCACCGAAAATGACCGATTAAATTTCCAGGACTTGCATAATCACCCAGATGGGATAAGCGCCCAACCTAACAGCTTAAAAACTGAAGTAGTGCCAAGACGTTTAATCGATCACTTGCGTTATTGTAGTTTTCAATGGGCTCAATCAAAAGAAACTAAAATTATGCTGTACTATCTGTAAATGAAGAGTCATTGCATAACAAAGAGTAGCCATTGAATGCCTGGTGTAACTGTAGACTCTCTATATAATTCATTTGTAATTTGCCTCATTTGAGTTGCATTGCTGGACGCCAAAACAAACCCCTTAAACTGGCGTCTAGAAATTTGACTCAATAGCCAACATACACAGGACTTGTGTAGGGAGTCTGGTGTAACTGCAGGTTATATCAAATTGTAAATATCAATCCAACAAACCTGGGTTATGCTACCATGTTTGTCATGACCAAGCTCAAAGGGAACTTTCTCGCAGCTTGGCTTAACCTCAAGTTGAGGCTTTTCAACATCTTCATCAATGAGATCTGCAGAAACAAACTAACTATTATCAAGTTAGGCACGGGTATTGTGAGTCAGGGATAGGAAAGACGTTGACTGTGTCATTATAGGTTGGGCGAAACGACAACAATGGGTTTGGCAAAGCGTCTTTGCAGGCTGGGTGAAAAGGAAGTTGGGCAAATCGGAGGTTCGGCAAACATCTTGAAAGCAATTAGATCATGATGATGCAAACAGCACCAGGATGATGATAATGACGTGAAAAGTGTGATGTATATCAGTTCTATTTTCTTTTATCTATCTAACTTTTGACAATATATTTATACCTTTTTCAGAAGGTACATTTTTTATCAGTGCAGGTGAAATACCAGATTCATCTGCAATTTCTTCACACTCAACCCCTTCTTCTGCAAGCTTTTTGAGCATTGTTTGGATGCATTATGAGAAAGTGATGATGGTGACAATAATGGCACATTAATATCTTTTTCCTCTGCACTGAAGTCAGTCTCGTCAGAATCTGCCTCGAACATTTCTTTGAAAACAATTAATCAAACCTCCCGCCAGTCATCTGAAAAAGTGATTCATTCTCCTTGCAGTTTAGGAAGCGGTTAATCGTGAAGTAGGCGTAGTAGGCCGCCAGGCCAAAACTTTGGGCCTAAATTTGTTTGGCAAGAAAGAGTTTCACACATTATAATTTCATTGAACAGGATTGATGATTCCATCCTTGAATATTATGAACAACTTTGGTTGAATGTTGATTAATGATGCTGAATTTGAAAGCATTGGTTGCGTGTCTTCGAAAACCCATGGACAAAAAGCTCGAAGAATGACTTTGCCGCTTCTTGGCCGCCATTAAGTTTTTCTGAAAGTTTTCTGGTCACGGTATTCGTGTTGTTGTAGTTGCTCTGAGAATGTTTCAAATGTTTCACTTTGTTTTAATTTCGCACCTCTCATCTCAAACAGCTCTGTACTGTGCTGTGCTGTGCAATTGATTCAAAAAGCTTAAAAAATCGAAAATAAACAATTTTGTTTTACACAGCATTATTCAAATTTTTTTAACAGATAACTTGCCTTCTACTACATTGGAACACCTTGATATTGGGAAGCATTTTGACAGACACATAACAGAAGGTTTAGACTTCATAAAAGACAGGGCAAGATCTTCTAGGCATCATTCGAAAGTTACTATCTCTTATAACAGAGTATACAGTACGGAACAATGGGAGTTTCTGATGAAGATCATGGATCGAAAAAATTAAAAAAGTCGTCTATATTTCTTAATTTTGCCGTGCGGAAAGTTTATATACAAATGCTCGCGTGTTTTTCTGTAAGATTCCTGGGGAAAATTATGCCGTTTTAACATCGAAAAAGCTTTACTTTTGTTTAGATTTAATCAATTTTGACCCGCCGAAAATTTCTGTAAACAGTCCAGTTGTAGCACGTCGAGACCGAACAAGAATAGGCCTACCCGCTTTAGCAGGTTTCAAGGTCAAGATCATGGCTTTCAAGTTATTTTTCAATATCAGTTTCATGAAGGCTGACTTAATCTAAACAAATTGTCACAAACAGCAACAAAAGAATTGAACGGGTAAATGAAACAAATTGTAACAAGTACAGAATCAAATGTTACGCCCAAACAAAACGTTCAAACTATTACGGGTCTCCCCCTGGCCAAATTCTTTCAACACTTAACTAAAAAACCTTCAACGGCCTTCAACGACTATGTTCAGTAAAAACACTGATTTTTTACAAAAATCTTCTTGTGTTTAAATATTATAGTCTTGCGCAATGATTTTCTTCGTGGGTCATTTAATTTCGTGCCGCGAAGATATTTTTCCCAAATTATAGTTGCTTAAATTTTTGGCGATTCAAGAGTCTGGGTTTCTTATAAAGAGTTTTGATAGAATGCGCTTAGGGCCTCGAACAAATGTCTGGATACCTTTGCTATTAATTCTAGAGTCTGGATACCTTTGCTATTAATATTCTCGCTATTTCTTAGGCGTTGGTTCACCATCTATGTGGTCCATTCTAAGAGAGTTTTGTGATTTCAGGAAGAGGGATTCGCTTCTGGGCTCTTATAAAACGAGTAAACACTACTCGTACTAGCTCAAGAGGTCTGTTAGCTAATTCGAACCAACAAAATAGTGCTATTAAGAGGGTGCACGATAGGATACCTCAACCTCGCAACCCCGTATCTGTTTTTTTACATATCCCCTATCCCGTCGCCCTTACATTTGTTCAAATCCCAATCCTAACGCCCTCTTGCGCCTTGTACCCCACATCCCGTCCATTAAAACAGGCCGATCCCGTCATCACGCCCAACCTATTGTGCATCCCCTGTTAACTGATTAAACTCCCCATCCCACAACTATCAAACTATTCTAAGACATCTCTGCCTTAGTTCTGCCTCAAACACATGCCTGAAGAAAGTTGGTTGTGCCTTTAACCGTGCAGTACAAATGTTAAATGAAAGGCATGATAGCGTTTGCAATTTAAATAACAGACTAGACGCGAAATGTTCTGAATATGATGTTTAAGAGTGTGAACAAGATCAGTCCTGTTTATCTACAGTACAAGAAAGAATAAGACTAGCAAGTGAAATACATTTGAGAGCAACAAGTCGTCAAAAAAGATTTTCGTCCAGAAAAGAAATACGAAGTCAGAGGCTAATCTCTTAGGGAATTCATTGCCTCGTAGCCTGACCTCCTTGGATAGATTTTTACAATTCAAGAAGGGGATAGAATATTTCTATCAAAACAAAATCTAAAGACATTAAACAATTAGTTCAAGCTCATTTATTACATCTCTTATAAGATTTTATCTCTTTTAGGATTTTATTCATTTTTAATATGACCCTGATTTATTTATTTGCTGATAGTTTTATTGTAAGATTTTATGTTTTGTAATTTTTTTCGTTGACAATGGGCCCTTTTGTAAAGAACTGGTTACAACGGTTATCAAAGGCTACCCACTTTAAGTATGCGGGTTATACGTCGTGCTTCTCATGTGCCGAACCTAATTGCTGAATTAAGTGCATGAAAAGCTCGACGTTTAACTTAATTAAGTTCGACAGAATTGATTAAGTTCGACAGAACGACTCTGGCTCGACTGGTTCTGCCGTGCCGCACGGCAGAAGCGCGACACCAAGTTAAACGTCATGCTTCTCATGTGCCGAACCTAATGCATAAATTATTTTTAATTATTTTAAAAGTCAAAGTGAGGCTAGGCATGCGCAGATGAGACGCAAAAAAGGCGCCAACTCTGCCAACTCAACGAAGAGGAACGTTCACTGCACTCAGGTTCATGAAAGTTAATTTACCTTCAGTCTTCGATAATTATAGCATCAAATTCAAAACCTACCGACGATTGCCAATCATGCATGAAGCAAACCAAATATACTTGCAAAAGTTGTGGGATCCCAATCTGCCCAGCCTGCTGTTTGGAGGAGAGGAAATGGATAAAGAAACCCGAGGGGAGAAGAAAAGGAGTAGGAAGGAAAAGAATGTTGAAATGAAGAAGATGAGGATGCCCCGCCATGCTAGTAAAAAAGTGAAAAATGAGGAAGGAATCTGGTAGAAAGACAGTTTGACCTAATACTCTGCTCACTGACTTTATAGATATCGTTGTATCAAACGAATACTTTAAGAAAAAGCTAATTTTATGTAAAAAAAAATAATAATTATATGTTTCAATAGTAGTATTTTGTTGTGTGAGTAGCGGCCATTTTGAAAAATTGTATTCCTCCTCACTTGATGGTTGCTTGGATACCACGGCGATTGCACAAAATCTGCATATTAGGTTCGACGTTTAACTTGAATGCCGTGCCAAGGTCGCGCTACTGGTGAACTTAATTGCATTAGGTTCGGCACATGAGGAGCACGACGTTTAACCGGGGCCTAACTCGAGGAAATCTCTTAAAATCCTTTTGTTTTAACCAAAATCTCGTGTGTCCTTTTTAAAAATGAAATTTTCCTCCTTAAGGCATGTGGGGGCACGGGGAAATAACAAACTTGTGTTTTTTGGTTCCCATTTCGAAGGGCTTTGAACTTCGAAAAAGCGTACGAGATTTCTTTTGAAACAAAAGAATTCTTACAAGATTCCTACGAAACCAACAGAGATTTCAGTCAGCAGAGGGCGTACGACATTCCAAGAAGTGACTTGCCTCCCGTCCGCGGTTTGAGAACTGGAAGTTTGAATTGTCTTTAAAATCCGGGAACGGAATCCGGAATTAGATATCTGGAATTTGAATTAAGCATTCGAAACTCTGGAAAAAGGACCCAAAAACAGGATGGATAGTTTGTTTAAATATGAAAGCTTTCTGGGGCTCTGCAGGCTCTGAACTCTCTTGGCTCCAGACCCTGAAAATCTCGCAGACATCGCATAGATTTTCATCTTCAAATCAACTATTCAAAGTTTTTCATTTTGCAAAAAGTTCGTTTTTGTGGTCCGGAATCAAGAGCCTGTGAAGTCTACTTTTCCAGAATTCAGAACGGATAAAAAAGTCTCAACAAAGCGCACCCATAAAAAAAAACTCGTTTAACTCGAAGCCCTGGTAACCCGAAAATTCGTTAGCTATCTCGAACCATATATTCATCCCCTTTCCGTCAATTTCTCCTAGCTCGGACTTTTTATGGGTGAAGTTTTGTCATCAAATCAAGTTTCGAAAAAACACTGATGCGAATTTTTTATTCGGTATTTCTCAGACAGTAAGGAACGGAACTCACTATAATTCGAATCCAATCAATGCTTACCTTTCCTAACTTCAATAAAGAGCCCCGATAACTCGTTCGGTCTCTTGGATTTAAAATCTTTAACATCGGGATTACTGTGAAATCGCTATCGTTTAAAGCGTCTTTAGTATCATTTTCCATTTCATTTCAGTTTTCAATTTTCATCTTATAAAATTTTTCATTTATGTCATGAAAGGGTTTGCTGCACCCGAGGGGCAAAGCTCTTCCCTTAAAACTAGAGATGTTTTGGATTTTCTTAGAATAATAGGATTTAGGTAGATCTTTAAGGATTTTCAGAACAACAAAAGGATTTTTTCAGATAAAAAATATATTTTCGAAAGTATCTAAAATCAAGCCATGATTTCAAAAGGGCATGATCACAAGTATTGAAATGGGCACAAACAATAATGATCAAATCGCTCTATTGGAATACATGTTTACAGATATCGAAAAAAATGTTTCGTACATTGTTTATTCATGAGCGGAATCTGGCATATTGACCTTTTGTTTACCACAAACAAAAGAGATCAACAAAAAGTGCTCTGTGCCAATGGTTCTAATTTGTATTCTATCGGGCGATTCAATTACACCTGTTTCGATGATCTTATCACCCAGCAAGCCATTCCAACTCTATCTATTACCAATCCAGAGCTTACTTACTGCTCATTGGCATCCTCATCAACTTTTCCAGTACGTCAGTCAGAGAATCACGCTGCTCGTGGTGTTCACCAGAGCTTCACGATGCATTTACTAGGGATAGCATTTTATATGCTGTCTCTGTCAGCTTCCGTGAAGGGCCAAGGGCAAATGGCTGAACACTACATATTCAAGGACATTTGGCAAAATCCGTACTGTGAACCAGAAACTCTTCCGCAAATAATGAAATTAGCCGACAAAAAAGAAATATCGATTAATGAGCTCACGCCTGCTGGATCAAAGTCGAGCATGTTACACAAGGTCAATGAATTCTTAACTAAGAAATTGGAAATTGATCCCGGAGATGCTAGTGAATTTACACAATACGTGAAGGCAACATTAGAAGTAGTCGTTGGCGCTGGGGCGATAGCAGCTTCAACGACTGCTGCAGCAGTTCTGGCTCCATTGATTCCCGCTCTAGGTGTAGGTGCACTGCTTCTTGGCACTCTTGCAGATTATAAATCTTCCCAACACTACAACGATCAAACTATTGGTAAGATCAATAAAATATTTTCAAACCTGGCCAAAGACTTAAATGAAAGATTCGAACGGGTTGAAAATGACATCACCAGTTCTTCCTCGACATTGGAAAGGAGTATATTGAGTGGGGAATTAAATCAGCTGTCTTCTTTTCTGGTAAATTGCGAATCTGAAGAAAAGAATACCGGAGAAGAATGTTTCCGCAACGCAAAAAGGTACATCGATTCTGTATTCTATAAATTTGCTATTTATTATGCTGATGTGGTGAATGGAAAAGATTTATCATTGGAGCAGCTAAAAAGAATTGAAGCTAATATGCCGATGTTCATCGAGTACGCCATAAGTTTCTACGTGCCATCCAAGGTATCGGTCATGGCAAAGCAGCAAGATAACTCCCAGAAAGAAAAAGGCACAGAAAAGGATAAAGAAGTACTGAATGAGGCAAAAGACCCCCTGAAAGACAAAGACAAACACGACGAAATAGCAAGTCCTGATGACCTCAAGAGTCTCAAAGATATGATATATTCGTATGTTAAATATTCCGGGCAAAGAATAGCATCGAAACATCTGAGAATTAACGAGAACAGGAAAGTTATAAAATTCGACGACAAGGATTTAGAAGCATACATCCCTGGAAAGGATGGCCAGCCAGAAAAAGAAAATATTCCTGACAACATTGATTTCTCTCCTCCCACGATCATCGCTTACAACAAAAATGACGAAAAAAAATCACAAGGAAAATGGTTTCCAGCTGTTTGCGCATACAGGCTTGATCCAGTTTACGAAAATAAATGCCAGCTCGGCTTCAAATTTACACGGACAACCAATGAAGACGACGCAACAGTAACTGTTAACGATAGCAAAGACATGAAGGCATTATGTTTTAAAATGATGAGAAATACATACTATAACTACCAGAAAAAAATAGCTGAGGAAGTGCATAAGCGTTGGATGGATAGATATGAATCTATCCTGAAAAATTTTCTGCAAGCTACTAGTGACAGTGATTTGTTAAAAAAAATTGTTAAGAAAAAAAAATTGAATCAGCTGTTCAAGATGCAGCAAGCAAAATTGGGGACGACTTTCCTCAACCCGTTGAAGCAAACAAGGCCGCAGTCATTGCCAAAACAGTCTGAAAACAAACAAAGCAATGATAAATTAAAATTTCCTTACTTGCCGAAAAACAAAAAGGAAAATCCAAAAGATCAAATCCAAGCAACTGCTGATAAAGATGGGAGAAATGAGATAGGACTGACAAACAATTCAGCAGTCGTCAAAGAAATAGATGAGATAGTCAATGGATCGGACAAAGTGGACAAAAGCCTAAAGCGCCATGGCATTTCAAGTGCTAAACCCATGCACCACAAAATATCCAAATACGTATACAGACAAATGAAGAAGGCTAGTGGTTATCAAGCTGATGAAGAAACAGAATGAAAAAGACGTGACAGTGAGTTATATCATTCATCTTTATTGACATTTTACAGTTATATTCTAAGGCATTTCAATTTAGCTTATAAACTTTAAAAGGTAGCTACAGTTGACATCTGTAAACTCCAAGGCTATTTCTAAAAAGAGGAATAAGAGGAATGAGGAGGAATGAAGAGGAATGAGGAGGAATGAAGAGGAATGAAGAGGAATGAGGAGGAATGAAGAGGAATGAAGAGGAATGAAGAGGAATGAAGAGGAATGAAGAGGAATGAAGAGGAATGAAGAGGAATGAAGAGGAATGAGGAGGAATGAAGAGGAATGAAGAGGAATGAAGAGGAATGAGGAGGAATGAAGAGGAATGAAGAGGAATGAAGAGGAATGAAGAGGAATGAAGAGGAATGAAGAGGAATGAGGAGGAATGAAGAGGAATGAAGAGGAATGAGGAGGAATGAGGAGGAATGAAGAGGAACGGGAGAGGAACAGGGAGGAATGAAGAGGAATGAGGAGGAATGAAGAGGAATGAAGAGGAATGACGAGGAATGACGAGGAACGGAGAGGAATGAGGAGGAATGAGGAGGAATGAAGAGGAACGGGGCGTTTATCTGCCCTCTTAAACTTTTATAAGATGATGACTTTGATTAACAGGTAGATCGTTTGTGGCTTGGATTTTGTTTGATAAGAAACCGGTTTATAAGAAACCTAGAACTAGACACCCCAAAAGTTAAGAAACTTTAAGAACCAGGAGGAAGGAGTTAAGAAAATTAAGAAATTTTTGTGTCTGTTTTCCAACATACAGATTTCAAATTTGCGGACGTAGTACTGTAATCAATTCTCAAGCATTTCCGTGTGATTTCTCGCACCAGCATGGCTAATTCTTTGTAATACAATAATATTAATAATTTGCTTGCTATATTCACGTTTTTGTCGTTTTTACTGCAATTTTTTCTAATAAATTAAGAAACTGTTAAGAAACGTTTAGAATTAAAATTGGGCCAAAAATTAAGAAACTTTTAGAACTAGGCCCGAGCCAGGTTTCTTATAAAAAAACGTGTATTGCGTTTACTATCTTGTCGAAATATTTGAAATCCATCTCTTATAGTTTTCATATTCCCCTATTCCCCTTTTAGTAAATGATAAAGGAGGAATATGAAAACTACTGGAGATATGAGGTTGAAAATAAAAATATATCCAAACGGGCATACAATGATATGAATCGTAGTTGTGCACCTTAATCTTTTGGGATTTTTTAAGATAGCAAAATAAAGATATGCAAGATACTTGCTATCAACTATATATTCGACTGCACTTTAGCAGTCATCATCAATTACTAAAATGAGGAATAGCGTGATTACTGAGTAGGATGACTGTATGATATAATATATGCTCGTAGTTGTGCACTTGTAATCTTTTGGGATTATTTCTTAGCCCCGTATATGCAGATACTTTCTTATTCCTCTTTTTAGTAATAGCTAGACCCAATTACTAAAAAGAGGAATAGTGTGATTACTGAGTACGACGACATAATTAGAATGTTAATCGCCCTTAATCGCCCATTAGTCTGGTTTGATTTGTCTGTGTCATTTGTCTTTGGCGTCAAGCCTTTTGTAAAAGAAATTCTAACAGCCCATGAATGATTGTCGTGTTAACTGATACTCTTGTGATCTTTTTCTGTTTATTTCAAGTTTCAGATTTAAAGATTCGTGTTTTCACTGATTACCTATGGTGATCATTGATGTACCTTTTCGCATTGGTTTATTCAAAGCGTTTCATTTCATAAATATGCCAGCACGTACGTTCCAGCCTAAAACACCACACAGCACAGGCCAGAACACAGGAGAACACAGATGAACACGGATGAACACAGGTGAACACAGGTTGTAAAATAAGGAACACAAAGATAAAAAACGAATTTTAACTAAATAACATAAATACAAAATTTTAATTTTCTCCTTCCAATCTGTGCTGCTTTCGTTTAGTCACAGAATAGGATTCAGTCTTTGATTCCCCTTACGAAAGCAGCACAGATTGGAAGGAGAAAATTAAAATTTTGCAATTCAAAAAGTGCATCAAATGATGTGATAAAATTTTGCATGACATGATAAAATATTGCATAAAATATATAAATAATAATATAAAATATGACATAACGTGATTAAAATAATGCATTAAAATGCACAAATATTTTTTGGATCTTATATTTATGTTATTAGTTAAAATTCGTTTTTTATCTTTGTGTTCCTTAATTTACAACCTGTGTTCACCTGTGTTCATCCGTGTTCATCTCTGTTCTCCTGTGTTCTGGCCTGTGCTGTGTGGTGTTTTAGGCTGGAACGTACGTGCTGGCATTTATGAAATGAAACGCTTTGAATAAACCAATGCGAAAAGGTACATCAATGATCAGCATAGGTAATCAGTGAAAACACGAATCTTTAAATCTGAAACTTGAAATAAACAGAAAAAGATCACAAGAGTATCAGTTAACACGACAATCATTGATGGGCTGTTGGAATTTCTTTTACAAAAGGCTTGACGCCAGAGACAAATGACACAGATAAATCAAACCAGACTAATGGGCGATTAACATTCTAATTATGTCATCCTACTCAGTAATCACACTATTCCTCATTTTAGTAATTGGGTCTAGCTATTACTAAAAAGAGGAATAAGAAAGTATCTGCATATACGGGGCTAAGAAATAATCCCAAAAGATTACAAGTGCACAACTACGAGCATATATTATATCATACAGCTATTTTCAACCTCATATCTCCAGTAGTTTTCATATTCCTCCTTTATCATTTACTAACAGGGGAATAGGGGAATATGAAAACTATAAGAGATGGATTTCAAATATTTCGACAAGATAGTAAACGCAATACACGCTTTTTTATAAGAAACCTGGCTCGGGCCTAGTTCTAAAAGTTTCTTAATTTTTGGCCCAATTTTAGTTCTAAAAGTTTCTTAATAGTTTCTTAATTTAATGGAAATAAATTGCAGTAAAAACGATAAAAAACGTGAATATAGCAAGCAAATTATTAATATTATTGTATTATAAAGAATTAGCCATGCTGGTGCGAGAAATCGCACGGAAATGCTTGAGAATTGATTACAGTACTACGTCCGCAAATGTGAAATCTGTATGTTGGAAAACAGACACAAAAATTTCTTAAGTTTCTTAACTCCTTCCTCCTGGTTCTTAAAGTTTCTTAACTTTTGGGGTATCTAGTTCTAGGTTTCTTATAAACCGCTTTCTTATCAAACAAAATCCAAGCCACAAACGATCTACCTGTTAATCAAAGTCATCATCTTATAAAAGTTTAAGAGGGCAGATAAACGCCCCGTTCCTCTTCATTCCTCCTCATTCCTCCTCATTCCTCTCCGTTCCTCGTCATTCCTCTTCATTCCTCTTCATTCCTCCTCATTCCTCTTCATTCCTCCCTGTTCCTCTCCCGTTCCTCTTCATTCCTCTTCATTCCTCTTCATTCCTCCTCATTACTCTTCATTCCTCTTCATTCCTCTTCATTCCTCTTCATTCCTCCTCATTCCTCTTCATTCCTCTTCATTCCTCCTCATTCCTCTTCATTCCTCTTCATTCCTCCTCATTCCTCTTCATTCCTCTTCATTCCTCCTCATTCCTCTTCATTCCTCTTCATTCCTCCTCATTCCTCTTCATTCCTCCTCATTCCTCTTTATTCCTCCTCATTCCTCTTCATTCCTCTTCATTCCTCCCTGTTCCTCTCCCGTTCCTCTTCATTCCTCTTCATTCCTCCTCATTCCTCTTCATTCCTCTTCATTCCTCCTCATTCCTCTTCATTCCTCTTCATTCCTCCTCATTCCTCTTCATTCCTCCTCATTCCTCTTTATTCCTCCTCATTCCTCTTTATTCCTCCTCATTCCTCTTCATTCCTCTTCATTCCTCTTATTCCTCTTTTTAGAAATAGCCAATGCTCACTACTCGGAAAATCGCTTTTTTGAACGAGCAAATCGTTTCTTGCGGTGTCCATATTTCAATTTCCACGCCCATTTAAAGCAGCCTTTCAATTACGTCTGCTGTTTGAAATGTTTCGGCTGTTTCTTGCAAATTGCTTTTTACCCCTGTGATGCAAAGCCATCGCTAGCTTATCAAAGCCCCCCTAAAACAAACGGGGGGACTGGGGATCAAAGTATAAATTCATCGACAAACTTGGCTTCGTCAACCCGTGGTACAAGAGCATATAAGGCTCACAGGGAGTAGAAAATGAGAAACGATGAAAAGAGAAAGGAAAATATTTTTAGAATATAATTTTTTCGTCTCTCTTCGTCTGTGATCCTTCGAGGCTCTGGTAACCAGGGCAGGCTTGGTCCGGTTTCACGTCAGTAATTTTGTTGATGGACAAAGCTAATTTATTCAACTGTATAAATTCCATTTTTATAAGACATTGTGCTCCTAAACATAAGTTTCTAAACATTAAGCACACCTAGTATAGTAAAAGTTTCTTGTAGAATCTCAGGGTAAACCGAAAGCTGGTGTTTATAGAAGAGTTTCTTGATTTTTAGGAAAGGGCAAAGAGTTTCTTATAGCGGACTTCTCTGCAATGGGCAAAGGCTGAATAATCCTGCTTAGGCTTTCTGCAAAACAAATCTTTGCTTTTTCGCTGCACCCGGCTAGAGAGTTTTTTAAACAGAATTACTGTAGCAAAATAAACACAAAGCAAGGAAGGCAGAAATGGGTATGAAAAATAAAAGCATTGATTGTAAGGCAGAATTTCCTTGTCTGTGTAGTGGGGCAAATGTCAACTGTACCTATTTGTTTTATCTTAGCTTGAATATCAATACAGTAAACACGCTAGCGTACCTATACGCACTACTATGGTTGTGGTGTACGCAGGGACGCCGGAGAGGGGGGGCGCGGGGGGGCAAGCGCCCCTCTTGCCCTTTCCTAAGGGGGGCAAGGGGGCAAAAGTGCCCTTTAAAGGAAAAACAATAATTTACTTTCACAACGTTAAATACGATACAACTGAAAGCAACTTATGTTGAAACTTGATAGCATTTTAAGCCAATCTAAAGGGCGTGGCCACAAAAATTTCCCGGGGGAGTACCCCCGGACCCCCCAGTTTTTTGGCTCGCTTCGCTCGCCTTCGGTCTTGATTGCCCTGACGTTCCCGGTCGCCCCCTTGCCCTACCATCGCTCCGGCGTCCCTGGGTGTACGCAGTACTATGGTGGACTTGCACTACTGTCGTGCCTGTGGATATTATGCCCGACGTGGTGATGTTTTTTGCTTGGTGTTGTGAATGCGATACTACTGTGGTGGGTTATTATGCTGGATGTGGTGGTGTTTTTGCTTGATGCAGTGGATGCGCACTACTGTGGTGGGTTATTATGCTTGATGTGGTGTTGTTTTTGCTTGATGCAGTGGATGCGCACTACTGTGGTGGGTTATTATGCCCGACGTGGTGATGTTTTTTGCTTGGTGTTGTGAATGCCATGCGCACTACTCTGGTGGGTTATTATGCTTGATGTGGTGTTGTTTTTGCTTGATGCAGTGGATGCGCACTACTGTGGTGGGTTATTATGCCCGACGTGGTGATGTTTTTTGCTTGGTGTTGTGAATGCGATACTACTGTGGTGGGTTATTATGCTTGATGTGGTGTTGTTTTTGCTTGATGCAGTGGATGCGCACTACTGTGGTGGGTTATTATGCTTGATGTGGTGTTGTTTTTGCTTGATGCAGTGGATGCGCACTACTGTGGTGGGTTATTATGCCCGACGTGGTGATGTTTTTTGCTTGGTGTTGTGAATGCCATGCGCACTACTCTGGTGGGTTATTATGCTTGATGTGGTGTTGTTTTTGCTTGATGCAGTGGATGCGCACTACTGTGGTGGGTTATTATGCCCGACGTGGTGATGTTTTTGCTTGGTGTTGTGAATGCGATACTACTGTGGTGGGTTATTATGCTTGATGTGGTGTTGTTTTGCTTGATGCAGTGGATGCGCACTACTGTGGTGGGTTATTATGCTTGATGTGGTGTTGTTTTTGCTTGATGCAGTGGATGCGCACTACTGTGGTGGGTTATTATGCCCGACGTGGTGATGTTTTTGCTTGGTGTTGTGAATGCCATGCGCACTACTCTGGTGGGTTATTATGCTTGATGTGGTGTTGTTTTGCTTGATGCAGTGGATGCGCACTACTGTGGTGGGTTATTATGCCCGACGTGGTGATGTTTTTTGCTTGGTGTTGTGAATGCGATACTACTGTGGTGGGTTATTATGCTTGATGTGGTGTTGTTTTTGCTTGATGCAGTGGATGCGCACTACTGTGGTGGGTTATTATGCTTGATGTGGTGTTGTTTTTGCTTGATGCAGTGGATGCGCACTACTGTGGTGGGTTATTATGCTTGATATGTTGTCATTTATTGCTTTCTTTGATTGGTTTTTTGTGTGATGTGGTTCACCAAAACTGTAGTGCGTATCCACCATGAAACGCAAAAATACTGCCACAGCAGTGCGTATAGGTTCACTTGCGTGGTAAACAACCCGCATTAAAGAAGCTCAGAATCTTTAGCCAAAGTTTCGTAAGTTGTATTTCTTTTTTGCGGGTTTTTGCTATAAGTTAGAAAAGATCGCTGTTTGCTTTTATTGCTGTCGCTGTGTTTAAAATTGGTTACACGTTTTTTTAAAGGGCCGTTTCTTTATAAGGACTTCATTCAGAAGCCTAAAAGGAAGTTTGGTGTCTTAGGGCCTGACAAGACAAACAGTCAAACATTGTTGGTCAAACATCTGAAATTTTTTTGTCTCGCCACGTCGCAAAAACATTGCTAGTCAAATTTTTTTGCTTGTGACGAGCAGGAATTGTTTTTAAAGCTTTTCAAAAACATTACTAAGCAAATTCTGCTTGTGGAGTAATGTTCTGCGACGTGGCCAAATTTTCAAACATTGCGTGCAAAGCAAACATTGAATGTTTGATCAACAATGTTTCATCGGTTGGTCAGGGCCTATTTCCCGTGTTCGCTCTGATGGCATAGAGTAAAGGAACCTTTAGCTAAATAAAATCATGGTAGCTCACCAGGGCATCTTTTATCATTGCAGATAGTAGGCCATGGGCCCAGCGAGTGACGCCTCTTCCTGGCCCAGTACTTACGCAAAAATTTCAGTTTCAGGCCCACTTGTTTGGCTCTTTTAATTTGAAAGGGGCTGCATCTTGACTTGCAGTAGCAACCCAAGACTTGCAATTGCAGCTTTTCAATTTTCTAAGGAAGCAGAGACGCTTTACAGAGCCAAGCGCTGTGAAATTTACAGAGAGACCTTACTTTGCAACTAGGAGAATCGGATCCTCCTGTGGGTTCGGTCCACCAATCGAAAGTCCTAGATGGCCTGTCGTTATTAAAAACGTGTACCCCAGCTTAGAATTTTTGCTTCTTCAAAAAATGCGGTATTATAATAATACATTGGATGATTTTGAACGAGTAGTCAATGAACAACTTTGAAGAAATTGGTGTTTTAACAACATTCGTGTAAAATTTTCAATCAGATGTTCAGAATAACGACAGAGTATATGTTCAAATGAATAAATGTTCAAGTTGAATAAATAATGTATACTATTACTGCTGCAAAACCGTGTATTTTCTTGTTGTGTTCCTGTTCCTATCATATAGTACTCTTAAGTGCCTAATTACCGTCCCCCCACTAATTAATGTTGCCAATTACCGTCCCCCCACTAATTAATGTTGCCAATTACCGTCCCCCCACTAATTAATGTTGCCAATTACCGTCCCCCACTAATTAATGTTGCCAATTACCGTCCCCCCACTAATTAATGTTGCCATCCATAA
Organism: Chrysaora quinquecirrha; assembly: GCA_014526335.1. Lineage (NCBI taxonomy): Eukaryota > Metazoa > Cnidaria > Scyphozoa > Semaeostomeae > Pelagiidae > Chrysaora > Chrysaora quinquecirrha. Next base: position 6,971,993 of record JACTAT010000039.1, read on the forward strand.
AAGCCCGATAAAGGCCATCCTTTTTCCAACAAAAGCTCCAAAAGGAAGTAAGCTAAAACTAAAAGGACCCTTAGTCTAAAAGGAGACCTGAAGAATTAACATACCTGTCTAGTTTGGGTTATATGCAAGGCCTTTATTTGGAAGATTGTATAATAATGCTGGCTTTATTATACCGCCCCTGCAAACATACATTCTACCCCCCATCCTATAATAATGTCTACTTTTAGATCCATTGTTTTTTAATATGGATACGAGAAAACAATAGAACTTTGATGACGATGCTTAGACTGATTACCTGAGTCCCAGTTATCGCTCATGCGACCGAGGCTAGCACTAAAGGAGATCGCTCAAACTTGATGGACGCTCAAACTTAGCTTGAGCGTCAATCATTTCAATTCAATAGAGAAACTACGACTCAGGTTATCAGTCTAGCCGATGCTTAGCGAGCAATGATATTCATCTGCCAAAACCATCCAAACTATAGATCAAATTGAAGCGCAACATCTGAGGAGTGAAGTAGGCTGGTTAAGTTTTATATTCTTGCAATATGTGTAGAAGTGTAAGCTAAAGCCCTCAAAATTCAGAAAGGCACATCAAGTTAAAACCTCGACCTTCAAATTCCTAGAGCTAGGCTTGAATATGCGAAACGCAGTTTTCACTTTTCTGCCGCTAAGGTTTGGAATGAGATTCCAGTCAGTATTAGAACAAGTAATTCCCAAACTGGCTTCAAACTAGGTCTTATAAACATTTTGTATCGTAAAAACTGAAAAAGAAACCAAATCAGAATCAAAATGGTGGGCTAAAAGAATGATTACTGTACACTTAGGCCTTAGTGCGCGGGTAGATACGTAGGCGTCGCCACCCTTCAATGCTAAATTACAAATTTTAATCAAAACGCGGGCACCTTCTCGACAAAGACGGCGTTCTCATTAGCGGTCGGGTCCTGTTGCTAAAACAGGCTATTAGGATAGACCCCCAGCCCGCTCCTACAACGAGCGCAAAACGATACAACAGTTTTCTAAGAGAGAAAGTAAAGTTCTAAATAATCTGACCTGCAGCTTTCATTGAATTGAGTCATAGATTCCTTTGTTGTCGGTACTGCTTTCATTGTTAGGATACAAGTAGTAATCATTGTTTTTGTTAGGTTCATTCTGGCGCTCTGGAGATAGTATCGCGTATGGCTGCGTATTCCGACGCTCCTGACCGACTTTATCCAGCTCCATATAACTTGGAACGGGGACATCCAGCGTGTTTTCGTTCCTGAAAAAAATTAAGGAAATTCAAACAATAGAGAGCTAAAGGCCTGGCTAAACAAAGACACGTTGTGTGTGACATTGTCGTGCATGAAATGTCCCCTCGATGCCTCCCAGTTTAGCCACTTCGGAAACACTGTAGCGTGAGACAAAATTTGTAGCAAGAGACACGCAAATGTTTCTGGGAGACAACAGAAACATTTCTTTTCTCCCGGACATGCGGACATGCAAGTGACTCGGGCGACATGTTGCTCGCTTGTCACTCGCATGTTTAGCCTCCCTGGGAGACATACAGAATAGAATGTCGCACGCGATATGTCTCCCAGTTTAGCCAGGCCGTAACATCATTGAGCCAAAATTTCCTCAGTTGCATAAAATGAGATTAAATAGTGTTAGAGCTCGTGCTAACGATAGCCTTAGAGCTAGCGTTTAACGTATAGTGACGGAGATAGTGTTTGGGTATTGTTAGGGAAAAGGGTAAATGTTTAGGGTTATAGTATTAGATACAATGCTAGCGTATAGTGTTAGAGTTAGTGGTAAGGGTTAAGATTAAACATTTGCTAAGGAATAAAACAAAACTTTGGGATAAGCTTGAAGAGCACTGTATAAATAACCTGTCGGCAGTTAACCTTTTTAAGCAATGATAAAAAGTGGTACTCACTTTATAACATTTGTATCTGTGGAGAGAAATCATAGAATAATTTAATTAGCAGCACAGTTGAAAAAAACGTTAAAACCTGAAAAGCATGTAGATAGAGTAAAATAACAGTATGCATTGGTATAGTATCTTGAACACCAATCACGTTACAGAATACAGTGTGAAAATGAAGTTTTTCTGTCTATACAGAACCGGCCTTGTTTTCATTCTTTGGAGGGACCTTGAAGGGTATCTGACGACTACGTTCGGCGAATGTATTTTCCCCAAAATCTATCTTTAATCTTACTGTTCACTCTAAGCATGGTACTTTACCTTTCTTGGGCGTCCCTCTTCTGAATTTGCATGCAAATACGATAACAATGATCAACAGAACAAAACTGATCGCAGCAAACGTATACGTCGTGGTTGAAAAAGTACTGGACTCATCACCTAAAAGAAAACATCATGGGTTTTGATGTAGGCTTCTATGTGTGCCTTTGATCTATCCTTACTTTGACTGTACTGATTTAAGTGAAAAGGGTAGAAGAGGGGGATTTAACCAAGGTCTGACCAAAATTCAAAATGGTAACTTGATAAAGAGTAATGCCCAAAACGTCGTAAATTGTCTCTCACTTCATGGTACTGAAACTTCTTCAAAAATTGTGCCGTTTTATTCATTCTTAAGTACCACACGCTACACCTTTATAAAATTCAAAATACTTGCCTTTTTTTATTGAGGCAGCTTGCTGGTTATCACAGTTGGAATCTGAAACCATAAAAAGAAGGCTAGAAATTCAAGCAAGTCAAATTAAGTCAAGTCAAGTCAAGTCAAATGAAGACAAGTCAAGTCAAGTCAAGTCAAGTGAAGACAAGTCAAGTCAAGTCAAGTCAAGTGAAGACAAGTCAAGTCAATTCAAGTCAATTATAGTCAATTCAAGTCAAGTCAAGACAAGCCAAGTCAATTCAAGTCAATTCAAGTCAAGTCAAATCAAGTCAAGTCAAGTGAAGACAAGTCAAGCCAAGCCAAGTCAAATCAAGACAAGCCAAGTCAAATCAAGACAAGCCAAGGCAAATCAAGACAAGCCAAGTCAAATCAAGTCAATTCAAGTCAAGACAAAACAAGTCAAGACTAGTCAAGACAAGCCTTGTTCCTCCAAACACGACAAACCAGTCTTCCCCCCATCTCTCTAGAAAATGCTACATCAAAAGTTTATCTGAAAAGAAGAACATTAAAATTTTCTTACATTGTTTTTGTAATATTTTGGTTGCATTTTGAGATCCCAATAAGTTGGAAGTGGAGCAAGAGTACTTTCCAAACTGACTTGAAGTAATCTTTGAAATTTTATGAAGCAGAAATCCTTTTCCTTGAACCAACAAACTTTTTTCGAAGAATAGTTTCACATTAACGGTCGGAACTCCATCCGTTAAACAAGCGATGGTCAGCGATTGGGATTCACACTTCTTCGTTTCTGGAAGTAACAGCTCAACAGTAGGACGATCTAAGAAACAATAAAATAAAAACACGACCCCTTTTTCAATAATCAACCTTTAATGTGAACGTTTTCAATACCAGAATATATTTAATTCGATGTCAATTTTTGGAGGCTCTAGGGTATGAAGATCATTGCTCTGGTCATAAAAAGCTTGACTGGAAAGCGTTGGTAAGGATTGAAGATGGAGATGAAGGTGAAATGGTGTATTTAGCGACGGTCGCTAGGATCTCGGTAGTATTTTAACTAATCGAGACCTCGGCCCTGGCTGTGACGCTACTGTAGTTGAGGCTCGAGCCCTGTATCGCTGAGCTTCTAAAAGAACCAGCCAGCTGGATTGGGCCACAACGTCACAGCACCACACCACCAGGAGTTATTCCCAGCATTCATTGGAAGAGTAAAGTACTCGTTTAACTAAATTAAAACTTGAACACTCACATTGCACGATCAAAGTAATGTTACTGACCACTGTCGCAAGATAGTTTTTCACAGTACAAATATAGGTATTTGCATTGTGTCTCTTTACGTTACCAAATGTTAATGCGTTGCCTGATGCAGTCAACGAGCCACCTTCTGAGTCTTTCCATGTTATTAATGGCTGAGGATTTCCTTCCAACACTTCACATTTCAACTGTACGTAATCTCCTTCTTTAACTACCAGCATTTGTATATTCGGTGTGATCCTCACAATAGGTGGAACTTGAAAAAAGATTATGATACAAAGGAATCTCTGAGAACTTCAAAATTGCGATGAAGAGTCAAGTAATTTTTGAACAACTTTAAAGCTGTTTCCAAAAGTTACCTGGCTGTTTCTAGAATATAAGTCTGGGGGCACAAGCTACAGGTCCCGGCCAGCTGTATAGCTGCCTCAAATCCCGACCTGCATTAACAAATGAAATAGTTTTCATGCTTGCTCACTTGCTTGCTTTTTAATCTAACTAACCGAAGCTATAATCTTCTACAGGGGGTTATGTGCAGCTTGATTTTCAAAATTCATTCTGAAAATGACCAAAATTTCCCCCGAGGACAGGGCTACATCCATGGACGAAAAATTAATGGACATTATCTGGTCCCCCCCAAGAAAAAGTCTTTCGATAGAAACAAGCAACCAGTATATGTGACATTGTTTTGTTTAAAAGCATAAAATTGAGGGAAGGGGGATTGCTTCGGGTTCGGGACATGGAGCCCTGGTTCGGGATGAATTTATGAAATCAATGCCAGTCGGGATATCTTTTGTGAGATTGAAGATCATTCCGACAAAGGAGCTACAGGTAGCCCCCTAGCTCTAACCAGGCACCAATAATGTCTAATTTTTGAGTGAGAAAAAATATTGAAAGTATAAACTACCTTGAATAGCAATCTCTTTGTTTGAAGAAGGTCCAGTTCCCAAGGTGTTATAAGAAAAACAGCTAAGAATGACTCGCACGTTGCCAAAACTCTTATAATTGATTGCCTTGACCTTATAGACACCACTAGGTCCATCATACAATACAAACGCCCCTGAACTTGTCTGATAACTTATCGTGTATCGCGGTTTGGGCCTTCCAGTCGATGAGCAGTTTAGAATAACGTCTGTTCCATTGAGGGGAGTGGCGTTTGATATTGTGAATTGCACGCTGTACGGCTTGTCTGCGGATGGACGTAATAAAATGTATTAGATATTGAGAGCAAAAGGTCATTAAGATCAGAAATATGGAACTGTCCACCCATATAGAAACAAAAAAGTTTGCTTGGGCTGAAAGGCTGACTGAGAAGTTAAAAAGCATGTTTCCTCGAATATGGAGATTAAAAGCCTTAGGCCCCTTATGCTGGGGGAGGGGTACTTTTATTGTTCAAAATACTAGATGCTCCTTCCAGCTGGGTCATATTTTCAGCGACAATTTCCCCACATAGCTATGGAGCTGTTTTTTACAAAGTATCTTTACACATGGGTAGTAGAATATACACCTGGGGGTTGTTTTACTATAGTTTCTGAAATTAGAGTCAATAAAACTGTGCAAATCGGTTAAATGAGTTTTGGTTATTAACTTTATCACCTTTTCGCCATATTTAGAGTTGCCTCCGGTGTAAAACAGTGCTTAAATTCGGTCCACATATTTGAGATATTGCTAAATTTGCAAAATGGGTAAAAAATTTCTTTTGTTTTTCCAGACATGGGTCCACAGGATTAACATAATTCAACGGTAGACGTGGGTGGGTTTGGAAAACCTGGACGGTTTGAGTGTTTTGGAAAAATTTGATTAAAAGGTACACTTATTGCCTGAGGCCCAGTTATCGCTCATTAAACTGAGACTAACACCAAACCGAGATTGAACTCGATAGCGATAACTACGACTCAAGTTACAAGTCTAATTAAAAAACTAAAAGTTTTGCACGTTAAAAAGGAAAAATATTATTAGGTAGTTAGTAGTTAAAGTTAGTTAGCAGAAAAAAGGTAGTTAGTTAACTTACAGTATATAGTTAGAGTAACCATTTTGTTGAAAATCAAACCACTTATATTTGCACGGCAGTGATAGCTTCCAGTCAGTTGTCTTGTGACTGAATTGAATGTGAGGATCCCATTTGAAATGGACAGTGTATTGTTTAATGTATCCAACCATGTTACTGGATCATTGGAAGAACTGTTGCAAATGAATGTTGCAGTTTCACCCTCATTAACTGTTAGGTTTTTGGATACAATAAGCTAAGGTACTGTGAAGAAATAAACAAAACAATCATGGTAAATTCTATTTCTAATTTCAATGTTGAAGTCATCCTGGGTAATGTATGTGCAGTACAGTGGCGGATATTCAGTACTGTGGAGGGATATCATCAATACGGTAGAGGGATATCATCAGTATGGTGGAGGATGTTCAGTACACTGGAGGGCTATCATCAGTACAGTGGTGGCTTTACAGTGGAGGATATTCAGTACAGTGCAGGGATATCATCAGTTCTGTGGAGGGATATCATCAGTACGGTGCAAGGATATCATCAGTATGGTGGAGGATGGTGGCTTTACAGTGGAGGATATTCAGTACATTGCAGGGATATCATCAGTTCTGTGGAGGGATATCATCAGTACGGTGCAAGGATATCATCAGTATGGTGGATGATGGTGGCTTTACAGTGGAGGATATTCAGTACAGTGCAGGGATATCATCAGTAGTGTGGAGGGATATCATCGTTTCATAAATTTTCACATAGAGAACTTTACAAACCTTCTTTCGTTTTTGCCTTGATGACTTTACTCCAAGCACCAGTTATTGTTCCAAGCTTAGTAGCTGCAGCGACCTAAAAAACTACTTTACAAGTTATTAAAAAAGGAATATTTGAGATGGCAAAACCATGCTACTAATGCAAAATATGAACTTAGATGTGGATCGAAATGTTCGAATCAGAAAAACGAAGCTGGGTTTTGAAAACAGTAGCAATTTAAGTACTTCTATTGGTCATCCCGCTATATTCCGTTAACTGATTGGTGTTCAAAACACTATACCAATCCAACTTCACTTTTCTGATTAGTTTATTTCGATCTGCATCTGGATTTACATTCAAATTCCGTTTACGTTTCGGCCTGTTTTTGACGTCCAAACTCTTGAGGAGTATCGGACGAAAAAAGCTTAAGTACAAAACTTTTTATTCGCTCTTTTTCAAGATCTTCAAAGGATTTCAAGGATTTCAGGAAAACATAATGCAGAAACATTTCCTTAAAATAAACTATGAATTTCTCTGCACTTTTGATTTATGCCCCCTACATAATATAATTTGGGTACGGGTATGTTTATGGGTGGGTTTTTCGCCCTGAAATTCTCTAAACATGGGTATGATTTTAACCAAAACCCCGTAAAAGTGGGTGGCGAATTGAAGAAAAGTCGAAAGTTTAACTTTGATTCGGTTAGAAAAGTGGTAAAATCGCGTCAAAGATGTTCGTAGTACAATATCAATCAATAATAAGGCCTAGAAAGTCTTATTATTCTCATATTCCGCTTATTTTTACTCATAAAATAGGGTTTGTTTCAACATAGGTCTACCTTATAAGAGGGTTGGTTTTGCAAAGTCTGGGCGGCACATCCCCGGCTGTCCATAAGTCATGTACCTCCCCCGGGTTTACGCCCTTGAAACACCCACCTGGAAATCATACTCCGTAACAGCTTGTAACTTGTCGATCAATTTAAATAAATTCTGCGCAGCACTAACAGGACCCGAGAATGCTGAGTCTGTTGATTTTTGTGTTCGAAGAACTTCGAACACATTGGTGTGGGGTGGATGTCACTCACACACTCACACACTCACACACTCACACACTCACACACTCACACACTCACCAACTAACCAACGCTTGAACAATGGAAAACGTGTAACAATAGGGCCATTGTCAAGAATGCCATTAGGGCCATTGTCTCGGCCATTTATGCGCAATTTGCGGTTAGTTGTTCACAATTCGGCCTGCAAGCACTTTTGTCAATCTGGGGTCATGTGACAACTGACTCATCCTTGTTTACTAAATGGAACTGGAAAATTGCCACCTTGCTTTGGTAAATGAGATTTCAGGCATTCTCAACATTTAACAAAGAGTTTTGCCAAAGAGCGGCAATTTCAAAACAGTTTTCAAAACAAATCATCATTAATATTATCCTCACGATGAAAATCGTCATAATAATAATAATAATGATAATCATCATCATCATCATCATCATGATTACTATCACCACCATTGACGGTGTGCAACATCTAAAGGAACGCTACCACCACCACAACCAGCCCTACAACCATCACCTCGACCACCCTATCACCACCACCGGAACCACCCTACAACCATCACCTCGACCACCCTTATCACCACCACCACAACTACCCCTACAACCATCACCACGATCACCCCTATCACAACCACCACAATCACCCCTTCAGCACCACAACCACCTCTATCACCACCACCATACCCACCATACAACCACAATCACCCCTACCAACCAGCATCATGATCATCGTGTTCATCAACATCATCATCATAACCACCACCATTATCATCATAATCATTATCGTCATCGTTGTGCATACCGATGAACATCTTTCATCATTTGACCGAAATAGCTATATTCAACCAGAGTCGTTCTTCGAACATGCCCATAGGGCCCCTATGTTCTATATCTGATTTGATATTCATGAAGAATTCCGTTCATTGAGGTAGGCTGTTTCCATTTTAATGTTATCATTGTCGCAGACACTGAAGTAGCTGTGACGTCACGAGGTGCAGCTGCAGCTGTAAACATATAATATGATTATATTGATGTCGATGGTGATTAGGATGATGATGATGATGATAACCATGATGATAATGATTACGATGGTAATGATTATGATAATGATGATGACGACGATGATGATAATGGTAATGATTATGATGATTATGATGATTTGAATGATTATGATGATGATATAACGATGATGATCATGATTATGATGAAACTGATGATGATGATGATTATGCTGATTTGGATTATGATCATGATGATGCTAACGATGATGATAATGATTATGATGGTAATGATTATGATGATGATGACGGTTGTGATGTTGATGTTAATGATGGTGATAATGAGGATTATGACAATAATGGTAATGACCATTAGCCTAAATGTGTGTTCTTGTGTTCCGATTTTTCAAGATACGTCATTGTATATACAGGTACGAGTTCTAAGCAACATCACATTAGTTGATAAGCTAATGAGTATATTCAGAGATGTATCTAATATGAAGTTTTGTGCTACAAATGTCATTGTCATACAACTTTGCTGTTGTCGATCCATGGCAAGTTTTATCATAGATCATTTTACGTCATGTTATGGTTGCTACGCATGATGGCATACCTATATCTTATACAGAAGCTGGGCTTATTCTGGGCTTTTGACCTCATTTTGATACACATATTAAAAGTATAGGTGGGCTTATTGCCTCGTTATCGTGTGGTCGATTTTATATAGAAATGTATAGGAAATTTTGGGCTTGGGCTTATTCTCTAGAAAGTTTTCATGTCTGTCGATATCCTATTAACAAAGTATTGGCATAATGGGCTTGGGCTTCTGACCTCGTTCTCGTATGAGAATTATATGTATTTGGGCTTATGATTGTGGAAAACATGAAAACTTTCTAGAGAATAAGCCCAAGCCCAGAATTTCCTATACATTTCTAGGCAAAATCAATGATATGATAACGAGGCAAGAAGCCCACCTATACATTTTATACGTTCATCAAAATGAGGTCAGAAGCCCAGAATAAGCCCAATTTTATTTAAAAAAATACTGTTGATGCTAAGGCAATGATGTAACAATAGCTGCTATTGTTATCTCTATTATCTACATTGTTATCTTTTTATTTAAAAAAAATACTGTTGATGTAAAGGCAATGATGTAACAATAGCTGTTGTTGTTATGTCTATTATCTACATTGTTATCTTTTGATTTAAAAAAAAATACTGTTGATGCTAAGGCAATGATGTAACAATAGCTGCTATTGTTATGTCTATTATCTACATTGTTATCTTTTTATTAAAAAAAATACTGTTGATGTAAAGGCAATGATGTAACAATAGCTGTTGTTGATTGCTATCTTGCTATTTTAAAAAATACTTTTGATGCTAAGGCAATGATGTAACAATAGCTGCTATTGTTATGTCTATTATCTACATTGTTATCGTTTTATTTAAAAAAATACTGTTGATGCTAAGGCAATGATGTAACAATAGCTGCTATTGTTATGTCTATTATCTACATTGTTATCTTTTGATTTAAAAAAAAATACTGTTGATGCTAAGGCAATGATGTAACAATAGCTGCTATTGTTATGTCTATTATCTACATTGTTATCGTTTTATTAAAAAAAATACTGTTGATGCTAAGGCAATGATGTAACAATAGCTGCTATTGTTATCTCTATTATCTACATTGTTATCTTTTTATTAAAAAAAATACTGTTGATGCTAAGGCAATGATGTAACAATAGCTGCTATTGTTATGTCTATTATCTACATTGTTATCGTTTTATTAAAAAAAATACTGTTGATGCTAAGGCAATGATGTAACAATAGCTGCTATTGTTATGTCTATTATCTACATTGTTATCTTTTGATTTAAAAAAAAATACTGTTGATGCAAAGGCAACGATGTAACAATAGCTGCTATTGTTATGTCTATTATCTACATTGTTATCTTTTGATTTAAAAAAAAATACTGTTGATGCTAAGGCAATGATGTAACAATAGCTGCTATTGTTATGTCTATTATCTACATTGTTATCGTTTTATTAAAAAAAATACTGTTGATGCTAAGGCAATGATGTAACAATAGCTGCTATTGTTATGTCTATTATCTACATTGTTATCTTTTGATTTAAAAAAAATACTGTTGATGCTAAGGCAATGATGTAACAATAGCTGCTATTGTTATGTCTATTATATACATTGTTATCTTTTTATTAAAAAAAATACTGTTGATGCTAAGGCAATGATGTAACAATAGCTGCTATTGTTATGTCTATTATCTACATTGTTATCTTTTTATTAAAAAAAATACTGTTGATGCTAAGGCAATGATGTAACAATAGCTGCTATTGTTATCTCTATTATCTACATTGTTATCTTTTTATTAAAAAAAATATTGTTGATGTAAAGGATATGATGTAACAATAGCTGTTGTAGTTACATCTATTATCTACATTGTTATCTTTTGATTAAAAAAAAAATACTGTTGATGCTAAGGCAATGATGTAACAATAGCTGCTATTGTTATGTCTATTATCTACATTGTTATCTTTTGATTTAAAAAAAATACTGTTGATGCTAAGGCAATGATGTAACAATAGCTGCTATTGTTATGTCTATTATATACATTGTTATCTTTTTATTAAAAAAAATACTGTTGATGCTAAGGCAATGATGTAACAATAGCTGCTATTGTTATGTCTATTATCTACATTGTTATCTTTTATTAAAAAAATACTGTTGATGCTAAGGCAATGATGTAACAATAGCTGCTATTGTTATCTCTATTATCTACATTGTTATCTTTTTATTAAAAAAAATACTGTTGATGTCAGGGAAGTTATGTAACAATAGCTGTTGCCGTCATAGTAAAGCATCTATCACATCATTAACTTAATCTGGGAATTCTGGAACATAGGAACTAAAGAACAGGGGCACTACGGAATTTCGGAATAAAAGAATAAAGGAAAGTTCCTCATATGAATTCCATGGTCCTTTGTTCCCAAAGAGGGGAACACTTATCAACGATGACAAGTTCCAAAGTTCAACGAACAAATGAACAAATAATGCGTTCCCCTGTTCCTCGTGGTATTCCTTTATTCCGTTTTGTGAAAGATGGAACAAATAGGCCAGAATGGTTTCTACTAAATATGCATTGTTCTATCTCTACCTGCATTATATCAGTGGAATTTATATTCATATGTCCTGTACACAGTGTCATGGCAAGCATCACAAAAAGAAATCGTGCCATTCAGCTCGATTTTATGAGCATAAGCATTGTTACAAAATGCTTACACTGTCATTTTTTTTGTCGAATGTTGATGATGATGATGATGCGGATGCTGATGATTTGGATGATGATGATGACAAAATGATGACCAAGATGATGATGATATTGATGATGATGATTATTATTATTATTATTTTGCTATGATGATGACGATCATGATGATCACGACCAGGATGACGATGATAATAATGATGATGATGATTAAAAAAATAATTGACAAGATCATAAATTTTAAGATTCATATTAAATAGAAGAAGTTAAGAAATTCAAACACTGACCTCCTTCGTCCGTTCTAAAATGATGTGTTCCAACGGCAGAATAAACATTGACTGTGATAGACTTTGCAGAAACTTCCACTGTGTAATTAGTAAAAACAGTCAAACTGTTGAAAGTTGCTTCTTGTGTAGTAGCTGTTTGATCAGGCCTGGCAGTTGAGCCATCGCTTTTCTTTTTAATCGAAACTTTGTAATTTTCAACTTGAAAGTCACCAGCAACAGAAGCGTTCCACATGATTTTAGCACTTGTCTGGGTGATGTTGCTTGAGGTAACGGCAGTTGGTGCCTGCGGTTTGCCTGAAAGGGAGATTGATGTTCTCAGTGTTCTACAAAATTAGCTAGGTAAAACAAAATTGGGTTGTCTTGATTTGTCTCGTCACCGACAAAAGGCCTTCATAACAAGTCGCAGATTATCTTGATGTAAATAGAGTTACACGGCAGTTTCTTAACCTCTATAGACAGCCAGTGTAAATGTCATTGGCCCTCTGGTCATGCATTCCAGGTTCGATATATATATCATAATATGATAAAATGCATTTATATTGCGCCATTTATCCACACGGCTCAAAGGCGCACTCCAATTTATTGTGATGTTACACCGGTGTTGGGTGAAAGAACCTATCGTAGTGTCCACAATTCATTAAAAATTGGCTCTCTCTGATTGACCATGCAGGCTTTGGTTCAAATCCCAACCACTTCGGTATGCCACTGGTGGAGAAATCCATCATAGTGTTTCTAGTGTACAAATTAGGCCGAGCAAGCAAAAATAGTTAGATGTGAAAGGGAGTGCAATTCTTACCTATCAAACCAGTAAAAGTAACAGTAAAACTGCTTTTATTTCCCAATGCAGGAATATCAGGATAAACCAATGAGCACTGAATAGTCTGCTTGCATTGAGCAATACCTTGAATGGCATCAGTAACTGAACATAATGCATCTGAACTTGCAATTGATGGTCCTTTTGCAGTTATATCCATCTCTCTGTATACATTACCTTGTATACCCCAATCGCTCCGGTGTTGGATACCAGTATAATAGATATCAGAATTTACCATAGTTTTACCAGATTTTTAAATTCCATGATTCCACCTTCTTGTCCAGGGGTCCAGCATAAAACAGATGACCGGCTGCCTCTTGTTATTGTAAGAGATGGTTTTGTTAGATATAGAGTTACCTTTTTCACTGAAAAGAAATCAAAATTAATAAAGTTGAAGAGTTGTGCAAAACTTGAAAATTGAAATTCAAACCAGGGGGCGGGATACATAATATAATTTGGGTACGGGTATGTGCCACCCATATGGGTGGGCTTTTGGCCCTGAAATTCTCTCAACATGGGTTATTTTTTTAAGCCAAAGCCCCATATAACAGGGTGGATAATTGAAGAAAACTTAAACAATTGCACTTTTATTGAGTCCGAATGATGTTGATGTCGCATCGAAGATATTAGTGCAATTTCAAGCAATAATATGGCCTAGAAAACCTTACTCTCATATTTCATTTGTTATTACCCATAATAAAGGAACCAGGCCCTGTCTGTATCTACATTATAAGTGGGTTGGTCTGTAAAATCTGGGCAACACATCCCCGTTTATTTATGGGTCATGCGCCCCCTCGAATTTGAGGCGAAATGTCTTTGAACGTATTGGAACCTTTTTTCGTCTGAGAAGTGTTTATTGTACAAAGGATACAGCATATTTTGGTTCCTGTAATACATAGGCAGAGTAATGTCTTCGTTTCATTTAGGGGCTTTGGAATGATTCTGCCAAAATCGATACACGTTTTTTTTTTATAAGAAACCTAGCTCGGGGCCTAGTTCTAAAAGTTTCTTAATTTTTGGCCCAATTTTAGTTCTAAAAGTTTCTTAACAGTTTCTTAATTAATTGAAATAAATTGCAGTAAAAACGACAAAAAACCTTCTGTGCGATACAGAATTGCTTACAGACGCGAGAAATCGCACAAAATTAGCCACTCTGGTGTGAGAAATAGCATGGAAATGCTTGAGAACTAATTACTACCTCCACAAATGTGAATCAGTATGTTGGAAAACGGACGCAAAGATTTTTACAGTTTCTTAACTTCTTCCTCCTAGTTCTAAAAGTTTCTTAACTTTTTGGGTGTCTAGTTCTAGGTTTCTTATAAACCGGTTTCTTATAAAAAAAAACGTGTAAGCCCGTTCTGAGTGGACAAAGATTTCCATTCTTCATTGAGTCTCATGTCAAGTTGAATTCAATTTGTAGCTGATTGGTGTTTAAATTAAAACACAATACCATTTCAACTCCACGTTTATGGCTGGTGCATTCCGTTTCTAACTTTGGCAAGATAAACTTGAAGAATTCTGCTTTCAATTCCTACCTGAATTGCAGCCAAGTAATTCCCATCTTAATCCAACATTCTTATTGCTTTGTGTTTGTGATTCGACTTTTATTCTCAAACATTTTGTAACAACAGGTACAGGAAAATTGATTTGCTTTGAACCATAGCGACCGGTTGAAACTGCAAATATCTGTGACAGAAATGGTTTGGAATAACTGAACATGACCAGAGGGTCCAGATGGGGGGGGGGGGGGGGGGTCAACAAAACAGTTAACTTCAAAAATATTTATTAAATAACAGTTAACACTTAAATTTAGCCGAAAAGCAGCTAACAGTTAAATTATTTGCGCAGCAGGGAGTGACGCCACGACACCGAAAACCCGCAATTTATGACAGGAACATGACTTGGTTTTGCAAAATCCTGCCACATTTTGTTATTTTAAAGGTTGCTGATTAACTTTTTCACGATTTCGTCCACCGATGTATGATGATAGTCACCATCGTGATTATAGTGGTGATGAATTACCTTCATATTGATGATGATGATGATGATGATGACGACGATGATGATGATGCTGATGACGACGACGATGATGATGATGATGATGATGATGATGATGATGATGATGATAATGATAATCATGATCATGATTCTGATCATCATGATTATGGTGATGACAATGATTGCTTGATTGATTGAAGATGATGATGACGAAAACGATGAAGTTGATGATGATTATGATGGTGGCAGTGTTAGAGATCATGATACTATTGGTGAAGATGATAGTGATGATGATAATGATAATGATGATTATGATTTTACCATTATTGATGATGATGACGACGATAATGAAGAAGGAAATGATGAAACATGTTTTGTAACTCTTAAACCTATATAGATAAAAAACAAAATTAGATACAAAAACAGCTCTACCTACCATAGGATTATTTCCAGTTAGATATTTATAATAATAAATCCGCCATGAATAAGAAGGAGAATATTTGTATTGAACAGTGAATGTCTTTATATCTGTTAGGTTATCTTGATCGCCATGCCCTTGAATAATAACAGCTGAAATTGTATGATATGAAGCTAGACATACTTGAATCCATGGTTTTTGCTTGAAGCTTCCTTCGGACTACACGATCCAGTCTGGCAAGCTGCCCATGTTGTATACGAGTTAAAACGACTTTTGTATGCTTCATTATCAGAATTAAAAGTTGATGAAGTAAGAAGAGAGTTTGCTATTTTTGTTGACGACTCAATGCCAATTCGTTCAAAGCAGCCTAGCAAATTAAGGACGAAAACATTATGAGCTAAAACTGACTTTAAAGGTCAAAAAACAACATTGACTAGGGAAAGTTAGTAACCTGAAAAATTAATGATTAAAACATTATGAAAAGACTGGTCCCAACTCTAGCCCTAATATGATAACAATGTTGACACATAAACAAGTTTGGCAGTTTAACGTTTGTTTTTCATGGACGAGGTCCAAAGAGTAAAACGTCGAAAATCAAGGTCTGCAAAACTAGCAAAAATGAAATGGTTTCAAATACTGCTATTTGGGCTTCAAATTAGAAATAAAATAGAAGTTATAATTATTATCGAAAAGGGGTTATTCACAGCTTTAAGGAGTGTGAGCACCCTTCCTGGCTACATCTAGCTATGAGCTGACGCAATGTTCATCCACAAGCAAACAAGCGAAATACTTCCCATTTAGAGTTAGTGTTCTTTTATTCTACTCTTTAAGTTCTTAAAAGAATATCACAAATTCACTTAATTGATGAAAACTATTACGTCACCTGAAAATGGACATCCATAAATATTCAATCTTAAGCAAGCTTCAGTTTCTGACGTCACAGGAATAATTTTTAAATATCTTGTAGTGATTTCAGTAGGAAACCAGTTGTAGACGATCAAATCTCTCGATTTACAGCCAACGAATTCCTACAAAAAAGTTACAACATTTTCAGGCTCTGCATTAAGAGAAGAACATCTCAATATAGCTGGAAAATCAAATTTTGAAAATGCTTCAGTCCTACTACACTAATGGGGCAAGGCTCGTGCATAAGCTACAGAAGCTATACTAATACCAGCACAAAACTATAGCTTCTACTTTTTAAATATAAGCGAAGAAGCAGATAAAGTTTTCCAATATAGCTAATAATAGAGTTGCCTTCTGACACCCTTTAAGAGAGGGATGACAGGATAGTGGTACCATGGTACCAGAGGGGTGGTACCTGGTACAAAATTCTGAAAAAAGGTGGAATCTGGTACCCCTATCAATGCAATTTCGATGCAATTTCATTTGACACAGTTGTTTACGTAAATAAAAATTGGCATTACCTAGTGCCAACACCCGCAATTTGGGTGGAACTTGGTACCAAACCTTGTGGTACCGGTAACAAAGAACCCCCTGTCACCCCCTCTTTTTAGGTAAGATTGCAGTTTAACAAGAGGCGGTAAAAGAGAATCAATGATAGCCAAACACTAACTATTATCCTACAAAAACGCCACCCACTATAGGTAAGCCCAACAATTACATTCACCGTAGACTTAAGGCTAACGCTAGCCCTTGTCTCTCTGTGACCACTGCCTACCAAACTGCACATGAACCTCTCCTTAGAGCATTTCATTTCATTTCATTTCATGTATTCAACACTGCACATGAACTGTTTTATAGAAGCATAAAAACAACAACACTTGGTCTAGTAGATTACAATTTTGCTATACAATATAGTTATAAGACTATTTGTGTAACAAGGTAAACTGCAATCTACAATTACAAAATAAAGCAAAATAAAGTATGTTATTACTATATTCTAAGTTACACTAATACAATTTCGTTCAAAAACAATTTTAAATTTTTACTACATGTATCAATATCTAAATCAGCTATTAAAATATTGTTCAAATTACAAGTATAGGTATATTCTTAGAATTCTATCTAAACTATATTTTTCTGACATTCAATGCATTTTTGATTGAACGTATAATTTATAATCTTATATTTCTTTTTTGTTCCGAATGATATATAAAGTAAAATAATAATACATGAAACATCAGAAATAGACCGTGACGATTGACTGGGGTGAAATAAATACCAAGATACGGACTGAAATGCACCAATCAGAGATGCCAGTATAGAACTTTAAATAATAATTAGCTCATCAGATACAGTAAAATAAAAAATTTATTCCTTTGAAGAGTCGAAGCAAGAAAACGAAGAACTTTCTGTCTACACAAACCCAGCGTTTTGGTTTCGGTACAGAGGGATTCCAAGACCCCGAAATGAAAACGAATACACGTTTTTTTTATAAGAAAGTGGTTTATAAGAAAGTAGTGCTCAACATCTAAAAAACTTAAGAAAGTTCAATACTGCATTCTTGAAACTTAAGAAAGTTCTGTTTCATACTTTCACTCCTTATGTTCTGTGTGTTATTTCTGCTCTTCTGTTCAGTCGCTCATCTTGCTATTAAACGAGTCTAATGATTATTTTCTTTGAAAAACTTGATATTTGTGCAATGTCAGTGCCTTAAACTGTGCATTCTTAGAAATACTGTATTCCAAAATTATTGCTAAGAAAGTCACAAGAAAGTTTTGGTACTGAAAGCGTGAAATATCTAAGAAAGTTTCAATACTGGCCCAAAAAAAACTTTCTTATAAAAAAAAAACATGTAGATTTTTTGAGGATTTAAAGGAAAAACCGGAACAAATTGTTTCTCTGGTGTAAAAAAAAACACAGTCAAACATACATCGTGTATATTAATTTGACATGAGCCACAGATAACTGAATTAGAATCATGTACTCTTAGTTTTCTAATTTCTGGGGGTGTCGGAATAAGTAGGGGGGCTGGACAGCATCCACGATCTAATTGGTGGGGGTCAAAATTAAATTAAAAAATAAGCGAATTCGTTCGACAAACTATTTGAGCAAAATGCTGAAAGGCAGTGCAAACGGGCCCTATAGTACTTATAATCTTAGGCAGTCCTAGCTCTAACAAACAAATAGAGTATCAACGTGAAATTTCATACCAAGAAAGTCACAGTAAAATAGATGACAAATATCGACATAATATTAATTTAAATCTTATCAAACGAGGGGGTTGGAAATTTTTCAAAAATTGATTAGCGGGGGGA
The DNA here is from genome assembly GCA_014526335.1 of Chrysaora quinquecirrha. NCBI lineage: Eukaryota > Metazoa > Cnidaria > Scyphozoa > Semaeostomeae > Pelagiidae > Chrysaora > Chrysaora quinquecirrha. The sequence goes on from JACTAT010000039.1 coordinate 6,990,633, forward strand.
CGGCAATTAAGCACCTAAGAGTAAAAAGACAAGTATAAAAAAAATAAACTCGCCTTCTCAGTGCCTCCAACAGAATAAGTTGTTAGTGAAGATGAATCTAAGCCATACTGAACTTTAAACGTTTTCACCCATTTATTTGCAGTTGGATTTCCTTGAATAGCAATTCCACTGATTTGTTTATTTTTACCAAGATCATACATGAAGTATTGACCAGATCCACTGCCTCCCCCACACCATGCTGCCTCAGAATTGATTTTGGCTTTTGATGAAGGAACTGTGCCGCTTGAAACAGTAATTGTTGGTTCAAATGCAGAGGATTCACCAGCAGCCATTCCAAAACTTGTTGAACATACTAAATTGAAATAAAATAGACCAATATGAGAGCAGACATAAAGGTCTTTTGGTTTAACTTTAACTAAGGGTAGCAATTTGACGAACGATGCACTAACTTATATATCCCAACACATGAACACCTTAAAACGGAACGAAAATACACCAAATTGAATCAGAATTACAGAAATATGAATGTTGATATTCTGCGCTGGCGCGTGTGAATGCGAGAATCTAAGCTCCAGCGTCTCGCGTACAGCACGTAGATGCTCGCGTGAACTGTTTTCGTACGAATAGTGATTTCGTGATTTACATATTGGGGACATTATTGCGCAACAGGTGCAGAAAGGACGGTTATTTGGCCCTTTTATGCATCGAGCATTCATATTTCGTTTATTCCCGTGCATGTATTTCATTATTAAGCCCCCTAAAATCTAATTTTCGATCTTCCCTGTTAAAAACTTGTGGTGGAAAGAATTTTTCAAAGCCAATCCTTTAAACACGAGGTTAAGCAACCTTGAATTTTAATTTTGCCCCCCCTCCAAAAAAATTCGGAGAGAAACGCCTGACATTGTGTGCATCGGAAAATTAAGTTATTCTCTCAGAAATTTAACGTGACTGCGTGATTTCGAGCCATCGAACAAGTGTAGCTATATAGTATTTAAACACTACGCCAACTCAGTTGTACTTTCTGATCAGTGCATTTCGATCCGCATCCGGGTAAAAATTCTTCCTTTTTTAAGTGTATCGGTCTGTTTCTGACGTTTATACTCAGAGGAGTCTCAGACATAAAAGCTTTTAAGTTTGCCCGAAAAATTTTCCGCTATTCATAGCAATTTGAAGTTTTGTACTTTTCAAAAACTAGGTTGAAATAACAAATTTACAATTTTAATAAGGTTGATTAATTGAGCACAGGTAAGCAAGCTCTTGACAAATAATTAGAAAATTAAAGTTGTTTCAAACCTTGAGGACTTGCATATATTTCTACTCTGAGCGTATTCGCATTCTGTGGTTGTGTATTTTTCAGAAATTGTACATATCTTGTTGAAATTGGACTGTCCTTTAGGAAACTGAACTTGACGCCCATGTTGTTGGTGTTTCCAGGAAAAATCTGAAACAGGAACACCATAGTTGAAAAGATACAAATTAATTGTGTAATATAATTCAGAAGAGATTGTTGCTGTAATGATTTTACGGTAGTGCTACTGCTTTTACAAGGAACAGTGGTCAGTAGCCTGCGTGCAGCCTCAACTCATCTAACCGAAAGAGTAGAGTCTGCGCAACAATGAACGAAAGCTTGTACTGGCCTCTTTTCAAACGAACCCAGGCGGTAAATCTTTTGTATGTCTATTGTTTATTAACCAATCAGCTCCGGTTGGCAGAAAACTGCCAACCAGAGCTGATTGGTCAAATGCTAATTTCATTGTTTTAATATAGTCGCGCCGCGTAGACAAGGCTGGTTTGCGTCGCGCGATCACTTTCTTTGTCAAAACAAAATGGCGAATGCGTGCTTGGTTGCTGCACGAAAATGTTTGCTGGAGTAAGGGTGGTTTACCGGAGATCTACCTTACGAAAAGTACTATTTTGATCAATTGAAGCCATGCCAAGAATAGAAACAAGCACGACATGGATTTTCCAAAGCGAGTTGTTTATTTCTGGGCATCTAGACTAGATAGTAGCCTACTAGTTGGTTTATCAGAAGAGGGTGCACCCAGTGTCCCTGTGCACAACAAATAAGAAAAAAAATACAGATAGCAAGATTTGTCTAGTAGATTACATGCATTTAACTTAATCAGTATAAATAATTACAATACCTCCTCGAATAAATTTTCCATGTTATAAAGTAGCCCTAACAGCTGTGATGTTAGTTAGGTAGTTTATGAAGGATTTACTACCAGTAAATGTTTGTGTCTACTAGTTTGTGCTGTTTTTATTTTCTTTCAATTTAAGTCTTTCTTCAGAAACTAGAATCATTTGCTCAACCATTTAAAAGCTTTGAAATCAATCTAGGGCAGCAAAAAATCCAAATATTTTTGTCAACCTTCCCCAAAGCTGTCTTTTGGTCAATGTTTACAAACTGAAAACATGAAGTGTTGATACTAATAATGTGACATCCATAATTATTTTCAGATTATTTTTCAGTGCTATTTAAGAGAAAAGAACACAAACTTAACCTTTTAAGATTTGGTGAACAGTTTGCAAGCCATCCTTAACTATGTACCTTATTTATCCGTGCCTTGGTTTAGTTTTATGGTTTAATTCAATGTACATTCACTCAGTATTTGGTCATTAAAATTACATCTCAAAACTGAAACTGGTAGCAAATGACACAGCTTGCTTGTGGATTAAGATGAAGGCAGTACAGGTATTAACCAAAAAGCAGAAAAATGTCTGTCAAATCAAATCTATGAGAAGACCCATAGCCTACAATATTGACAAATTTTTGAAGTTAGTAACTACCAAAACACCAAAAAATCCTTGTAACACACAGCAAAAATTCATGGCAATTTCATCAAAAATTATAAACCAAGGACAAAAATAACAGTTAATTGAAGAATAACTGTGACTGAGATGGATGCATACTTTGAAACAAATGAATACTGTAAGTCCAGTACCAAGAAAAGTTCAAACTCTACATTTCAAGACTTTCCTTGATCAAGCAAGAATACTTACTGGGGATAATATAGTTATGCAAAAAAAGGCTATTTATAAACAACAAACCTATAAATAAAAACAGTACAGTGAAAAGCTTTGCATCTATCTATGCATCTAGGATATATCAATCAACCTATTTGTCTGTAGCACTTTTTCCTTAGAGAGATCAAAAGAAAAGAAAATACCCAAGTGAGCTAACAAAATAAAAATATATGAAGATACTCGTCCAAGTCAAGTGATAAAAGTTACATACAACAAATACCAGACATCCGTGTTTAGGGTATCCTCGAGAAAAAGTTACACTAATTTAATTGCTCTTTAGTTTCGATTGAAAGTTTTGTTGAAGAATTGACAATAGAAGCAGCAGTGTTCAATGGTCAGCATATGAATGGTCAGCATCCACCAGTTAATCGGGCCTACGCAAGAGTTAGGCCCCGGCCACAGACAGCAAAGAACTTGTCACTTTCAGCTTTTCAGAAAGATTTTCTTGGCCAAACGTCTTATAAATGTCCAATACAGCAAAGTTTAAATACAAGACATCATTTTGTTTTGAAATTCATCGCAAAGAACTTCTTCGTAAAGTTACTAAGTTACACACAGCTTCAAACAACTTGCTCAAATCCCGCAGTGCTAGTAGGCGGTGATTAAAAACGCTTCGCGAATGCTCCAACGGTTGTTTTCATCAGAAAGAGGTTGCATTTTTGCTGACTCAGCTGTACAAGCTTTCGTTCATTGTTGCGCAGACTCTACTCTTTACGAAAGAAGAGTTTGAGGCTGCACGCAGGCTATTGCACAGAGGATCAGTCAATACAACCTTAAGGTAATGATAAGGTAATCCTGCACTATAGCATCAACTTTAAAATATCAATGACTTACTCACTTTAAGAAGTTTGTCAAATCAGAAAACACGTTTTTTATCAAGAAAAATCATTTGGTAATGACATGATTTTAAGGTTGGGGGCCCCTTTGAGCACGCAGGCTAAGTTCATAAATTTCCCTTCTTTGAATAATTCTAATGGCAGATGCCTTTTGCTCTTACAAGAGCTCATCTCTTATTTGCATTGACAGCGAAACTGTCACTGAAAACATGGTTCACATTGTCAAATTTTGATCTAGCACATTCACTCATTTGACAGAAAGTTAGGACATCAGACTTTTCTTTGCAAGTTTACAGACATATCTCAAGTTAAATAAAAGAGTCAAATAACGAATGAATGATTGAGCAAATGAATGAACGATCAAAGAAAATGATCATACCAGAATCACAGCCAATGACTTCGATTCTCATGCATTTATATCCAACGAATGTATTTGGTTTCACTTTGACAATCTTTGCTCTTAATCTAACTTTCAACCAGTTAACAACAATTGTATTCTTATCTTTACTACCAATGAAAAGCTGCAAAAATTACGTCGATAAATTTACGGTAATCAAGGCTCGTCAAATGCCATTTTAACACTACGAAATTTAACCTGGATTCCATCTTGGCTAAAACCAAGTCTGGGTATCTTTATTAACATAATATGTAGACACAGATGAGATGTGGAGTCCACTATTTTCTGCATGCACGTTTGAAGAACAAAAAAGCCTAAGCTTAGGTTTGGTATCTTCCCGGGGGGGGTACTTCATTGTTCAAGTGACTAGACGTGCCGCCCAGTTTTTCCAAACCCACCCACGTCTACCGATAAACTCTGTTTCTCGTAGTACCCATGTATAGAAAAAACAACGAAATTTTTTACCCATTTGTACCAATATCTCAAATGTTTGAACCCAATTTAACACCTGAGGCAACTCTAAATGCGTCGAAAAGTCATTTGCGGTGAAAACTAAAACGCACTTTTTATCAGGCTTTTCCAAGCAATGCATGACTAACATGTTATATATATTTTACTACCCATGTGTAGGGATTCTTCACGAAAAATCAACCCATATGTAGGGAAATTGGCGCTGAAAAAGTTGCCCATTTGGGCGGCACGTCTAGTATATTGAACAATGGAAGTACCCCCCCCGGGGGTATCTTCTCCATTGTTTTTAATGCAAAACTAAGGCGGTTGGTTTTGCCTCACTTTGCAGTACAAGCACAAACAGCTAACCCAATTTCACCTGGTTGAGTCCCACATTAAACTGGATTACACTATGTTTATTTAAATGATTTTTCTTTCTTGTGACGCGTCTGCTATTATTTTGTATTGTTCCTTACCAAATTTAAAATCCGCCATGTCTACAACAAAGGTATCTGTCCTTTCCTTCAAAACAACCTTGATTGAACCTACTTTAGTGACATTTAAGATAGACGTAACGATAGACATGTTTATTCCTATGACATATGAGCAAATCAACCTTTTTAAAACAGATAAGTTTGGGCGGACTGGTAGGGATGCTAGGTTGCGATTGCAACCCGGGTCTTCTTGTTATATAGGGTCTTTAACGAGCTGTGTCTGTCGTTTCTTGAGCAAATCTCTTCGATTTCTTGGGATTTCGAAGAGATTTGGATTGGTTTCGTTCAGTCTGAAAACAGAAAATATAGAAATGCGAACATATGTAAAAAGGGAGAGGATTTTGCCATCGAAATATGCCAAATAAGAAAAGAAGTATTAACATAAACAGTAGCCCTTCCCTTGAAATGACTTTTTACACAGAAGCTCGCTAGAAGCAACTACAAGAAAAATTGCTATAGTGTAAACAGGCCCATTTTACTGGAAATAGCAACCCTTGAGATTCGCTGCCAGTCTGCCTCTGATAAGTTGTCATACCTTTTGGACTCCTTTCTCTGTATATGTGGTAAGAGGTGAAGCTGTGGTTCCATAATCCATATAGAAATCTTTCACCCATGAACCTGTTGTTGGATTTCCTTGAATTGCAATACCAGTTATTGTAACTATTTTACCAAAATCAATTTGGAGGTATTCATTAGCAGCATTTGTATTTGCACACCAACATGATGGATCTGATAATCTTCCTTTTAATGCTTCATTACCAGATCTAGATGATGATGCACTCAATATGAAACCAGATGGCAGTGAAAGACCAACTTCTATTCCAAGACCTCCACTGCAAACTAAAATCAAGATCTTCGCTTTGAAAATTTAAATCCAAGGGCATTTTAAGATATAAATGTAGGTTTAATATCAAATGAATTAGATATGAAAAACTTGAAAGTAGCAGAAGACGAAGGCGGGTGGAAGAAAAAAGAAATCGTGTTGCCAATAAAAGCAGTTCCTTGTGATGCGCTCTCTCGTTGCATTGCAAGGTATTGGGAGCTAACAACAGAATTAATATCATTTACGAGTGCAAGGGGTGATGGAGGTGAATAAGCTTTCGGATTAGAGGGCGGGGTGGGGAGGGGGGTATCAGGCACATATGAAAAACTTTTTACGAACCTTGAACAACTTAACTTTTTGATCAATTTAAGGATATTAGACCATAGATTAGACTGAGATGAACCCAACACATAAAAAATACGCAAAAGTGGAGTGTGGTATGACGGTAGAAAATAATATACTTTGGAAAGAAAACCAGACCAATACAAAGAAGAGAAATTTTTGTGACGACGTTTTGGGTTTAACCCTTTATCCCAATGTGTATGCATATGTATACGTATATGCATCCATTATCCAAATACTAGTGAATGAACCCAGTATCAAACCTAGCCAAATTCATTAGGTTCAGTTCATTATTGTTTCCTTACAAACATTACTATTTCATTGTTTCATTGATGCAAAACCTTTTTTGCATTGTCCCTTTCTTGCCAAATCACCAATCTATGTCGGTTGAAATCGAGACTTCGCTGAATCACCAACTAACTGAGTTTTGGGGAAAACCAAGAGTCTGCGCAAGTTCCAATGCTTGATTTTTTTACCCTTAGAAGTCCTCAGAAATAACACACCTTACCAAGACATCATTTATCTAATTTAAATTTTCACGGAATTTGAAACATAATATCTTTAATCATCTTTTAATGGAGGTAAACGTTTGATCAACGTTTGACCAAGTGTTCATGATCTGCCAACTTTGGGGTGTTTCGCACCCTAAACACCCCCCAGGTTGCCACGCCCCTGATTCTTAGGTTGATAGTCCTTATAGAATGATAGAGCATGAGTAGAATCCATTTTCAATTAAGTAATTCGTTGAAATTATCGGTAGCACCCTGTAGCTGCTACTTGGAGCAAATGAATTAGATTTGAAAAAAGATGGACAGGTGCGCTCTCTAATACCCATCTAATCTGGAGCACATCAAAACGCATTTAGAATTTACCAAGACACCTAATTGCGTCCAGAACCGTTCACAATATTCATGTCTAAAGACCGGCGTCTACTTCGTTAGTTTTGATCGGTGATTGCCGCGACCGTAGTTCGAGCGCTCGCACGCTGGAACAAAAAGCGGTCCTTAGCGTCAGAAATCGTTTAAATGGATTGCTTGCCTTGAAGGATTCGATACTTTGAAAATTGAAGGAGGCACAATGGCCAAGCGCTTTGGTATTGAAAGACGCTTTGGAACATAGCATCAGGTGTTGAAAGACGATACGAATATATAGCTAGTTTTGCATGTTCTGCATGAGAAGACCAGCTTTACTCTTCAGAGCCAAAATTGTTTTGTGAATTCATTTTACTGTTAAACAAAAAGGCACCAAAACTGTGTAATCGCCATATATAGCTAATCTAATACTCACCATACGAACATCCGTACAATTCAAATCTTACACAGACATTATTGCCACCAGGATTTCTTTCTGTTGGTCGAAACTCAACATATCTTGTTGGGAAGGGCTTTGTTTCAAACATTCTCGTTATGAGCTGATTTTGAGCGTTTGCTCCAGTGTATAACTACAAGTAATTAAGAGCATAAATAAAAATCTGATGAAAAACAACAAGCAGCCCAATGGTTTAACTACGGCAGGAAAAGGCAGGTACACCATGATTCTAACTTACTTTGACCATGTCCTTCCGTGCCTTAATAGACCACTAGGTACGCTGGTTGGAAAGGGGCCTATTATAGGGGTCTAAAGCCGTGAAGCCTCAAAAAATCAGCTCACAGCCGCAATCCGCCATCAAATAATCGCTAAGCCGCGACCGATTAACATTACTCGTGGTCGTGAAACTAACGGCTCCAAAGCTTAAATTAGGAGTGTAGCTGTAGCCTTTTTCTGTTTCAAGCGCAGCCGCATGCATTATGCCGTAAACCGATATCAATACACAACTTAAAATGCAAGACACAACCGCCGCAAGCCGTAGAAAAGCATTACGAAATCGCGTAAGCCACGCGTAAAATAGGAGTCGAAGCCGTGAAGCCGCAAACATTAACCGGAAAAAAATTCTTGTTGGGGGAGCTTACCGGGGGCGCAGCATTGCATGAGGTAATCGTTGTATGACAAGTTAATACCGTTTTAGGGATCAATTGGGGTCTGACAGACCTGAGTATACATGTATAGCAAAAAAAATATATATAGGTAAATGCCTCTTTGCAAATTAAATGATCTACGTTTTTGCCACTGTAGACTTCTGTAATTTCCAATGTGTTTCATGCATTTGATTTAAACATTTAATAGCTACTTACATTATCAGAGGTAGTATCTTTTGTAAAATGATAAAGACTTCCATCAGTACTGTATTTGAGCATGAACTTTCTTATGAAATTCGTCGTGTAAAAAGGATCACCCTGTATGGCAAAACCAGTAATTTGTAATGGCTTTTCTAAATCCACCTTAACCCATTGATTGGTTTGTGTGCTTGTTGCAGAACACCAACATTTGTTGTTATACAAACGTGCTTCCTTCCCAGAATTTGTAATGGCATTGTACGTTGATGATGCTGTTATCTGTGCATCACCTATGATTCTTCTTTCCATACCAAGTGGTTGAAGGCAAACTATTAAAGTAAAATAAAACAGCTTGACGGATACCCTTAGATGCCTATATGCCGTAAAGAAATTTTTCGAATCCTTTTGTAAGCAAGGACGCATCGACTTTTAACTGATAGTTCCTAACGTTTTCTAGAATTCATAAATTGCTTTACTTTGCATTGTATAGTATTGTATTGTATTGTATTGTATTGTATTGTATTGTATTGTATTGTATTGTATTGTGTTGTAATAGGTTGCATTGTATTGTATTGTATTGTATTGTATCATCTCGTATCGTATTTTATTGTATTGCATTGTATTGTATTACACTATATTGTATTGTATTGTATTGTATTGTATTGTATTGTATTGTATTGTATTGTATTGTATTGTATTGTATTGTATTGTATTGTATTGTATTGTATTGTATTGTATTGTATTGTATTGTATTGTATTGTATTATTGTATTGTACTGTATTGTATTGTATTGCTTTCTATTGTACAGTGATAGTCATCACTGATCATGACAAGCCTTTGATATTTAGTAGGGCAACGTTTCGGGAGAGATCCGTCTCTCATCATCCGGCAAATGAAGAAATGTGGTTTCTTTCCTATTTATTGCAAAGATCGGATCGAAAGGTGTGAAATTAACGGGACCTACGAGGAAGCTCGGATATTTTGGGGCTGAGTTTCTAGAATTTGTGGTGCCAAAAGTTCGTTTAGTGCAATTTTCGATATTATTCAACCAGATTTCTGGGATAGAGTAAGGTACTTGATTGATACAAGGAGTTGATAGAGCTGAGTGAATACTTTCTTTCCACATCGGTTAGCAATCGCAGAACACGGAAGTGATTTGCCCTTCCCGAATTTTTTCGTCTTGGTTAATGCAATCTGGTCTCAAAAACGTTTCTCAAAAGATCCTTAACAACTTTCTCAATTTTAATCTCTCAATTTAACTGTTAGTTTTAATTAAAGTTCGAGACTCTTAAAACATCCAGAGTCTTGTCTGTGACGGAGGAATTTCTTTTCGAGTCAGGCTGGCTGAACATTACAGATTTTCACGAGTGAACAAAACTAGGCAAGTCTACTTACAATTTGTTGCAGCAAGGCATGTCCACTTGTATTTAAGATTTAATAGCAAAAAGACCCATAAACATAGGAAAATTCTAGCCATTTTTTCAGTATATTTCAGTACAATCATTTTGTGATGGTTAAAGTTTTCGATTTAATTGTTCGAGCTTAGACTGAAATAAATATAACATAACAGCGAAATCGATTGTACAATGTAATAATAAGCCTTATTCGTAATCATAGACCGTTTATAATTCGGAATCCATAATGGAATATGGGAAGCATAAGTTCATAATGAGAACTACGCGCTTTTTTATAAAGAACCCAGCTCAAGGGCTAGTTCGTAAAGTTCCTTATTTTTGGACCTCTTTTGAGACGATTGTAGTTCTAAAAGTACCTTAATAGTTCTCTTTGGTAGTATAAGTTCCTAAAATTTTCGGGGCCTTCTACAGTATGGTTCCTTATTAAGTGGTTCTTTAGAAAAAAATGTTTACAATTATTTGTCCAGTAAGTTTCTTGACATTTTCAGATTTCATAAGGGTCTTAATGCTAATACCGTGTGCCACACCTCAATGGGTTTTTGTTGCTCCTTCAGGTTGTCGCTGCTTTTTTGTCTAAGTATAGGGAGGCTCTAAAAAGGGGAACAGAGAATCGAGGAACGGGGAATCAGGGAATGTGACGTCATATTCCTTGATTCCCCATTCCCCGAGTTCCCGTTCCCTTAAATTTAACTTCCTTGTTCGTATAGTTCGTTGTTATTGGTTAATTCTTAGCTTACTGTAACTGGAAACTCTCCGGTTAGCATTCAGTTCCCAATCAAATCGATGAATTTGTGTGTAAAATATATGTAGTAAACAACATCAAAACAAGCAGAAATGGCGAAAATTTACGCATTTTCGTTGGTTTTGCTCTATTTATCTTCGAAAGCAACTGGAAAAGTGTGTCTTTAACAAATGGTGAGTAAGGTCTAGATTTCCATACATGGGGAAAAAGAGAAATACAAAATAGCAAGTTCTGTGGGGGATTAAGAACCATAAGTTGCTAGGTTTTCAATTCAGGACTACATAAGTTTTCTCGACGCTCCAATTTCGTTTACATTTTTTAGAGCAGGAATCGTCAAGAACAGAGGGCACTGGATACAATGCTGCTTCTGTTTTCATCTCGAATGGCCTCTCGTTGTATCGATTCGTGTCAAATTTCATTCAAAATGATCAATTTTTTCATGAAAATTTCGACCAGCTGTGGGCTAGGGGCGGCGCTAGAAAACGTGCTATGGCGTCGTGGCCTATCCAGCTGGCTTGAAGCTCAGTCAGATCAGGGCTCGAGCCCCAGCTACGGTGGTAGCGTCACAGCAAGGGCCGAAGTTTCGATTATTTAACCGCCTGCAAAGATCCTAGCGGCTCGCGCTAAATACACCTTCACCTTCAGGGGGCGTCAGGCGCCCAGCGCGCCCAGGTAGGGTATAAAATAGCAACAGTGCCGAAGATTGTGGCCGATTTATTTGCATCTCTGATGTTAGCCGTGTAGTGAAAAGTTGTCAGCGCTTATCGAAATTTTGTGAAAAGGGGCTCCTATTACCGTTATTCCTCAATTAAGCGCCCGGGCGCTTTACTTTGAAATAGGCCTCAAAGAGGGCAACTTATTCGAACATTTATGCATAAACTAACATCTGATAAAAACAAATTTTATAGCAAGTTAAAAGGTGTCTCTTGATTTCTTCCTTCTTCCAAACTATCAAATGCGAGTCTAGACCAACCTGGTGCATCTCATTCCTAAGGGGCGCCTATTCGAGGGAGGGCGCTTAATAGGGGAAAACAGCAGCTGAATGCGTGGGAAGTTCCAGACGATTTGGTCAAAACAATCATATTTTACAGTATGGCTCACAGTATCTGGTAATCAGACAGTCAGCGAAGGTGGAAATGTGATTTTTACTTGCCGTTCCTCTACCAATAACACAGTTTCTTGGTTGGATGCATCATATAATACATTGCCTAGCACAAATGGGGTCCTGAGGCTGTATTCAGTCACAAGAAACCAGAATGGGAATTATTTCTGTCGTACAAATATTGGTGGATTGATGCTGAGCCGAATGGTGACCCTGACTGTAAACTGTAAGTATCAAATTATTTTACTTTCTTATCATTTGCAAATAAAAATTAATGGAGCGAATTCTGTCTACGTACGGAGCGGTTCTGTAATACCGAACAATTCCGGTCAATGTGCGGACGGAGCAATTTTTCTGCTGTAGTTCGGAGCGATTTTGCGTATACAAGGAGCGCTTTTATCAATATACAAAGCAATTTCTGACAATGTATACTTTCCCCCTGTGAACACTTTTGATAAATTTTTCTATGTTCCTGTATAAGTACAGTGAGTCTCCTATTTTTTTATACTGTTATTAAAGTCAAAATCAACATTTAAGCGGGGATGGACGGGTTGAACCTGAAAAGGTCGGTCGTACTGAGCCTTGATCAGAGCTTTTTAAATAGGCGAATATTGGATTCTTTTTGTCAGCATTTCAGTCGCTTTTCTAGTGATATTAACAAATTTTATCTTTTGACCTCTTCACAACAGACAAGCCGGGCAATGCTCAATTCACGGCATCAAATACAAGCCCACTGAATGGAACAGATGTCACTCTGCGTTGCTCATCAAACGCAAGACCTGCACCACAATACCAGATCTACATCCCAGGTGGTCAAACATTATACAATGGACCAAACGGAGTCTATATTATCAAGAATATCAATCGCCGAAGTTTTGGGACTTATCGGGTGATATTCAAATGTTATGCTTACAATTCCCAGGGCTCTGGACCAGCTTCATACCTACAGGTCAATATAAGAGGTATGCTATTGCTATACTTAAATTTCTTTCACTAAACGCACCAAAGTAGCTATACACTCTTTTTTCACAAGAAACTAAGATATTTTTCAGTACCCAAAATTTCTTAATTGTTGGAGAATTTCGGTACTGAAATTTCTTAGCAGAGGGAGCAAAATTTTTTCCAGTGAAATTGACACTTACATTTGACAAATAGAAGAAGTAATACAATTCAAGTTTACATGAGCCGTTTTTTGTAATTATATACACTTTAACATGTATCAAAAGCTCGTTTCTCGATGCTATATTTCTAATTCTGAAGATTTTTGAGACCTACTAGTTTTCTTTTAATATTGGGTCGAGTACTGAAAGTTTCTTAACCAATATTGATCTCAGTACTGAGTTTCTTATAAACGAGTTTCTTATAAAAATGTGTATAGGGAGAGAGGGACATTGATGCACTGGGGCATCAACTTCTTAAAAGGTGTGGGCTAATAATAGCCTTCAAAAGATGAAAAAAGCGTTCAAAAAGAAGCTAAAATAAAACGAATCTGGCTAAAAAATCTGACTTCTGACAACCAGAGTCGGTTTTCTGACAGTGTTGGTCGATTACGAACTCTTTGGCCTTTCCATTTAGACTTACTAGATAGGTCCTAGTTATCGCTATAACAATCGACCTCAATACCGCTCAAAATAGAATTTGATTAACATTCAATAAGCGTTTGATAAAATCAACTTCTTTCAGCAAACAGCTGTTTGGTAGTTGTTGTTGTTGTTGCTGTTTGCGAAGAGCGACTCAAGTAATAAGTCTACTTTCCGTTAACGACGTCTTCAGCGTTGTAAAAATCCAAATCTCCGGAACTACGACTTACGACTTGTGGAGAGCATTTAGCCAAGTGGTTTAGTTCGTAGAGCGTTGACGGACATAACCGGGGGTCATGTCATTGGTATAAGTTCCGAATTCTGTAATCCCATCAATTCTGATTTAAATTATGTTTTATTTTTCAAGCTGCACCCGTCGTGAGGATGACACCAAATGTCCAGACACTAGTAGCAAAAGAAGGAACAATTATAGAACTGAAGTGTGAAGTGCTTGAAGGAAATCCTTCGCCAGCGGTATTATGGAAACGCGCAGGACAGTCATTCCAAAGTTATTATAGATTGACTATTCACGCAACCAGATACAGTGCAGATACCTATACATGTGTTGTAACAAATACTCTTACAACAGTAATCAACAGCGTCAGACTAATTGTTGAATGTAAGTATCTTTTACCCCTATCGCACCTTGGGGCACATTGAGCCCTGCTTACTACACGTTGGTTTTTGCCTCGAAGCATTATCAGCTGTCACTTGATATCCATCAATGTTCCCTTTTTTAGGTCCAAAATATGAAATTTTCATTGTTTTTCTTTTTATAAACCTTGCAGACTGCTAGGCAGGAAGCCAGGAGTACCAGCCAATAGTACAAGACTTGCCTTTCTAAGACAAGATTCCATGAAATTGGTGCCATATTAGTGCCAAAACTGCCACCACCGCAAGCATAGTAAACCACCACAAGTAGTGATTATCCACCACAGTACGCCAAAACTGCCACCACCGCAAGCATAGTAAACCATCACAAGTAGTGATTATCCACCACAGTACGCAGAAACTACCACCACAGTACGCAAATAGTACCACCACAGTAGTGATTATCCACCACAGTAGCGATTATAGATTCGCTAGCGTGTAAGTGAAACAGAGATTTTGAAATTTTACACTTTTTTAAGACTATTCGAGTGTTTCTTTTCTCATGAAAAGATCCTCCAGTGGTTCATATATCGTTTCCAGAGGAGTTATGTACAGACCAGAAACTGGAAATAAGCTGCTACGCCGACGGATTTCCAATCCCTGATGTGAAATTGGTTCTTGGAAATAACGAATTGAATTCTGGCAAAGGATCTACTCGTTATACAATTTCCCGTGTCGCTTCACAAAACTATGGCCAGTATTCATGTAGAGCTTCAAACAGTATGGGATCTCGGACGTCCAGCAAAATTTTACGAAAACCAAGTACACGTCCCAGTAGTACACCACAATTAGGCAAGTACTTGAAAACTTTATAATTCTTTAGTTTTGTAAGGTGTTCCTTTAGCTTTGGAGTGAGAAATCCTTTATCCCGTAGGGGTGCACTTAATATATTTTTGAGTCGGGGATGTGCCTGCCTTTGGGGCGTCATTTCTAGGGAAAATTTCCGAGAACAAGGTATAGGATTGTCTATTAAAGTTTTAGAATGGGTTAGCTGGCAGGAAAATTTCTTCTGGAAGGGTGTGGTTTGTGCTTAACTTTACCCTTAAATGGTTTGGTTTCACAAAAATTTCTTGAAGAAATTCAGGAAAGGGTATTACTTTTTGGGCTCGAGAATTCCGGAATGGATACCAAAAATTTTATTTGGCAGGCACATTCCCTTGCTTATGTGAGGTTGGTGCAACCCCGGGCCTATTAAATGCTATAAATTCACCAGATAATGCAGCCAACTCTGTTTAATATATGCAATTATAGATAATGGAGCTATATAAAAGAAATACCCTTAACCTTTACAAGTCTTATATGGTGAAATTGCTTTCCTGCAATTGAAGCATCTTGCCAATCAGCATCCGTTCAGAACTGCCTTACTTGATTTGCCATTACCGGATATTTTTGCAAAGCTAAATCTCGATTTCCCCGATTCCTTGGGTCACAATCGTCATGGCGAACTTTAGCTCAAGAAACAGTCTCGCGAAAATTATAATTTGTGGAATTTTCTTGCAAGAAAAAGATTTTAAGAGACCTTCAGGTGATTCCCAAGATAGAAGTGAAATTTAGTCACACAGAAATTTTATGAAAAAGAAAGCACCTAAATTAGGTGACCTCACCTTGTCTTAAGGTGGCATAGTTGGGAAATAATTTTCATTCTTGATATCTATGACAAACGTGGAACTTAAATAAGCATGAAAGGGTGTGAAAATTACAAATCTAGTTTGACAGATTTTTCATAACTTAGCAAAAATTCACGACTTGGTACATATTTATCAAAGTAAACTGCTCCAAATCTGTAGGCTGATGCAGACAAAACAGGTCAACATTGAATGTTTAAGCATAGTTTTAGTACATACACGCAAATCTTATGAAAAGGGCACTCTCCAAACTGTGGATTCCGAAACGAATTTTGTATAAACATCAAGCACATAAGCAATGATTATGTACCTTAATGCAAGCTTTTTTCCCATTAGAGTCCAATGCAGTTTCATCAGGGTTCAATCCCAAAGCATCTTCTTTTGTTGCTTTTCTTGCTGTTACTTCCATTCTTCTCATCATCCTTGCCATCGCCCTTGCAAGAAAACCGAAACAAAGAAAAATGAAACAGAAAGATGGTTCGTAGATCTGTTACGTTTAATTTTCAGTTATTTCTACATAATATATAAGCGTTTTCAGTAAAAAAGGGCTGATGCTGGTCACGGGGTTCATAACTTTTCGCTCAAAATTGATTCGGATTTGTTCGTTTTATCGTACTGTATGTAAACTTATTTAATGCTTGGTCGTTTGCAGCTACAAACCCAAAAGTGCCGGACTACCATTATTTTTGGACATGCCCCTCAGAGCTGTTGTGCCTTTGTATAAAATATTCAATTCAATTCAATTCATTTTTATTCGTAGAAATACAGTTTACAATGATAAAAAGTATTCTACACAGCCCAAGAAAAGCTGAGCTTATCTAGCTTGGGCCACTACAAAAAACTAACAAACTAACAAAGTATTAAATTCTAGAAGTATTGATTATAAACGTAAAAAACATGGGTTGAAAATAATCTTAACTAACATCTAACATCAAGATCAAACTCAATAAGGGATAATTTATAATTATAAGGTTATAACATGACATTTTCT
Organism: Chrysaora quinquecirrha; assembly: GCA_014526335.1. NCBI lineage: Eukaryota > Metazoa > Cnidaria > Scyphozoa > Semaeostomeae > Pelagiidae > Chrysaora > Chrysaora quinquecirrha. The sequence continues at coordinate 7,007,261 of JACTAT010000039.1, forward strand.
AATATTTTGAAAAAGAAAATAATTTTTCTATCTATTTTCGCTGGTCATTTTTTCCGAGATATTATAGTAGCTTTCGATTCGAAATCCTTATCATTAGATATTTGTTTAAATAACAACAACAAATTAGAATGATGGCCAGTGTTTTGTCGTCATAGGAGCAATTTAGGCGAGCGTTCATTCACAGGCCCAAATTGCCAGGGAGCCAATCTCACACCAACGTTGGGGGTTTGGTAGGGGTTTGGCGAAGAAAGATCCGTTTTTCCAGAGGGACCATGTACAAGGCAAAAATAGCATACAGGAATGGGAGGTCGGGTGGGAAAATTTGCAAATGCCCCAAACGAATTTCAGCATTTTAAAGCCACATCACTGCCTCAAAGTGGAACAGATATCCTTGCAGATGATTATTCACACCGGGGGCCCTCAAAGCTCAATGCTTAAAATTTGAGTTGCATTCCAATTATAATTAGAGATATCTTTCTTTTCGCAGATACTGAAAAGGTCATAAAATGAGTATAGCAAAGGGAATGAGGAATTATATCATTTTAGCTATATAAATATCGTGTTCGTTTCGCAATCAAAACAATCTTGATTTCGAATCAAGATTGTTCTGTTTTCCAATCCGAAAGGAACAACAAGCCATTGTCGTTGTTCAAAATTGCTGCTATTCATTTATAATTATATATGAGCTTGCCTTACTCTCGTTTCGGATCTGGCAATCAAAGAAAGCAAGGTCGTGAGCTGGTTTGCTTTGATTAGAAATATCGTGATTGCAAACAGGCCAAAGGAACACAGTTGATCAAAATCTGACCTCGATTTGATGAAATCGTTATTGTTTTGATTACGAAAGGAATGCAAGGAAAATAGTCCATTTTCCCGACTTAGCCGATGAAAGTCAGGATATCGTACGTAAATAAATCTAGGTGATTTCCAATTAATTTGCATTCTTGCAGGAATAAAAATACAGATGAGGTTCCCGCTTCGAATTACACAGAGCTGCAAACAATATCTGCAGAGCCTCAATCATACGCCACACTGTCCCGTGAAAATGAAAATCAGAACGAGGCTGAACAAACTGGCCGCAAAGACAACGACTATTGGGATCCCTCAGCTGAAAATGGTACTGACGCGAACCAAATATACGCCTCGATCAACTAAAACATGACCTCAGTGCTAACAGTAGCAGTAGACTGAGAGCTTTAACGCTTAGGCCGAACGATCGAACATTGTTGATAAAGCACTTTATCTTTGCTTTACAAGCAGTGCCAGTAACTGAACGTTTGGCCACGTCATAAAACATTGCATGTCAAGCAGAGTTTACTTAAAAGAAAACTTTATATGTTGTATGAAAACATTATATGTTGTATCAAGCAAAACTTGTGTGACAAGCAATGCTTTGTGATGTGGTCAAACGGTCAAACATTGTTTTAACAATAACAAGCAAACCCCAAATGTTTAACAAAATTTATTGTCAATGTCTTTGAAGTGAAAGTTCATTTTTGCCAGGGTGAATTCGATAAAATGTTTAAGGGTTCTCTGTTTGGGAGGCAATTGTAAATAGACAAAGACTCTCAAGGGAGTCCGATCGAAGCATAACAGGGGGTTCTTTCAGGGATAAAGAGGGTCGGGGCGTAGTTTTCAAAAAACCGTTCTCATAAGGTAAATTTCTGTATCCTTGTAAAATTTGCTTCCTTGATCATTCAAGAATTCCTGACAAGGTGTTTACTATTGAAATAGATCGAATCCAAGTATACCTTGTAAATAACACGCAGCAAGCAGCCAAACATGCAGGTGTTTGATCAATCTTTTTAATTGATTTTATCATTTCATATTATCTCCAACCTACACAAGAAATATCTTCTGAGTTTCTCGAAATAACGAAAATGCAAAAAACCAATTGATATCGAAAAAATCTATGATAGCGTAGACATGGCCTTTTTACTTTCAGAAAGATGAATTCAGTGTTTGTCCGGTAATCTTGGCAAACATTTAAGCAAGCGGTCAATAAGCAGCTAGAGTTTGGATCAAAATTATGTTTAAGTTTAGCAACTTGATAATTCAACGGGGAAGCTGTGAGCTACTTATAAAAAGGAATATCTTATTTTTGTAAAATTTTTGGTTAAAATTGCATATTTTGTACATTACCTTTCAAAAAAAATTGTTTTTGAAACAATGTTTGAGCGCTTGCCAGACCACAAATCATTGCTTGACAAGCAGGATTTGTTGAGCACCTAACATATACCTACCGTCGCTCAAACACGCTTGATATTGTAAGAAAGCCACAGTATATGGTACTCAAGGTCGTTCAAGCACCAAAGATTTTAGGAACTTGTCAGAACATTTTGGCTTTTGCATTGAATTTTGTTCGTGGCACCTCATAGAACCAATTTTAAGATAGTCCTCCCCTTATCTGCACCAAGATATACCATTCCGTAACCCCTGCGACCATACTGGTCAAGCTTTTAATATTTACTATGCTTTCATGGAATCTCCAAAAGATGCCGACAGAAATTATATCGATAGAGTATAATCCCCCGTCTTGACAGTAATATTTCCAGGAGCGACAGTGTCAGAGAAATGTTCTCGTCGACATGTACCGGGGGCTACAAGGATTAGAAATAAAAAATCAATCTTAGAATCACCTGTCACTCTCCTGGAAACCTTTTTTCAAGGATATCCACTCAAGAGCAATCTGCAAAAAGAAGTTAGTCGAGAAATTTATTTGATAGTGGATCGTTCTATAACATGTAAAAAGGATGGTTCGGAATATAAACGTGAAGCCATCGGTCCATACGATGCCAGCTATAGATGAAAGACAGGGGCAAGATATATCAGCTATAAAGAAAGTATTCAATCCAATTATTAATTTAATGCGACTGTTTGGACTATGTACGGATGAAATATCTTCAGGTAACATGCAATACTACTGCAAATCAAAGAAACTTCTTGCATTAAAGGTATATGGATGCATTGTAGTACTAGCTCTTGCAGGCAACAGCATTCGTGTTTTGCCGGAGCTAAAGTCATCGAAAGGTTTCGCGTTCTATTTACAAATATGCGTATTGCTTTGGTTTTTACGTTGTTTCATGCAAGCAGCCTACATCGAGTTTATTTGTTGGCGAAATAGCAAATCAAAGTCGAGATTGGTTAAGTTGATAAATAGTCTTGAGGAGGTTGCCAATAATGCAGAACCGAACCAGGGATGCCTTAGAACATTCAGAAGAAAGACCAGGTTTTTATATATTCTGATCTCTGCTATCATCTTCGCGAACATATCGTTCGTTGTTGTCGGCACGTTTGCGAAACAGTTAGGAGTGTACCGAATTCTTGAGAACATGTCCTTGACTGGGCATCTTCCGGGTAGAGTGTGCTACAGTTTAATGCATGTGTATCTGTCGATTGCATGGATGGTAGCAACGCTGCTTTACTGCTTGATATGTCAAGCACTGGTGCTTGTCCTTGCGTTGTTTGAAAACAATGTCAAACTTATCACCAACAAGCGGCCTCTTCGATATGAACTTGCTGACATTCGATCCATGTATTTGAAAGTCACTGACTTGGTTGAGCAAGCAGACAACCTCTTTGGTCCGTTGGTATTTTTGGTTTACTTCTTTGATATCATTCAGTTCTCTTTCAATCTCTACGTGACATTTTATTCAGCAAAACAACGATAGAGAAATTCCTGTCTGCGTTTTGGGTTGGGGTATCATTGATGAATCTGCTTTTTCTTTCATTCTGTGCCTCCAGTGTGGTGGATAAGGTAAGGGTTCATCTGTTTGGTATCTTTATTTTTCTTAACGTCCATTATTTGATGTTCTTACTCTTTTTATCTTCATTGCTCGATATTTGTCCATGATCTTCCTCTCTATCTTTTTTCTGCTTCTAATATTCTCCCTGTTCTTCCTCAAAACTTTTAATAATAGTCATTCTCTTGGTTTTCATTATATTTCTTCCTTTTGTTCTTTGTCCTTTGCTTCATCTTCCCGTTCCTCTTCGTTCTTATTCTTGTTTTTTCCGCTCATTCTCAATCTTCTTCCTCCTCCTCCTCGTCTTCTTCTTCTTCATCATCTCCTTTTTTGTCATCTCCTTTAACGTCGCCATCTTTATCTGCTGCTGCTTCTTCTTCTTTTTCTTATTCTTCTTCTTCTTCTTCTTATTTTTCTTCTTTGTTTTCCTCTTCTTCTACTTCATTTTCTTCTTAATATTGTAATTCTCCTTTGCTTCCATTTCCTTTTCTGCATCTGGTCTATTTTATCTGTTTCTTTCTCTCTCCTTCTTCTTCTTCATCAACTTCTTTTATTTCCCCATCTTCTTCTTCATCGTCGTCGTCCTCGTCATCTTCTCCTTCTCCGTCTTCTTCTTCTTCCTCTTCTTCTACTTCATTTTCTTCTTTATATCCTAATTCTTATTCGGTTCCATTTTTTTCTGTTTATTTCTCTCTCCTTCTTCTTCGTCGTCTTATTCTTCTCCTTCTCCCTCTCCTTCTTCTTCTTCTTCTCTTCTTCCTCTTCTTCTACTTCATTTTATTTTTTATATTTTAGTTCTTCTTCGGCTCCTCTTCTTTTACTGTATTTGGTCTATTTCATCTGCTTCTTTTTCTCTCCTTTTTCTTCTTCGTCAACTCCTTTTATTTCCCAATCTTCTTCTTCGTCGTCGTCATCCTCTACTCTTTTTACTTCTTCTCCGTCTTTTCTTTCCTCTTTGTCTTCTTTGTCGTCTTCCTTTTTTATCTTCTTGTTGTTCTTGTTCTTGTTCTTTACTTCTTCTTTCTCTCCTTCCTCTTCCTCTTCATCCTCTTCTTCTTCTTCTACCTTTTCTTTTTCTTTATTCTGCTCCTTACGTTCAAATCATCAACAACCGAAGGAATTATCTTACAATTGCTTGCAAAATAGATCAACATCAAGAAATGAGTCATTCGATTAAGGATAAAGATGTTGCTGGCCTTCTTCAGATTGGATACAAGCACCTTGTCCTTGCATCTTGCATCAAGCTTGTTTACCATCCAAGGGCGTGTTCTTCTGAACTCTTAAACCATCCGAATTTCGACAACAGAAAGCTTCAAAAAACACAATCGATGATTAAAAAAAAGCAAGACTTCTAGAAATCCGAGACTTTTAACCGTGCAAACCGATATTTCTATCGGAGCGACCGCGGTCGGATTGCGAAAACACGATCTCTCCAATTTCTTCGATCGTCCATTGCTGTTGCCAGGTGGTCTTTAGGAATACCAGTATCTTCTATCAGCTGGTCTATGACGTGTATGCCTTGTGGTCTTTTGCCATGAAGTGGTCCCCATAGAAGAATTTTATGAATTACTTCTTCTTTGTTCCTCCAGCAATGCCCACTGAACTTTGTTCTCTGTTCTATAATAATATAAGTTATTTTCGGGAGACCCTATTTAATTGTGCGTTTGTCGCCAAGAAGCATCTTTAGCAACTCTCAGCATCTTGGTTAATGTACCACCCAGCCTTTTCGTGAGTGCTTTGTGAAGTGAAGCGTCAATGTCGATGACTTGAATAGGAGAACACTCACAACAGTTGGCTTGAAGAAAGCCAGTTTTAAATTGTCTCTACAGTCGCAGAAACCTTTTGCTTTCGATGACAGAAGGTTTTGGACAGCGCCTAAGCCTACCGCCTTGACAATATGGCTTTGAAAATACGCACATTTCGGAAAAAACAAGCTACTGTAAGATAAAAAGAATTAGTTTTTTAAGAACATTATATTATGTAAATAAAATTTTGTTATGTAAATAACGCGCAGCAAGCAGACAAACAAGCAGGTGTTTAATCTATCTTTTCAATTTATTCTTTTATTTCACATTATCTTCAACCTACACAAAACTATCTTTTGGGTTTCTTAAAACAAATAGAACGCAAACAATAAAGTGATATAAAAAATCCGTTGGAACATAGACATGACCGTTTTTCCTTTGCCATGTATCATGATAATGATGATAAGGAAAATGATGATGTTGATAAAGATTATGGTGAGGAAGATGATGGTTAGGGTGATGGTTATCATGATGATGAAGACGATAACTGTAGCAATGATTGCGACGATGATGGTGATGACGACGATGATGATCATGAGGATGTTGATTACGATGATGATGATTGTGACGACGATGGTGATGATAACGATGATGATGATGATGAGGACGATAAATATGATGATGATGATGAATGTGACGATGATGGTGTTGATGATGATAATCAAAAACAATCAACTGACCTATCAGCAAGTATGGCTGGGACAACAATTGCGTTAAAGCCATAGAGCAACTTAGGTGCACAAAATTGCTGGGGGCTTTTTCAGACTTTTAGGGCTTTTTGCATTTCATTTTCATCATGGCATCTCGTGAACGAAAGCCAATTCTGCCATTATCACACGACAATCCTTCCCCATATTTGCATCAAGATTGAGGCGTGACTTGAAGAAATACTTATTATGCTGAACCTGTCGTGAAAAGTTTTGGCTTATCGGAAAAACTTTTCGCGACATGTATGCGTAGCTAGTTTCCTTGCATTGGTAACGCAACACATTGCGTTATTTTTCCTTTTATGTTGTTTTCCCACGTTTTCCCGGAGAGTTCTAAGACCCATATACGATGACCCTTTGCGAAAGTTGATTTTCGCAAAACTTCTGTCGTCTTACTTTTGTCGGAGCGTTATTGACGTCCTATTTCAGACTTTTAATTAAGGAGCGTTGCGCTTCCAGAACAGGTAACATCAAGCTTCAACCGCATCTTCAAACCAATGTGAAGTATAACCGCAGCTACCTCATCTAGGCTGTTTGCATTAGCACCAAGAGGATTCAAAAAGAGAGATACACAAGATTAAACAACTGAAACATATCCTTTCCTCTCAACTCATACACAGAAACTGAATAAAAAATCATAAAAACTAATAGATAAACATGTTTACAGCAACGAAAAGTGATAACATCATTTATACAAATTGACCAATCAGAATCATAGTTACATACACTCTTTTTTATAAGAATACAATCTATAAGAATATTCAGGCTCAAAATTGCCAAAGAACAATGGAAATTTAAGAATAACGATGGAAAAGTTCAAGCCTTGGCAAAAATTAGGATATTCTTATAAAAAAAGGGTGTAATCGGATTAGAAAATAAAAAACTTTGCCTAAGCAACCATTAGTAAATATGTTATACATATAAAATAAAATTGCATTCATGTGATCTCAACTGTGATATAACAAGAAGTACAAAAGACACAATTCGTGGGAAAAAATACTGCTGCTGCGCAGGGGAAGGTTTCTGCGCACAATGCTTGCAGAGGTGATATTGTTAGAGCACAATCACCCGTCATGTCTCCAGGAGTTACAGTGTCAAATAAAAGTTCTTCGGAACATGTTACCGGGGGTTATAGCAATAGATGATACAAAATAGCTCTTAAAATCACCTGTCATTCTCCTGGCAACTTTCTTTCAAGCATAGCCACTCAACAGCAATCTGTTAAAAGAAGGTTAGTTACTTTAGAAATAGATTTCATAGTAAATTGCTTTAGAACGTAAATTAAAATATGGCTCTGAATATAACCGTTGAGCCATCAGTTCATACGATGCCAAATAAAGTGGAAGGACAAGAGCAAGATACATCATCTATAAGCAAAGTATTCAAACCAATTATCAACTTAATGGGACTGTTTGGGCTGTGTACGGATATGATATCCGCTGATAACAGACAGAACTACTGCATATCTAAGATACCTCTGGTCTCAAAGGTATATGGATGCATTGTGGTATTAGCCTTTGCAGGCAACAGCATTCGCATTTTTCCAGAGCTTAAGTCAACGGAAGGTTTCACTTTTTATTTGCGAATAAGTATATCTTTTTGGTTCTTGCGTTGCTTTTTGCAAGCAGCCTACATCGAGTTCATTTGCTGGCGAAATAAGAAATCAAAGTCGAGATTGGTTAAGTTGATAAGTAGTATTGAGGAGGTTGCCAGTAAGACAGGGCTGGAGGAGATTGGTCTTAAAACATTCAGAAGAAAGACGACGATTCTATATGTTTTGACCTCTGCTATCATGTTCACAAACGCATCATTTGTTGTTGTCGGCCTGTTTGCGAAGCAGTTAGGAGTGTATCGAATTCTTGAGAACATGTCCTTGACTGGTAATCTTCCGGGTAGAGTATGCTACAGTCTAATGCATGTGTATTTGTCGATTGCATGGATTGTAGCAACGCTGCTTTACTGCTTGGTATGCCAAGCATTGGTGCTTGTCCTTGGGTTGTTCGAAAACAACGTCAATCTTATCACCAACGAGCGGCCTCTTCGATATCAACTTGCTGAGATTCGATCCATGTATTTGAAAGTCACTGACTTGGTTGAACAAGCAGACAACCTCTTTGGTCCGTTGGTATTTTTGGTTTACTTCTTTGATATCATTCAGTTCTCATTCAATCTCTACGTGACATTTTATTCAGCAAAAACAACGATAGAGAAATTCTTGTCTGCGTTTTGGGTTGGTGTATCATTGATGAATCTGCTTTTTCTTTCATTCTGTGCCTCCAGTGTGGTGGATAAGGTATCAGTTTACCGGTTTCGTATTTTGTTTTTTTTTTGCAAATCTGATATTTGATGATATGACTCTATATCTTATTATGCTGTTATTATTTCTCTTTATTGCACAATATTTGTCCATGGTTTTCTTCTCCATCTTTTTCTTGTTCTATTATTTCTCATTTTCTTCCTCGAAGCTATTAATAGTCATTCTCTGGGTTTTTATTATGCTTCTTCTTTAACTTTCTTTGATCCTTACCTTTGCTTTCTCTACTTGTTCTTTTTCTTTTCTTTTCCTTTCTCTTCTTCTCTTTCTTCCTTCTCCTCCTCTTTATCATCTTCTTCTTCGTCTTCTTCTTTGTCTTCTTCTTCGTCGTTGTCGTCTTCTTCATCGTCCTCCTCTTCTTGTTCATCATTTTCTTTATCGTCTTCATCTTCTTCTTCTTCCTCCTCCTTCTCCTCTTCATCAACTTCTTCGTCATCTTTTTTGTCATCATCTCTTTGCACTGTCGTTTTCTTCTTCTTCCTCCTCGCCTTCATAATCATCTTCTTCATCATCTTCTTTATCATCTTCTTCTTTGCATTGTTGTCTTCTTCTTCTTCCTCCTCCTCTTCATCATAATCTTCTTCACCATCTACTTCATCATCTTTTTCTTCGTCGTCATCGTCTTCTTCTTCCTCTTGTTCCTCATCTTCTACTTAATTTTGTTCTCCGTTTTCTTCGGTTCCTCTTCTTTTTCTGTCTTCCATTTCTTACATCCCTATCTTTACATGCTTTGTCTTCTTCTTTTTCTTCAATTTCTCCTACTTCTTCTTCGTCATCATCATAACTATAATCACCACTGTCTTCATCTATTTTCGCAGTCTTCTTCTTTGTTTTCCTATCTTTATCTACTTCCTGCTGATTCTTCTCACTCTCCAGCATCGCCATCGTCTTCTACTTAATTACCTCCCTCTTTTTCCTCATCTGATACTACTTCTGCTTCTTCTTCTGCTTCTACTTCACTTTTTCTTTGTCTTCTTCTTATTTGTCTTCTTCTCCTTCTTCACAATCGTCCTCTTCTTTGTTTTTCCCATCTTCTTCTTCCTCCTTTTAATTTCCATTTTCGTTTTCCTCTACTTCATCATCATCCTTCTCTTCTTCTTCTCCTTTTAAATCTTCTTCTTTATCTACTTTTCTTCTCCTCCGTCTCCTCTCTCTTCTTATCGTTCTTCCACTTCTTCTGCTTCATCTTCCTAATCTTCTCCTTCTTCAACCTGCATCTTACATCCAAAATATTAGCGATAAGAGAAATTAACTTAACCAAGCTTAAACAGTACACTAGCATTAAAAGAGTATTTATAATTCATCGTAGGGAAAAGATGTTGCTGGCTTTCTCCAGAAACTGGATACAAGCACTGCTGATGAGAAGTCAAACGCAGAGGTGAGTGAAACAGATTAAAATTCTAAAACAAGCAACTTTCATGCATCGAAAAACCAGTTTCAAAGAGACAGTCAGACAGAAATTTTTATCGACTTATCGACTATACTCTTGCAAATGGCTTTGAAATTTCAAAATATTTTGGTGAAAATGTTTAAGTGCCAGATGCCTGATTTTCTGCAGTTTGCAACGGCAGATTGTAAAAAGATAATTCGGTGGCTACTTATAGTTAAAATAACAGAAAGAAGAAGAAAAGACCAATTAGCTTACTGCTTGCTTTCAGCTAGAGAGCTTCTTGCGGCGAAGAGTTGAATAAATATAATGTAGGCAAAAACACCGCGGCGCAAGACGCAAAAGACAACTATGTTTTCTTAAAATTGCTAATATTTCGCCTTGCCAAGCAAGGCTTCTTCAGAGTGTTATACTTATAGTTAATGCCCAGAAAAGCAAGCAGTCTTGGGCCCTGGCCAAACGATCAAAAATTGTTCATCAAATATGATACTTGAATATGATACTAATAATGAAATTTGCTTATCAAGTAAAATGTTTGACCGTTTGGCCATGTCGCAAAACATTTGCTTTTCTAAGAAAAAAGTGCTCGCTAGACAAACTTAGCTTATTCTTGTTTGTAAAACAGCGTTTTGTGACGTGGCCAAACGGTCAAACATTGCTTGTAAATCAAGGTTTGACTGACGATGTTTGATCCTTTGGACAGGGCTTTAGTTATGCCCTGCAAGTTGGGCTGTATCCCAAAGTTGAGTTACGGGATGATTCAAACAGAGAAATGCACCGTGTACTGTGCACTGGGCACCAATGTTGCAAACCAAGACGTTACGAAGAAATTAAACAGGACCTTTAACAGTGCCCTTTTGGCAATGAAAAGGTTTTAACCTGTATAAACAATTCTATTATTATATATTATTATTATTATATATATATCAAAGATATTTTAATACATTTGGCTGTTTTGCTTTTAGCTGTCTTTACTGATTTTTCACCTCACTGGAGATCCTGTTGTCATGACGATATGGAAGCTGATTCCATTATACAAGTCAATCATCGTTTCGGTAAGATTTTTCATGTTCCAGATTTTAATGATATTTTGAGCAAATCTATCCTCTTGTCCAATTTTCAAACATAAAACGACTCCAGTTCAGGCAATGTTGTTTTTACTTTATTTGGAGCATGCTGGTATTTCTAACTTTTCAGCTGATTTAGGGACCCCTAATTTCACCTTCCTTCCGAAAGAGAGAGTCGTTTAGTCATCAATCCGGAAAGACACCCATCCAGATATTCATCTCACATGACAAAGCTGGACTTCAGTAGTCTTACGGAAACGGACCAAAACCCGCATGGCTAGCCGTCCATCTTTCAGGCTTTCAAGCATATTTTATGAGTTGAGTAAAGCTAGTAAAATTTCTACAGAGCGTCAATTGTTGATGATTTTATTCAAACGCAAGGACCAGTCATTCATATTTTTAATGATTTTGTTTAAAATGTGTTTACAATAAATTTGATGTTCAGTATACCGATAGCTACAGTACCTGTTTTAGCAGCCGTCAAGCGCTTAAATGTTTGCGCATTTCAATGCGTTGTCTTTAAGATGGTTTTCCCAGGGAATTTATTCACTGTTGAGCTTTACAATCGCTGGATAGGGAAACATTTTATATTTAGTACTAGTTATATACATTGCATCTTGAACTCTTAAAACATAATTTTGCCTCCATATTTCAGGTTTTCATCAGCTTAATCACGTACTTTACCCTTCTTCTGCAATTCAAATGAAGAGCAAAAACGCGAGGAATTAACAAGAAATCACAGATGCCAATAGTTGAATCATTATAGTCTGAATTAGTGGGATTATAGATCTATTAGTTTTTATATACGTAGACTTTACTGCCTTTGTCTTTGTTGCACAGTGAATGTATGCTTATATAGACAGAAATATCCAACCTTTCTAGTCAACTGGACGGGAGGTCTCGACTTCTAGAGTTTTGTATGTAGAAGCTTTGGAACCTCCTTGCACACATAGAGGAAACTTCCATTTCATTTAGATGACATCTCTGATGAAAAGGACATTATTTATCGCATTATGGTAGATAAGAGTAAGTAGTGCGTTATAAACATGATTTTCTGCCTTCCTTCTCATTGCATAAATTTTATGGATATATAGGCGAGAACACCCAACCTTCTAAGCCATCGACTGACCCTATAATAAATTTAAAGCTTTGGAATCCTCTTGCGCATATAGAGGAAAATTTCAAGGCAGTCAACTGATATCTAACTCGCGAAGAAGACGAGTATTATCTTCGTGTGACTAAATTATCTTACATAAATGCTGGTGATGATACAAGATGATGCTGATGCTGATGATGACGATGAAGGTGATGATTGTGATGACAACGATGATGTGCGGAACATGCTAATGACGATGATGATACTGATGAATATGAGGGTGACAATGAGGATGAAGATGGTGATTAAGATCTAGATTGTGACTATGATAATGATGAGGGTGATGATGATGATGATGATGCTGATGCTGATGATAATGATGAAGGTGATGATTGTGATGACAATGATGATGTGGGAGCATGCTAATGATGATGATGATACTGATGAATATGAGGGTGACAATGAGGACGAAGATGGTGATAAAGATCTAGATTGTGACTACGATAATGATGAGGGTGATGATGATGATGATGATGCTGATGCTGATGATAATGATGAAGGTGATGATTGTGATGACAATGATGATGTGGGAGCATGCTAATGATGATGATGATACTGATGAATATGAGGGTGACAATGAGGATGAAGATGGTGATAAAGATCTAGATTGTGACTACGATAATGATGAGGATGATGATGATGATGATGCTGATGCTGATGATGACGATGAAGCATGAAGGTGATGATTGTGATGACAACGATGATGTGCGGAACATGCTAATGATGATGATGATACTGATGAATATGAGGGTGACAATGAGGATGAAGATGGTGATTTAGATCTAGATTGTGACTATGATAATGATGAGGGTGATGATGATGATGATGTTGATGATGATGATGATGATGATAATGATGACGATGGTGAAGACAATGATTGTAATGACAATGATGATGAACACGATGATGATGAAAAAGATGATTGTGATGACAATGATGATGATGATGAACTTGATGATGATGATACAGAAAAAGACATTGATTGTGAGGACAATGATGATTAGGACAGGCATGATGATGAGGATGATGAAGATGATGATGATGAAGACAATGACTGTGTGATGAAGTAAGAGTAAAAATATAAACAAACGTATTTCTCTTCCAATACTTTCCTTTTTCTACAATCAAATTCTATATTTCACTTAAAACAACTTCTTACTTCAACGAAAATTTCAACCCACTTCATCAACTACTCCTAGTTACGACCACGCGTTCACATTCCTCACAGTCTCGTCCCAGACCTCCTAGTACTCCTCCACACTCCCCTCTACTAAAACAAATGTTAGCTCTAAAAAATACAAGTCAAACCTAACTGATTACATAGAATGAAATATGAATACAACAACAAAACAAGTTAAGTCTATTTTTTGTGTTCTTTTTTTCTTAATATATGCGAAGGTCCGTTTCCTTTTAACACTCCTATATACAATTAATATACAAATGAGTCAATAGTCAGTAACAGGTATTCCATACCTCTCTGGTGGACGTCTGTCACGTCGCAAGTTATATCTTTGATTCCCATCATTCTGTTCAATTCTGCGTCTATAATTCACAAGAAGATCATCCTCTTCTTCAGATTCATTTTCATCAATATCATTGACTTCTTCGTTGATACTCACATCATCAAAGACAATATCAGCTGGACTAAATCTTTTCAAAGTGTTCGAATGTACAAATTTCCTTTTCCCATCAGAGGTAGATTCAATCTCACAGTTTCCTTCTATTTTACTGATGACACGATACGGTCCTAGATACTTTTGACTAAGTCCTCTCGCTACTGGGTTCTTATAAAGCACAATATCTCTTAACTCTATTTCTTTGTTTCTGGATACCCGATATCTCGTATCGTAATTATCCTTTGCTTCTTACGAGCTTTCTCTGACTTCTCTGTTACGTAATGCTTAAGCTTATTGTGACGTTCGTTTAGCTCTTCGAGATATTTTGCTGGTCCTCCTATAGGTCTTTTCACTTCGTGTTTGTCTTCAATATCAAATGCTACTCTTGGTGCACGACCATACATAAGTTCAAAAGGAGATACTCCTGTTGTTTCCTGTTTACTTATACGGTAGGCTAACAACGCCGATGGTAACTGTTCGTCCCAGTCATCACAATCTTTGTTTACTCGCATACGTAGCAAAAGTTTTAGTACTCCATTGAATCTTTCGCATAACCCATCAGTTTGAGGGTGGTAGGGTGTTGTTCTACGCTTCTCTATTCCAAATAAACTACACATACTCGCAAATAGATGTGATTCGAAATTGCGTCCTTGATCTGTAAGTAAGATCCTTGGCATGCTGTGTCGAGAGAAAATCTGCTCTAAAGCTTTGACAACTGTTGTGGCCTCTTGGTTCGGTAAAGCCTCTGCTTCTGCATATTTGGTATAGTAGTCTATCACTGTTAAGATGTACTTATTCCCTTGACGTGTAGTCTTAAGCGGGCCTACTATATCGACTCCAACCATGAAGAAGGGTTCTGGTGTAATATCTATCGGTTTCATCGGAAAACGTGGTTTCGAACAGTTTTATTCTTAGCACATGTCTCAAGATGCACAATAATCTTCTACAGCTTTGTGAAATCCTGGCCAATAAAATCTCTTTTGAATGAAGTCAAAGGTCTTATGAACTCCTAAATGACCTATTCTCTGATGAGCCTCTTCCAAGATGTTACTAGTTAAGTATTTAGGCACAACTGCTTGTAGTCTTTCTTCTCCCATTTCATCTGTCCATTTTCTATACAAGACATCATTTTCAACAATCAAGGAGTCAATAGCATTATACAAAGTTAACAGAGTTCTGTTTCCATCTGCAGGCCTCTCCTCTGGTTTCTCATTAGTACTGATCCATTGTTTAACAGATGAAATATCTTGATCTAAATCCTGAAGCTCTTTGAAGTCCTCTGTGGACCAAATAGAAACTTTGATACTATTAACAGGCGCACGAGAAAGTGCATCTGCATGATTCATAGCAGTGCCTGGCTTGTGTATAATCACATAATCATATTGCTCTAGTTTTAAAATCCACCTTGCCAACTTTCCATTTGGGTGCTTGATATTACGTAGCCACTGTAATGCCTTATGATCAGAATAAACTGTAACTCTTCTACCAAAAACATATGCATGAAAATACTGAAGCGCCCAAACTATAGCAAATGCCTCCTTTCGGTAGTAGTCCAGTTTCTTTCAGCAGGTGAAAATGCTTTGGAAGCATAAGAAATTACTCTTTCGTCTTCATCTCCTTTCTTTTGGGCTAAGACAGCTCCTATCCCAACATCGCTTGCATCAGTATACAAGATGAAATCAGCATCATTATCTGGAAATGCTAAAATAGGGCAAGTTGATAATTGCTCTTTCAGTATTTTGAAGGCATTTTCACAGTGAGCAGACCAAACGAATGCAACATCTTTCTGCAATAGCTTATTTAGCGGAGTCGCTATGTCACTAAAACCTGAGATGAATCGACGGTAGTACGAAACAAGACCCATAAAACGTCGCAACTCAGTTAAATCTTTTGGCTGCGGATACTCAGATACGGCTCTAACTTTCGCAGAATCTGGACCAAGTCCTTCATTTGAAATGACAAAACCAAGGTATTTTACGCTGTCACGTGCAAAGAAGCATTTAGCTGATTTAAGCCGAAGACCTGCATTCTTGATAGCCTCCAAAACTTCTTTCAAATTGCTTAAGTGCTCATCAAAGTTCTTTCCAGTTATCAAAACATCATCTAAATACACTAGGCATTTCTTTGGTGATAAACCTTGTAAAACCTTTTGCATCAGTCTTTGAAAGGTCGGCACTGCATTAGCTAATCCGAAGGCATACGATTGAATTCAAATTGCTCACCACCAGGAATAACAAAAGCAGTTTTGACTTACTTTTCTCATCAACTTTTACTTGCCAATAGCCCAAGCTAAATCCAATGTTGTAAAGTACTTCTGATCTGACAAATTATCAAGCAAATCGTTAATCTGAGGATTGAGATATGCATCTTTCACAGTAACATCGTTCAATTTACGATAATCAACACAAAACCGCCATGAATTGTCCTTTTTGCGGACCAGAACAATTGGGCTTGCCCAAGGAGATTGACTAGGCTGAATTATTTCATTTTCTAGCATTTCTTTTACTTGATCCTCAACGATGGGCCTAAGGGCATTTGGAAGTCGCCTTGGCAACTGTTTAACAGGCTGTGCATTCCCTGTGTCAATATTATGCTCTACTTCAGATGTACAACCCAGCTCACTTAAGTCATTTGCAAAGATTCCCTTATAGGTGTTTAATAAGGTTTGTATCTGTTCACGCTCCTGTCCCTTTAAGTGATCCAAATCCCAATTAAACTGTGATACAGTTTGTTCCTCATTTTCTTCAAGAATTGGGTCTGCTATCTCTACATGCTCTAGGCTTCCTATCTTAGTACCACGATATAACTTCACATTGTTATTACCTGGGTTAATAATTTGTATAGGCACAGTTTGTTGAACAGGGCGAACAAGCACCCTCGCAATTAAAATGCCTTTTTCTGCTAGTTTTACATTAGGCTCTAGCAAACTCTGATTTATAAGTGGTGACTTCACTCGTGCTCTGTGAATAACTTCACGGTTAGGGGGTATCTCAACATCTTCAGACAACAAAACTGCTTCTGGATCAGTCACAGCAGAATCATGAATAAACAGAGGTATTTGTGATTTATCTGGAAAAGAAATCATTGGTTTCTGTGTCTATCACAGCTTTGCAATTTGTAAGCCAATCTAAACCTAGAATTATTTCACTGACCATTTCATTGGTTACATAGAACTCTTGCTCACGCTTTTGATTACCATTGATATCAACTGACAGAAATGTTTTACCCAGAATTCCAATAGGGGAACTGTTTGCTGCCTCAGCAACAATGTCTGAAGGTAAGAGTGAATCTGAGTCATTTGTAAGCAACTGCCACTCATCCTTACTGATAAGGGACACTGAAGCTCCAGTATCAACTACACAAAGGCGTGCGATACCATTTAAATTAACTTCTATCATGAGGGTCTTCTTTTATTCACTGGAAATACTGAAGACAATCTGACACGTGTATCACTTTTTGACTGTTGATCTGAGCTTTGATTGTCAGTACGCTGTGCTTCGTTCTTATCCTCAGGCTGTAATTGAGCTCTACAAACTCTAGATGTGTGCCCTTTATTACCACAACGATAACATTTCAAATTACTTGGGATATTTCCTGAAGGATTACGATTAGGATTCTGAGAGGGCAAAACAGTATTAGGCATTTGAACTCTATTTGCTCTACAATCTCTAGAGATATGCCCTGGTTTGTTACAATTATAGCAGATCTTATTATTTCGTCTTGCCTGAAAATTTTGCAGAGTAGGGCACTGTTTTGCAACATGTCCAAAACCATTACAACTAAAACACACCTGGGTAGTTCTCAAGGAACTGACTGCTCCAAACTGAACTCTTGAGCTTTGCTGTTGTTCATTGACATAAGTTTCAGCTTTCAGTTTCTGCATTGTTGCATTAGCTGCTTCAAATCTTCTAGCGAGTGATACTGCATCATCCAGGGTTTTTGGTGGCTCCTGTAACAGCTTATTTTGTGTCGACTGATCCTTCAAACCCAATACGAACTGATCTATAAGTCTGCTAGTATACTCTTCTCCTTTAAAGCCGCATTTTGCCCCAAATTCACGTAGAGAAACAGCATATGAGTCAACAGACTCTCCAGGCTCTTGAATTCTTTTATTAAAATTGTACCGCTTTTCCGTTTGTGTTTGATTTCTCTCAAACAATACTTTTAGTTGGTCTATCCATTCTTTCCAACCATCTGGGTTTTCATTTTCACTGGCAAACTCGACAGATTCCGCTAAACGGAAGGCATCATCAGTCAAATTGAATAACAAAGCAAGTCTTCTTTTCTTTACATTTTCAAGTTCTACAGCTTCAAAATAAAGTATTAACTTCTTTACAAATAAGTTAAAATCGTCACCAATTCGATATTTATCAGGACGTCTAAACAGTGAATACGAAGTTCTTTGGATCTCATCAGTATCAGCAGCAGCAGCTGCAGCACCTTGTCCTTGTCGAGCCATCGCCAATTTAGGCCCAGACAACTCAATACATAATCAACGATAAATTCAGCATAAAATACAACAAGCAAATCGAGCACAAGATCTCGGTAGGACCTCCAAAATGTGATGAAGTAAGAGTAAAAATATAAACAAACGTATTTCTCTTCCAATACTTTCCTTTTTCTACAATCAAATTCTATATTTCACTTAAAACAACTTCTTACTTCAACGAAAATTTCAACCCACTTCATCAACTACTCCTAGTTACGACCACGCGTTCACATTCCTCACAGTCTCGTCCCAGACCTCCTAGTACTCCTCCACAACTGTAATGATTTATTTTGATGATGATGATGCTGATAATGTTGATGCTCATTATGAAGATTATCAAGCGAAAATGCTCAGTTTTAGTAAACACGAACTGAATTTATTTCATATGGAAAAGATGAAACACTTAACAGACCAGAGCACAAAACTGGGTGACAAGCATTGATTAATGTTTGATGGAATCCCACAAAAAGTACTTGATAAATTGAGAAAACCATCTCAATTTTAGCTTAAGAGCTAGAAAAGTGGACCCATTTAATCAACATACATATATACATGATAAACACAGGCACTAATGCCATCTTCAATTAGTCTTGCTTGATTGAGTTTCCTTACATTTTGCTCCAATAACCATGAATTTTCCTGCATTAAAGAAAGCACCGACAAGTTTTCTCAAGTCGAGTACATATTTAACAATGTTTATCACTTCATTGCTGCTTCTTTTAAAGTTTTCCATGAAATATAAAGAGGATCATTGCATTCTGCACCATAAAACAAACTGTGAAAAAGTTCCAACTTGTCTTGGGGGATCACAGATTCCAAGGCCATTAGGCTTCTCTGAATTTCCATAGAGTTTGAAGCATCACTTTGTGAAGAATCAGTGGCTGAAGCGTTGCTTCTTGAAGAGTCAATTCTTCCTGACTGAATTCCACTGCTTTCAATCCTTTCTGTAATCACTTTACCAGTATTAAAGTGTCTCACATTTATCAGTGTCTCAGCAATGGCCTGTTCTTCAGTAACACTCACAGAGACTCCATCATTCTCTACGATTTCCTCTGTGACATACTCAGATGGTTCAGCGTTATCAGAATGCAAGAATTTGCCAGCATTTAATATACTTTCACAAACAGTTATAGCATTATCAGATTCATCTGTGGGTCCTGTGCGCAGTCCTCAGAATCCCTCTCAATGGCAACAAATATTGACCCCCTCGTAGGTGTGATACTTTTCTCATCAACTTCCGCAGGTAGTGATACACCCCAAGCCTGGCAAAACTCAAGATGAAGCCCGTAAATCTCTTGAAAGACAAATGGATGATCTTTCGCTGTTTTGGCCTCAGCTACTTGATTCAGCCGCTTTACTTCAAAATTCTGATGCCGTCTTAAAAAGGCGTACCACCAGTTCTTCTTTGGTAGATTGTCTTTAAACAAAGTTGTCCTTTCCTTGAATCAAGAATATGTTTTGCCATTATACAAGCCTGTGCTCCAGACCTTGGTTAGCCCTTCCGTGCCATTAGTTTGAGCCACTCGGCAATGATATTCTCCTCCTCACTGGTCAATATTGAATGACCACCATACCTATAATCAATCTTGGATTCTCCGTTAATATACCCAGCAAGGGTAGATTTGGGAATTTTGTAAATTTTTGATAATTTTCTCAAAGATACCTTTTCTTTTGATCTTTTTTCTAAAGCCATCCTAAGCGCTTGGTCTGTCCAATTTCTTTCCTTGAATTTTGAGTTCTGTCTCAGTCCCATGGTTTTAGTTGGCTTTTGCTCCTACTGAAAGAAATAAAGAAAATATAGATATTTTCATAGAAATAGCTAGGGTAAAGGGGTAGCAGATAACTCACGATACTCTTTCTGCCAACTTGCCACAGTCAGAGTCAAGTCACCCCAAGGTGTGGGGAGTTGACGAGAACACAGTGACGACTTGACCTGAAATGTGTGGTGATTTGGCAGTGTAGCGAGTTGACAAAAACTGCTAGAGTGCTAAACTAGCAAGGCCAACTTCAACTTCTTTAAAACAACGATTATGTACGACAGTGGATCAAATGCCTTGCCCTTTACCTCTTCAAGTGTGTAAGAATCTCTACAATTGTTACAGAAGATCCAAATTTCAAAAATGTTGCAAAAATTTGCAATTTTGAAAGATGTTTTTACACAACACAGCTAGAAACTCTCAAGCTTCATGACTTGAATTATTTGACAAAGCTGCAAATAGAAAACATGCGCCAAATCTCTTATTCCCACAAAATGAGTAGGTTCCAGGCTCCTATTCTATTGTTTAAAACAGTGCATGTTATCCTTTTCTTGGCTGACTGACCAGAATTTCTGTTTTTCG
Source organism: Chrysaora quinquecirrha (assembly GCA_014526335.1). NCBI lineage: Eukaryota > Metazoa > Cnidaria > Scyphozoa > Semaeostomeae > Pelagiidae > Chrysaora > Chrysaora quinquecirrha. The sequence continues at coordinate 7,027,884 of JACTAT010000039.1, forward strand.
AAAAGGAAGAAGATTGGCTGGCTGCTCCACTGCATTCTTACAATCATGGAGACAAGTATCGTTCCATCAAAGCCATTTCAGGGCCAAAAGCCCGGCACATCTGGCCTGCGAAAGCCTGTAGGAACTTTCAAAGAACCCAACTACACTGAAAATTTCGTCCAAGCTATATTCAATGCGATTCCAAAGAAAGATTTGCATGGCTCCACAATTGTTGCTGGGGGTGATGGAAGGTATTTCATGGAGGACGCAATACAGATAATTGTGAAAATGGCCGCAGCTAACCAGGTTTGAGCAAGAAAAGTTTTTGCACAGATTGAAATTCAAATATTAACTGTTACACCAGACAAAATAGCTAGAATTTTGCATAACTTAACTTTTCTTCTTTTACTCCCAGGTTGGCAAGTTGCTGATTGGACAAAATGGAATCCTTTCAACGCCTGCAATTTCTTGTTTGATTAGAAAAAGAAAAGTTCTTGGTAAACTTTAACAGAATTTACTTTTCTAAATCATATTTCATTGTTTGACGGATGATCAGAAGTGACTGACTGATCACCACCACCTATCACCCCATCATCATCGTCATCACAATTATCATCATTATCATCATCAGGTCCATCTTAGTCATCATCATCCTCATTATCATCATCTTCATCATCATCATTTATCATCATCATTGTCGCTATCATCATCATCATCATCAGTATTAACGTTAACATCATCATCAATATCATCAGCAACATCAGTCATCAGCATCATCATCATCATCATCATCATCATCATCACCTTTAAGAACAATCATCATCATTATCATTCATCGTCATTATCACCATAACCATTATCATCATAAACTTGGTTTTGATTACTTGATTGCTTGAATGATTGATACGTTTCATGTTGAAGACAAATTCAACAGCTATTAGCTATCCACGCCTTGAAAAATACTTGATCTAATTAAATTATTGATCAACTCTGAATTTCTCCATTGATTTTTCAAGGGGGAATCATTCTGACTGCAAGTCACAATCCTGGTGGTCCTAATGGTGACTTTGGTATTAAGTATAACACATCTAATGGAGGTTTGTACATTCCTAATAAACTATCAACACTTTTCTCAGTAGTGTAGCAAAGGAAAAATTGCACCTTTTGGATTGTAAAATTGCAAGAAAATTTGGAAATATTTTTGGATGTACTTAAAAGCTTGCAAGAAAATGTGGAAATATTTTTAGACAAGCTTTCTTCCGTCTGACACTCCTCAGAGTATAAGTGCCAGAAACAGACAGAAACACTTGAAAAAGGCAGAATTTATACCCAGATGCAGACAAAAAAGCACCAACCAGCCATAGGGCAACATCAATCAGCAGTATGTTGCCACCACCTGAAGCTGCATTGCCAAATGAATATGCTTGCTTGTTTGCTTTCTTGCTTTGGCTTGCTTGTTTGCTTGCTTGCTTGTTAGCTTTGAGGTGCTTGCTTGCTTGATTGCGTGCTTGCATGCTTGCTTTAGCTGTATTGATTGCTTGCTTGTTTGCTTTGGGGTGCTTGCTTGCTTGATTGCATGCTTGCATGCTTGCTTTAGCTTGATTGCTTGCTTGCTTGCTTGCTCTGGCTTGATTGCTGTGGCTTGTTTGCACTCTTGCTTGCATGAATGCTTGCTTGCAAGCTTGCATGCTTGCCTGCTTGCTTATATATGTACAGACACTATAATTGGAACTTTCTTGTAGGGCCTGCTCCTGAGAAGATAACAAATCAAATTTACCAAGAAACATTAACAATTAATGAATACAAGATTGTTAATGGAATAAATGTTGATTTGAAGAATCTTGGGTTTTCAAAGTTTAATGTTGATGGGAGGCCATTCAAAGTGGAGGTTATTGATTCAGTTGATGACTATGTAGCACTGATGAAAGAAATATTTGATTTCAAAGCACTGAAGGAATTTTTAGGAGATTTCAAAATTGTTGCAAATGGAATGAATGGAGGTATGTGCTGCTCTCTAGTTTCTTTTGTTTCATGGTTTATTGTTTTTGATAGACTTTTTGAAAAAGGTTGCCAGATTAAAGTCTTTCAAAGTTCAAGATAACAAGCTTCCGATGCTAAAATTGTATAAAGCATCCAGAACTTGGTCTAGGTGCAAAGTTTCACTGTCTTAGCACTAGTAATATTGATTTTATGAGTGTTTGAAATTCCTGATTCTTTAAGGGCTTTGACCGTGAAAATGACAGGGGTGAAACTTTTCACCCCAACTGGTCTAAGCTCTAATAAAACTGTGATCTTTGAATGATCATAAAATCATTAATACAAGTGCTAAGATAGTAAAACTTAACATCTAGACCAACGTTTAACTGTTTAATGCCAATTCAGTGTCAAAAACTCTACATCTTGAAATTTGAAAAATTTCCATAATCGCAGCCTTCTTCAAGAAGGTCTATTGTAATCCATGCTCAAGCGCCTGCTCTTGTCAAATTATTGTAAGTATTTTTGTTTTAGTAACTGGACCCTATCTGAAAAGAATCATTTGTGGAGAGTTTGGTGCAGGGGCTGAGTCAGTTATAAATTTTGTTCCAAAAGAAGATTTTGGTGGTGAGCAACATTCCTTTCCTCATAACTTGCAAAGTTAAGAAACCTTAAAAGTCTTAAGATATATTACATGACAAGCGAAATCAAATAACACAGTGCAGTAGAAATCATCCAACTGTGTTGTAAGTTGAAGACAAAGCACTTGTTTGGGCCTCTTTCCAGTTAATGCTTGTTGAAACAAGAAATGGGAAAATGAAATGAGCCCACTGCAACGATACCGCCATTGAGTGTCCAGCGTTGCATAATTCATATCACATTATTGACAGTTATATTACAAATGTATGCTTAACAAATACTTGTTTATTGATGTGTATTTTTACTTTTCAAAGGAAAGCATCCAGATCCTAATATGACATACGCAGCTGACTTTGTGGAACTTATGAAGAAAGGGGACTACCAGTTTGGAGGTGCTTTTGATGGTGATGGGGTAAATATAGACACATATTCTACCAAAGACTGCCAATTAATCCATCTGTAGTTAATTCCACCCCTTTTCCTATTACCTATTTTTCCTACTCCTAGATACGCCCATCTACCTTTCCATAGATTAACCTAGACTTGCTACACTCTTCGTTTGTGTAACGCTAGCGTAGGTTGTCGCACCAGTAATCACGTGCTGAAGAAAGCTTCATTTAATCATATTTGACAATTAAATTTTCGGTAGTTTAGCGATCTTAAGATCATCCCTCTTTGATTTTAGGATAGAAACATGCTTCTTGGTTTCAAGGCATTCTTCGTAAATCCCTCAGATTCCATTGCTGTCATTGCTGCAAATGCCAATTGCATACCATACTTTAAGAAAAACGGACTCAAAGGTGTGGCACGCAGTATGCCAACTGGAGAGGCATTGGATAAAGTGGCACAAGCATCTGGCATGGAATGCTTTGAAGTGCCTACTGGTAGGTATTCGTTTACACAAAAGGTTCATTGCATGTGCTGACAAATGGTGTATGAAATGAACATGCTGTTGAACTCGGTATGAAATGAATGTGCTGTCGAATACAGTATGAAATGAACATGCTGACGAATACAGTATGAAATGAATATGCTGACGAATACAGTATGAAATGAACATACTGACGGATACAGTATGAAATGAACATACTGACGGATACAGTATGAAATGAACATACTGACGGATACAGTATGAAATGAACATACTGACGAATACAGTATGAAATGAACATGCTGACGAATACAGTGTGAAATGAACATGCTGAAGAATGCCAAAAAAGAAGCAACATGCGGTATGAAATCGACATGCTTTTGAATGAGTTATTAAAGTGAAACAATTGAATTAGAACATGAAATCGACTGAATTAGAACATGAAATCGAATAGAAGATGGGGATGCTAATGAATTTCCATTTAATTGAACAAACTTTAATGCAGTATGAATGTGTGACCCTAGAAATTTAGTATGAAATTGACGTTTTTGGGAAATAACACAAAATGATGGCCCCGTTTATACTATACCGGATAGCTGTCGGAGCGCCGTGCCTTGCCTTAACCTATATCGGATAGGGTAAGTGTTTACATTATTCCGGTGGATAGCTATCTTAGCCGAGACAATAGAAAATTCCAATTGTTAATCCCCTTTCACAAAGAATTTCAATTACATCCGCAGCGGAGTGACTTTCATTTCACCTACAAAACGGAGTGAAATCACTCAAATTTTTGGAGTGTTTCGTAGCTCTGGCATAGTGTAAACACCAACCCTATCCGATTCGAAAGTCAAGACGCTCCGAAAGCTATCCGGTACAGTGTAAATTGGGGCCGAAGATACTAAGTCGCTGGCGAATACTGCATAAAATGTCCATGCTTGCTCCTTGAAAAATCATTGCTTGGTTAAAGCCTATGTTCTACAGTTAGATACTGTAAGCATTGATGTTACTAATTCAGTTCAAATCAAAATGATGTTAGCTAAATCTTGTTCTCAGGCTGGAAATTTTTTGGCAATTTAATGGACGCAGGAAGAGTTGCTTTATGCGGGGAAGAAAGTTTTGGAACTGGCTCTGATCATATAAGAGAAAAGGATGGCATCTGGGCCTTTCTTGGTGAGTCTTTCTGGCAAATAATTGTGTCTGATTACCCCTTGGGGGGATACATGAATGATGGGTGGACGGGAACGTTCTGCCGAGATTTTACAAACCAACCCACTTATAATGATATATGGTGTATTCTTCGTGTTTTCTTCAATTTCCCACCCTCATATATGGAGTTTTGGTAGAAAATATCATAGCCAAAGCCGACCGAAAAGGGTGGCAAATAGCTCTACGAAAATTATCTTAAGTACCCCCCCCTGGGGGATTTCTTCAATACGGTATGAAAGGAAAATGCTAATGATTGTTGTGGGAAATTAGACAATAATTAATAAAGTATAGGGGAAGATGCCAATGAGCCAATAGATATTACACTAAATGAATATGCTAATTTACACTGTATGCAGTGAAAATGCCGATGAATACGGAGTGAATTAGCATACTGATGAATATTGCATAAAATGAAGTTGCTGAACTTCAAAGCTTGGTTTTTGTTCGTTTTTGCAGCATGGCTAAGCATCCTTGCATCAAGAAAACTTTCAGTTCAGCAAATACTGGAAGAGCACTGGAAGAAATATGGAAGAAATTATTTTACTAGGTATGCCCAAGAATCGCTCTTTTCCTCGTACGGAAAGATTCTTTAAAACATGAATTTTTTAACCAATGGCACACGAAATCTGGCTCCAGCAACTCCTTTGTCACAAAGCTAAACCTCAGTGTTTAAGGGCTCTTTTTGAAGATTTCTCATGAAAGCTTAAGGCCTAAAACTTTCAGAGTTTCAAATAATCCAAAAAAGACTTATTTCGGTAACTAAATTTTCTATCATTGTAGGTACGACTACGAGGAAGTCGATAGCCAAAAAGCTGATGAAATGATGTCAAGATTGCGCGGTATGATCAGTGACAACTCGCTTGTTGGGCAGAAATGTGGCGAATTCAAAGTTGAAAAGACGGACGATTTTGAATACATGGATCCTATTGATGGAAGCATAACTAAAAAGCAGGTGAAGTGATATATTTCTAGTTAGGTTTAGAATAACGTTTGTTATTGTTTACATATTTTTGTTCAAGTCAAACATGTAGACATATAGCACATTTAGGCCCATATCAAATGTGCATACAAATTCAACCATTCTTTATTTCAGCAACCATTGACTCCCTGCACATTATACCTGAATTAAAATAAATTTTATTTTGTTTCGTAGGGCATTCGTATTTTATTTCAAGACAAATCTCGGATTATTTTCCGCCTAAGTGGAACTGGTAGTTCTGGTGCAACCATACGAGTATATATTGAAAAATACGTGAAGGAACCAGACGTGACTAAAGATTGTCAGGTACTTTATTCAGCTGCAGTTTTGTTGATATTTTGCTTGAATTGACTTGACTTGACTTGACTTGACTTGACTTGACTTGACTTGACTTGACTTGACTTGACTTGACTTGACTTGACTTGACTTGACTTGACTTGACTTGACTTGACTTGACTTGACTTGACACTTGACTTGACTTGACTTGACTTGACTTGACTTGACTTGACTTGACTTGACTTGACTTGACTTGACTTGACTTGACTTGACTTGACTTGACTTGACTTGACTTGACTTCACTTCACTTGACTTCACTTGACTTGAATTAACTTAACTGGACTTGACTTAGTATGACTTGGCTTTGCTTGGCTTTGCTAGGCTTGGCTTTGTTTGACTTGGCTTGACTGGCCTTGCCTTTTGGCTTATTTTAGCTAAGCTTGTTTTGGCGTGGCGTGGCGTGGCTTGGCTTGACTTGGCTTGGCTTGGCTTGGCTTGGCTTTGCTTTGCTTGGCATGGATTGGCTTGGGCTGGCTTGGCTTGGCTTGACTTTTCTTGACATGACTTGACTAGACATGGCTTAGCTTAGCTTAGCTTAGCTTGGTGTGGCTTGACTTTGCTTGGTATGGCTTTGCTTGGCTTTGCTTGGCTTGGCTTGGCTTAGCTTAGCTGAGCTTTGCTTAACTTAGCGTAGTATAGCTTAGCTTGGCCTTGCATGGCTTGACTTCGCATATTAAGACTTGACTTGGCGAGACTTCGTAACTATGAAGTTAACTTTTCTGTTTTTAGGATGTTGTAAAGACATTAGTAGACACTGCATTAGAGATTTCCAAACTGAAAGAATTCACTGGACGAGAAGTGCCAACTGTCATTACATAGCTGCTGATTTACTGAAGTGAGTGCTTTTGCTTAAATTAAATGCTTTGCTCTTATCTGCATCATAATGCCGATGGTACTTGAATGCCACCTAGCTGCTGGAATATTGCTCTGAGGAACCGCCGCTTCTTTGCTGAGAACGTTTATGGTTTCTGTAAGCCATTTTTGAAATGCCTCGAGCTGATGAAAAGTTGACGCGTTTGATAATGAGACTTTTTAACAACCCGTACTGGTTCTTACCAATGATTTAAAATACAACACGTGCATTATACTTAACACACGCATAAACATTCTATCCATACCGTATATTTCACTATTCATCAGTCAATGCATACATAATTATATTTTCAAATTGCTGTGGATTTTAAGATTGAAGAATGCTTTTGTACAGCACCTTGGTCCTCTGTATGATTTGTGCTCTGAAACGCTGGCTTGATAACCTGCTAGCCAAAGGAAAACCACAGGTTACTGCGCCAAAAGGCAATAAAATGAACTACCCTAAAAACGCTTTGTCAGCCATACAAAAGTGTATAAGGGAAAGTTTAATGAGGCTATAGGCTTTGATTTTAAGACTGGATCTGGTATTTTTAGCCTCTGCTTGCGGCCATCTTATGATGCAAAGAAGACAGACCTTTTGAGACTTATTAACGAGGTGTAGTTTTGGCTTCGTATGGGTGGTTGTTGTGCTTAGGAAGGCTCGGAGCGAATCTAAGACTTTTGTAGTCTAAGGCCTTTGTCAAGTTGAAATGTTGCCTTGTTATAAAGTATCACAAACATATCACAAAAATATCCTCCTTAACGGTTAAGTCTCTGTTCTTTTTATAAGAGTTTGATATAAGCATCAGGCTAAACTGTAGTACTAAAGTTGCTAAATTGATCATATTTCTATAATTCGTGCTGTCTATTTGGTTTTCCAAGATGGCGTCGATTTTTGGCTTGAACAATTTTTTATGCTAGGAAGAAAATGCTCCTTCCAGTCTCCTAAAAAGATTAGTATCTGGTCCTTGCTAAATATTCCCTGTCAGCCAAAAACTTGCCGAAGACTTTAGTAGTTAAGTAATAGGTTTATTTGATCAAGGTGTGCAAACAAATTTGAAAATGCACTAGCTACATCTTTAAAGTTTCTTGCAGAAGGGATGCCTTTTGTGAATATAGATTAATCAGCTGTTCACCTGGTTGTTATTCTAGAATTAAAATGGATTAAGAAGAGGTAGTGTCTTTGTTTGTAAGTCAAATCACGTGGAGCAAGTCCTTACTAAGTTAATGCTGTTTTTCGAACCGTAGCAGACCCGTGTTCAGTGGTTGGTCACGTGTAAACCGGACCCTGGTATCGTGTGAACGGTGCCAAGGATGAATTGCAATGAATTAGTTATGTAGTAAAGGTGGATTGCTTTTGAGGATCATTATATGTAAGGCTACTTTAAAATAACACAGAATATTAGTACTCTGAAGTTGTGAACCCATGCGAAGGATGAATATTTCCTTTAGCCTTTCTCAGTTCATCATACTGATGTAACTTTTACTGATGCAACCATTCATTAAAACTATAAAGAAATACACTCTTTTTTTATAAGAACCAGGAAATTTTGATTGAGGCTGGCTGTTCTTAAGTTTTTGCCTTTTTTGGGCCTGAAATGTTCTTAATCTGTTCTTAATTCCTTGGTTACTGAGACATCTAGATTTTGTCAGTGAATGTCTTTAGTGGTAATAGGGTTGTGTAAAAATGGAGCATGCTTGTCCAGTTCACTGTTTGCCTGCTTTTTACGTTGTCTGACTGTCGTACTTTCATATTTAGCTGATATTCTCAGGGCTTATGAAAAGGCCCAGCCTCAGCTTGTTCTTATTTTGTTCTTAAAATCTGGGCAAAATCCAGGCTCGTGTTCTTATAAAATTGTTCTTATAAAAAAAAGAGTGTAAACTAGGGCCGAGCAAAGTTGCTTATAAAAAGGCTGTGTGTATATTAAGATAATAGTGGTAAGCGTTGCAATAACGGTGGTGAACTGAACATTATAATAAGATATTGATGATGAGACTAGGCCTAAGCCATTTATCTATGTCTTTTTTCAAGGAAGGATTCATTTATTTGTTTGATTTATCAAAAGCTCATGAAACTATAGGATTTGTATTTTAAGTGTTTTTTTACAGTTTTTCCCCACGTTTCACACGATAATTACGTAAATTTCAAAACACGTGTTTGTTGCTGTTTCGTTTTCCTTGCACACGTAAACTCTTATTATTTTCGCGAGCAATATCGCGCAAAGACTACACTTTTTTTAATAAGCAACCGGTCAATAAGCAACTAGGGCTGAACTGACCTTAACATTAAGCAACTTGATGGCTCAACTGAATTACTGTAAGCAACAAAGAAGTCAAACAACCAAGCTTATTCTCTTTCTTGTGTTAGGAAATTGTTCTTCGTTCTTATGTTTTGCATGCTGAAGTTCGTTAACGTTTTTCCACTTACTGTCTCCCAAAAGTCATGTTGTAGGCCTAGCAGATGACGATTTTAACCCGCGAAGTCAGGGGTGGCTATTAGGTACAAAAAATGTTAAGCAACGTTTAAGCAACTTTGAGGGCTGAAATGTCTAAAATTTTAAGCAACTTTGAGGGCTGGACGAAAGTCAAGTTGCTTATTAAAAAAAAGTGTATTATTGTTGTTGCATTCAACACGATGATTTGGGTGCAACACGATAATTTGGGTGCAACACGATAATTTGGGTTGTTTAAGGGCCACCCCCTTATACGAATTGAAGCGAAATCTAATAAAATAAAAGAAATGTATAGAGAGAAAAAGAAATAAATAAAACATCCTCTTTTCGACAAACGTGCGTATTCCTCCATGAGAAAACACAGCTTGTTTTGTAAAATATTTCTTCTTTTGCAATAACCATTCCGCAAGATTGTTTGCACTAAACGTTTGCTCGGATTAGAGAACTCGACAATGTAATTAATGAAGATATCAAATGTTTAACATAAGCTAAGAATTCTAGTTTGGGTTTACGGAAAGCATACAAATCATTGAGAACTAAATAAACATGTTTCACAGGAACGACATTTAACTTATTTGTTCAAAACATTTTGCCTTCAAACAATAATTGATGCATTTGAACGTTATATAGTTTAGTGTTTTTTCATTACAGGGCAAGGCTAGCCAGTATGGAATCCTACAGCGTTTGTGTTGTATTGAAAAGTCATTTAGGCCTAATGGTGATTCTTGGGCTTTTTGTGTTGCTGTGGATAATTGGTTGTGCTGTTCTTGTCCGATGGAGAAACGAGCCGCCCGGCCCGACTCCTCTCCCAGTAATTGGAAACTTATTGAAATTTTGCAACAAGGCACATTTGGCACTGAAGAAACTAGCAGAGACCTATGGCGATGTAATGACTCTCCGAGTTGGCTCAAAGTCTGTTGTTGTCGTTAACAGTATCGAAGTCCTTCGTGAAGCTCTGACTCGAAAGACACACGATTTTGACGGACGGGCTGATAGTTTCATTGGGAACTTAGTATCATCTGGAGGCAACGATTTGGTCTTCGCAGAGTATGGAGAAAAGTGGAGGCTACATCGTCAGTTGTGTGTCAGAGGGCTTGCTTTTGCTGCAGGAGAGAGGATGTGTAAATTAGAGAAAGTTATTCTGGAAGAGGCGGAAGACCTTGTATCAAGGCTGCTAAAGTCTGGTGGGAAACCGATGGATCCTCACTTAGATATTAGTAAGTTGGACTGCTAAATTTTTTATATTATTGTCGCACAATGTTTGCATGATATAATGACAATTTTTGTCTTTTGAAACCTAAGAAGATATTTCTGCGCTTTGCTTTGCTTTTGAGAGCAGCGTAGCGTAGTGGTTAGCACTTGCGCCATTTGGGCTCGAGGTCTGTGATAGGGAGGGACAAAGCTAGGTCCGGAGCATAAAAACCTTGCTCTCTTTGACACCGCATCAAGTTGTGAAATTGGTACTTTAATGATGAAGGCCTAAAAACCCTCGTAGCGCCGGCTATTTTGCTTCACGTGAGTCGATATAAACTCCCTGGGGAGTGTAGAAAAAATGGGAAAAATGGCCTGAGATAAGGGGGAAATAGTTGCAAAGCGCTGTGGAATATACTGTACGCGTTTATAGATAACGGCTCAATATAAGCCATAACCATAACCTTTAACCGGTTGCAGTTGTTTTGGGAATGAAATGGATTTGCGTTGCTGTGTTTGTAACATTTAAGTTTTTCTTTTAGGCCTAGTCATCGTAAACACGGTAAGCTATATGGCGTTTGGTTATCGTCACGATAAAGACGATCCAGAGTTCCTAAAGAGCGTCAAGTACATCGACACAATCGCGGAGGGATTCGAGGATACCCTTGGCAATATTATTGACTTCTTTCCATGGCTCAAATTCCTGTCGAATCACAGCCTGAGAAGGCTGCATTCAGCTCTGAGAATACGAGATGAAGTGATGTCGACTCAACTCAAGCGTCATCGCCAGTGCGATAAGAACAAGGAGGATTTCACGTCGTTTCTCTTGCAAGAACAGAGGAAGGCTGTGGGCGATAAGAGGCGATTGACAGATAGAAATATACAGCTACTAATGTTTGATCTATTTGGCGCTGGTGTCGATACAACTGTAGTCGCTATCAGATGGGCGATAGTGTACCTTATTCACTGGCCTAAATGTCAACAAAAAATGGCGGAGGAAATTGGTATAATAAGGCCTAACAGGGCGAAAGTCAGACTTGCAGACATAAAGGACTTGCCCTATACTCGAGCTGTTGTTTATGAGACACTACGTTTGTGCTCCCTGTTTCCGATATCTCCTCGCAAAGCTACAAGGGATACAGAGTTGCTAGGATACTCGATCAAGAAAGGAACGACTGTAGCTTTTAATTTGTGGGGAGTGAATCACGATGCAAAATATTGGATGAACCCAAATGAATTTATGCCTGAAAGATTCATAGACAGAAATGGCAATCTCAAGTCGCTACGTCATTTGAGTTTCGCGCCGTTTTCAACCGGTGGAAGGGGCTGTCCTGGAGCCAATATTGCGAGGAAAGAAATATGTTTAATACTAGCAAATCTGGTGCAAAATGTCCGGATAAAGTCTGCGGAAAATTTGCCGTCTCTAGATTGTGTTTCTACTGTTTCATATAAACCGAATCCATACATGGCTGTATTTGTAGAAAGATAGCTGGGAGGGAATTCTTCAAGAAGGGACTTGCTAACAATCGGGGAAGTGGGCATTCTAGCCATAATGGTAAATGGTTCATTAAAACAACAATAAAATGGATGATGTTAGTTCATGAATTGATAAACAATTAAGGAAGTTCCAAGTACAGTCGAACCTCTAATAGCGGTCACCTCCAATCTGCGGCCACCTCTCAATAACGGCCACTAATCTTCTGTCCTGAACTCTTTCCCATAGTATTGTTAAACTTCCGACTAGCGGCCACCTCTCAATAACGACCAGTTGATCTTGGATCTAAAGTGGCCGCTTTTCGGAGGTTCGACTTTATCTCAAAAGAGCTATACTAAAAAAAGTTTCCCCTTGCTAACATTGAATTATTTTGTAAGTAACTAAAATCATTTTTTACTAAAATTGAATTATATGTAAGGGTTTAATCAGAAATCGTAAGTCTGTGCCAAGAGTGGACATATTAGATTCCTGATGCGAGGCCTAATCCTTCGTCGTAGACTATCAATTGATGCAAAACTTGTACACAGTGGTTCTGCTGTTCATGATTCTTTAATCTGCTGCATGGTTGTCTCTTTCACACTAGCTTCTATCACCAAATATAGCTCAGAAAACTTGCAACGGACAGAGCTCTAGTTTCCGTTAAATCTTAGCGTCGTAAGTTTTTCCAGAGCGTCGAAATGTCGTAACGCTTCATGTTTTCTCGTTTGCATTAAGACACGCCTTGATTGCGTTGCGAAAAGACGGACTGCCTAGTCCATAAATAATTGGGTTCAAAAGTACTTTGAAGTCAACTAATGTGATGATTCCATACAATACATCATCTGACGCTTGTACAGCTTTTGATAACATCAAAATATTTACTAAACATAGGGGCCCTATGGGCGTGTTCGAAGAACGACTCTGGTTGAATATAGCTATTTCGGTCAAATGATGAAAGATGTTAATCGGTATGCACAACAATGACGATAATGATTATCATGATAATGGTGGTGGTTATGATGATGATGTTGATGACCACGATGATTATGATGCTTGTTGGTAGGGGTGATTGTGGTGGTAGTATGGATGTAGTGGTGGTGGTAGAGGTGGTTGTGGTGCTGAAGGTAGGGGTGCTTGTGATGGTTGTGATAGGGATGATCGTGGTGATGATTGTAGGGGGGTTGTGGTGGTGGTGATAGGGGTGGTCGAGGTGATGGTTGTAGGGTGGTTGTGGTGGTGATGATAAGGGCGTAGTGGTTTTGATAGAGGTGATCGTGGTGATGGTTGTAGGGGTGGCTGTGGTGGTGGTTTTAGGGGCTGGTGGTGGTGATAAGGGTGGTGGTGGTGATCGTTTTAGGGGTGGTTGTGGTGGTGGTGATAGGGGTGGTGGTGGTGATGGTTGTAGGGTGATTGTGGTGGTGGTGATAAGGGTGGTGGTGGTGATGGTTTTAGGGTGGTTGTGGTGGTGGTGATAGGGTGGTGGTGGTGATGGTTTTAGGGTGGTTGTGGTGGTGGTGAGTTCCTTTAGATCTTGCCGCAGCCACACTATCAATGATAGTGATGGTAATCATGATGATGATGATGATAATGATGATGGTGATTATTATCATTATTATTATTATTATGACGATTTTATGGTGAGGATGATAATAATGAAGATTTGTTTTGAAAACTGGTTTGAAATTGCCGCTCTTTGCCAAGACTCTTTGATTAATGTTGAGAATGCGTGAAATGTCATTTACCAATCAAAGGTGGCAATTTGCCAGTTTCAAATGGTAAACAGCCATGAGTCAGATGCAATCAAGCTTGTGCGAAGAGAAAATTGTCACATGACCTTAAATCGACAAAGGGCTTGTGAAGATCTAACCGCAAATTGCGCATAAATGGCCGAGACAATGGCCCTAATGGCATTGTTGAGATGCTTATACTATTGTTACACGTTTTCCATTGTTCAAGCGTTGGTTAGTCAGTGAGTTAGTTAGTTAGTTAGTTAGTTAGTTAGTTAGTTAGTTAGTTAGTTAGTTAGTTAGTGACACGCCACCCCACACCAATGTGTTCGAAATTCTTCGAACACAAAAAGGCGGGAAACCAACACAGCGTAAAGACCAGAACGGCGGCAAACATTAGCTTTGTGACCTGTATTTCAATCGTTGACATTTTCATCCGGGGGGTTTTGGTTTCTTTTGGTTGTTTTGATTCGGTTGTTTGAGTGAAGTTGACGGATGGCTAAAGGTTAAGCTGACAAGCCCTTCTTGATCATGCTTTTCGGCACTGAGATGTTTTGTAAACCCAACTTTTGTTTTGTTTGTTTTCCCCCTGTTGTTTGCATTAGTTCGCCTGTCTATATCATCTAAACAGTCTGAATCACCCCCGTCGTCTTTCAGAGATCTCCTTAAATTGCGGCCATGTTTCCGTAGTCTCGCAAATATCCTAACATAGCAGAATATCAGTACTGGATACGAGGTTCCCATGGTCAAAATATAAAGAATTATGCGAAATGCAGCGTTCTGTTTTGACCAGTCAGCAAAACAAACCCCGTGATGGAGGCTGTATTCATATTTGCCAACACCAAAAAGAGGCAGCATTGAAAACAGTATACTTATTAAAACAGTCCCAACGAGTATTTTACGACACGAGATTTCGAGAAAGTTTTCGCGAACGATAAAGGTTCGACTATTTTAAAGTATCGAACGACAGCGATAGCGGCGAATAACATCGCTGAATGGCTGAAAGCAATTGAGCTTAAACAGCCAGTTAGGATGCAGAATCCATTGCCGATGGCTGTTCGTTTTTCGGATTGAGTTACGGCTTTCGTTGGTAGAATAACGAGTGCCTTCAGCAAATCTCCGAGTGAAAGCTGCACGACGAAAACGTTGTTTATCGTTTGAAGTGATCTCTTGCGACAAAATATGTAGATTATAAGAATATTTGCGATGGCACCGCAGACAGAGATCAGCAGGGTTATGATAATATTTAGGATTGGCATCTTCAGATGCAGATTCTAATAATCCTTTATTATTGGTCTTCCGATTTATAATTGCGCTCCAATACGCTGTCCCACAATGGCCATGATCCACCATGAACCAATCGGCTAATCGGATAAATCGATCCCCTATGTCTGATTGGTATCTATCTCCAAACATCTATCTATCACAATCGACGCTATTGCTTTGAAACAACTGCGCTGTAATTGGCACAAGAACCGCCTCATAGAGATCTCAAACGTATCACCAAAGAGAATCTCTTCCTTCGTTTTCTGCTCCGAAGAAATGCTGCATTCATTAGCATATGCGATACAAGTGTTCGTCACTGAAAAACGCGATCTGAGAGTTAACGTTTTTAACGCCTCTGAAATATCTCCAAGCTTGTCTAACGTTTGCTTGTTCTGTGCCAAAATGCAGCGATAAAACTGGTACGAACACTAGATCGATTGCAACAAATGTCTGATTTCTCAACATCTGATTCCCTCCTGTTTGTTTACTACGCTTCAAAGTCCTTTAACGAAACTTCATACAAAAATAATAAATCAAAGCTAAAGCCTCACGAAGATCAAAGCATTAGCTTAGGTTCTGTTTGCTTTTCTGCACGATTTCTCGCATACAGCAGTGTCCAAAAGCCTTTCTTATTTTCTCTATCCCTCATTGCCACCTGCCTTCGAATTTGATGCTCATTCTTTACCAGGATACGCCAGGTTTTAATCTAATTCCTGATAAATTACATAAACATGTGCTCTGATCGTTTCTACAGAACCAGAAAATTTAAGCAAATTCTCTCCTATTATTTTAGTTTTCCTGATTTTTGGCCTTAGCAGGTTGTCGTATTATATTGATCAAAGTAGCAAAGATGTTTAATTCTTTGATTATCTTGACATACGAAAGTCTGCTTTAGAGTTTGTTTCGTCAGGATACACTTAAATACATCGGATTTGTCTTTTGAAACTTGCAGCTGGCATTTTGCCTCAAGTCATGGAATAAATTCATTCAGCGTTTGACAAGCCCGGACCCAGGCTACGTTGACTTTGCTTGGCTTGGCCTGAGTTGACTTGACTTGACTCCATTTGACACGATTCGACTCGATTTGACTTGACTTGACCTTGGACTTTATTTGGCCTTGACTGGAATGGACTGGACTGGACTGGACTGGATTGGACTGGACTGGACTAGGCTGGACTAGACTGGACTGGACTGGACTGGACTGGACTAGGCTGGACTAGACTGGACTGGACTGGACTGGACTGGACTGGACTGGACGGGACTGGACTGGACTGGACTGGACTGGACTGGACTGGACTGGACTGGACTGGACTGGGCTGGACTGGACTGGACTGGACTGGACTGGACTGGACTGGACTTGCTTCTATCCTCCATCTACATCTATTGTTCTTTTAGGCCTCCTGTGGATACTTATTTCTTTTTGCCATTATCGCTATTGAATTGAATGTGCCAGTCTCATTTTGGTGTTTTGGTTATTATCAGTCTCGTTTTAATGACCCCTACATGGGACGGACGGGATACGATTTTTCTAAAAAATGCGTGGCGCATATAGCGCAAATTGGGAAGCACTTCGTTGAGGCGCCACAAAACCGCTTGCATAATAACGTATTAAAGTACTCTTTCACAATCATTTAGTCAACAACGGTGTTGAAATATAAACACAATTAAAAGAAACATTTACACTTGCTACAAGCATTCTCAACCAACTTTAGGAAACTCACAAATGTTTACTTGCAATGGCGGATTAGGCCTATATTACGTTTTCGGATTTTAATATTATAGGCCTAATTAATCAGACAATACGGCTTGAAGACACTACCATAAAATGTCTTGCTTTGATAATAAATATTTAACTAATATATGGTAAAATCGTGTTCATTTGCTTGTTGTTGTAATTTTTAGGGAAATCCATTACGCCTGAGTAAACTTAGGCCTGTCCGTCGACGCAAAAAACGACAAAAGTTGAAGTTTTCCTGATTATTCGAACAAACATGTTCTTTACTTGTGCATGATAACGGTCAAACATGAAATTCACTTATAAGAGTTGAGCTGCTTGCTCTAAAATTATTTATGCGAGAGACTCGAAATTTTGTTTAGGACATTTTATGGCCTAAAATTGAAAGAAATTGGCGGAGTTCTGTAAAACTGTTCGAAAATCTCTGCGAAACTGTTCGTAACCTGTTTGGGATATTTTGTGTACTAGAACTGAAGAAAATTTGTGGAGGTATTTTCATATCTGCAAGACTAGTCAAGAAAAGAACAGGCGAACAATATAGGGTATGTTTTCCTTGCAACAGTTTCTTAATTCTGATAGCAAAGCTTCCCTCGTGTGTAATTAAACCCATTGCCTGTTGTCGCTGATTCCAGTTTCGCCCGATCTCTGGAGCTCCTGAATGACATGATGTTCATTTTCTCGAGTGAAAGTTGTACGAAGTAATGCTGCTTTAGCCTCTACTAATAAAGTTTTTGGGTAGTGTTGTGATTAGGGTTCTCTCCAACGAGTCGCAATTATCTTAGATGTGAGTGCGGCCCTTGACTGAATCGTTCCAAAGACTTGAGAAATGGTGAGTCATTAAGTTTTTGCTAAGCACTCAGCATAGTAATGAAAGAATAAGGAAAAGTTGTCCAGTGATCAGGGAAAAGTTGTCCCGACCACCTTTACGCACGTACCTGTTATTTAGGTCCACATCCCTAAATGTTTTGGACCCTCTTTAGGGATCGATTTGCCATTTGAGCCAATCGTTTTTTGGACTGCTGTTTCTAGGCAACTATTAATCTCTCCGTAATATTCTTGTGTTTGATAATGAAATGGATTTGATATGAACTGTTTTGCAAATATACCTATAATTCTGTGATATCACTTGTCTTTGAAAACTGATTTGAAACTATTATAAAAGCAATGTTGTATGAACAACGTATATTTGTCTGTTTTTCCAGAAAATTTGAAGAACTGGACGTTATTTTGATATAAAACGTCGAGAGAATCCGTGCTCAGACCCTCATAGATATTCGCTATGGTTTTCGACGATTCCGACATAACTCTACTAACCGTCATCTACTGTTTCGCTGGAGTAACTGGAGTCCTGGGTAACTTTGCCGTTCTGACGTCAATTTTCTGTCGCAGACGATCTCGCATATCACAGTGCCATATTTTCATCGTCAGTCTAGCCGCGACGGATTTTCTAACGTGCCTACTCTGTGGACCATACTATATAAGAAGTCTTCATGTCGCAAGCTTTTTTGAAAGCCAAAAACTTGCATATGACTTATGCGTTGGTATATTAGTGGTCACGTACTCGTTGGCGATAAATTCTATACTGTCGTTAACGTTGTTGTCGTTAGACCGGTACTGTGCCGTTGTCCTGCCGTTTTGGTACAAGAAAAGAGTAACAAAAACAAAGTGCGTTATTGCCTTTATATTCGTCTGGGTTTATTCGTTTCTCATCGTTTTGCCGCCGACATTCGTTCGCAGTTGGATTCGATATGAGAACGAACCCGGATCGCCGTGCGGTTTTCAGTGGAAGCGCGCTAGTTCAGCGTATCTTACGTTTAATATAACAGTCAATGTTATAATTCCAGCGCTGATTGTATCTGTGACCAACGCCATAGTGTTCAAAACCGCGCGTCAACAGAATTTGAAGACTCGGCCCATAGACGTCAGACTGTCGCAGCACGAGCAGCAGAAAGATGTACCGGAAAGCTGGCAGCGGAGATTTTGTTGCGGAGAATCTGCCAAAGATTACGTGGATTTCTTCACAAATTGCGCAAAGCCAAAGATAACTCTTCGCGCGGTACAAATGAGGTAACAGGCCTTAAAAGTAATGGATTTAGAAAAGAGAAAAATGCTATTGGGCTGGTAGTGGCCATTGAAAGTCAACGCCAAATTGCAGATACAGATGAATCTGAGGCTGAGAATAAAGGAAATGTGAGACTAGAAGATACAATGAATGCCGAACCTGACGTCAAATGGTTTGCTGGGTTTTCTGGTTATTTGGAGCCATGCTTTGGTGAAGACAAGGAGCAAAATACAGCGAGAAGATCAGTTTTTACACGACCAAAACTCGGTTCTGAGAAAATTCATCCGTCACGGCCTGGTTTAGAAGTGAAAACAAGACCCCCGGAAAATTTGGGATTAGAGCTTCGTAGAATCGTTTCTATAGAGGGTTTTGATGAAGATAAACAAAGGCAACCGGGGGATCATGATGAATCTTCGTTTTTAAAGGATTCAAGCTTTGTCAAGAGTGGGCCTAGTTCCCCTTCACTAAATCGCGGAGACGAATTGAACGGTATTGAGAAAATTGCTTCATTGAAGTTAAAAGTACGACACAGCTCAAAGCTGCGAACTAAAAACCTTGCGAAAGCCGAAATGAAGCTCGCTTTGGCGACAATCTCGCTCGCTATAACGTTCCTTATAACATGGTTTCCTTTTGTCGCCCTCCGCGTCTTGAAATCGTCAACATCGCTTGCGATATCGGATAAAGCCGTAAACTACAGCAGCGCCGTCGCATTCACGAACGCGGCATGGAATCCATACGTTATATTACTAACGCGAAAGGAGATCTATCGAGGGGCGGTTTCAGTTGCAAAGAAAATTTTCAGAAAGTTATGTTGCAGAAATTCTGAGCGTAAAACAATGTTAAAAACTGAGTGTGTGTTTCCATCGATAATTGAACTGAAGCATAATTTTAGACTCGTTACACCTGCCACAGTTATCGCTTAATATTAAGACCAACGCCAAACCTAGATCGAGGTAGTGGGTCTAAAGCCCTGCCCAAAAGATCAAAGATTTTTAGACAAGCAACGAAGATTTTGCTTCAAAAGCAATGTTTGAGCGATTTACCACTTTGCAAAACTACTGCTTGACAAGCAGAATTCCTTTAGCAATGTTTTCGAAAAACTTCAAAAACATTCTATGCTTGCTTCAAGCATTTGTGATATTGCGAAACGGTCAAACATTGTTTTTATGTTGTTTAAACAATGGACCTAAAGCTTTGCCAAATGGCCAAGCATTGTGAATATTTGGAATCTGCAGCATTTGACCGTTCGTTTGGCCAAGTCATAGATTAATGCTTGGTAAACATTTTCTGCTAGCAACAAGCAGAAAACGTTGCTGAAGATTTTCAAAGAATTTGATAAATTTTCAAAATCTGTTTGACAAGCCATGTTTTGCGACGTGGCAAACATTGCTTAAACTTATTTCGAATGTTTAACAAACAATGTTTGATTGGTTGGCGAAGACCTAAAACGGCATGTAAGCCCCGGCCAAACGATCAAACATTGTTGGTCAAACATTCGAGATTTGTCCAAGCAATGTTTGGCCATTTGGCTCGATCAAACATTTGAAATTTGCTTATCAAGCAATGTTTGAACGTTTGGTCATGTCGCAAAACATCAATTGACAAGCAGAATTTCTAAGCAATGTTTAGAAAGCTTCAAGAACATTTGCTGCCCATCATAAGTAACAAGTAAGCAGATTTCAGATGTTTGACCAAAAATGTTTGATCGTTTGGTCAACTCCTAAAGTTCCTAAAAATTCATCAAAGTTTATGGCATAGTTTCACACACTGAGTCCAAAGTTTTTCTCTCATGGTCTTGCGAAGGTCTTTTCTTGTTGTGATGACGATTATCGGGTTTATAACTGCACTAAGTAGAGTCAGGGATGAAGATATTGTCACCGCAGTCCATGAAAATAACCCCCGATCAATGACAAACAGTGTTCTTGAGACAGCGAAAGGTAACCAACTAATTATAAAGACCAGAACAAGTATCAAAGTTGATAACGCGATTTTTTTGTCATGATATCTGCTGGGCCTAAAATTTCGTGTTTCTTGTCTCGAAGTCTCTTCCAGTCTCCCACCATCTCGAGTTTTGTTATGCCTAAAATCATGTACTGTAGGGCTTGAAGTTTCTAAGATACCGTCTCCATTTGACGCTTGTATGTTATCATTGTATATGCATTGAATTTGACCCTTTGGGTTGTTACCAGAAGACGCAAAACTGCTTTCTAAATCGATATGCTGCCCATTGTGGTTCCTTCCTATTACTTGCGCAGGACTTGCAGTTTCTAAGACACTGGCTGCAATTGACACTTGTATGTTATCATTGTATATACATTGAATTTGATCCTTTGGGTTGTTACCAGAAAACGCCAAACTGCCTTCTAAATCGATCGAATGCTGCCCGTTGCGGAGCCTTCCCATTACTTGTGCAGGACTTGAAGTTTCTAAGACCATGTCTTCATTGGACGTCTGTATGGTATGATTGTATGTACACTCATTTTGATGCTTCGGTGTATTAATGGGCGAGAAGTTGCCTTCTAAATCGATAGAATACTGCCCATTGGGGTGCCTTCCTATTACTTGCGCAGGACTTGCAGTTTCTAAGACACTGCCTTCATTTGACGCTTGTATAGTATCTATGTATGTATCTTTGCATGTACACTGAATTTGTGTCTTCGGAGTATAAGTGGGCGACAAGCTGGCGTCTAAAGTGACAGAAGTCAGCCCATTGCTGTTCCTTGTAATTGCGTTTAGCTCTTGCTTTTGGCATTCTTGCCCTTGTAGTGGGCCTTTAATTTGCTTACCAATGATAACGGTATTAAAACCACATCCTGTTTCTGCTGCTGATTGCTGGGAGGGTAGCGGTATTACCAAAACATTTCTAATCTTGGAAGGTGATTTTCTAATCTTAGTATTTTTACAACTCGCTTTTCTGTCAATTTCGGTGTTGCAGTATTTTCAAGGTCCGCTGTGTATGAGGAATCAATTCGCTGAGACCTCCTGAATGTTTCTTGGTTGATTCTTTGACGCTGCTTCTTCGCTGTCAAAAATACCATAGTGTTCGTCGCGATAATTACGACTAACGGGATTATGAAATTAACCAGTAAATAAACAACGAGAAACGCGAGTTTCCCTTCCCATTTAAAACCACAGGGTGAACCGGGCTTTCCGTCGTATCCTACCCAACCTGGGACTAATACGAGGGGTAGGTTAGTAATAACAGTTTGTAGAACACTATAAATGTTGACCAGCACTGCTGTCCGTCTTTGGAAGTATCTCCCGTATATAAACGGATGCAATATCGCTATATAACGATCCGTAGACATGACAGTTAGTGATAACACCCTCTGGACACCACAGGAATAAACCATAAAAATAGCGAAACGACAAGGTAGCTTGTATCTTTCTTTCTGTGTTCGTTTATATTCTGGTAAATCCAGGCTAGTCATGAAATACGGAATGACGATGACAGAAGTCAGAAGATCTGCTATTGCAAGGGTTAATAAATGGATATTCGCTTGGCGTTTGAGATGTGCTCTTTTGATAACAATAGAAAATATTACTAGTGTGTTTCCAATAAGCCCGCCAAGGCCCGTGATTGCGTAATATGCTCCGAGCGCGCATTCTGCACTGATAGAAAGCTTCATGAATGCTGTCACGCAGTGATGCTAAAAGACTGTGCATAAATTGTCTTCTTCGGATTTCTGTTTGTACGATTCATTCACCTACATTGAATAAGAAAATGACATTACAGCGAAATCACTTTTTACTGATGTAGTTACCTCTTTGCCTGAACACACTGGCTGTGACGCTCCCTAGCTGGGGCTCGAACCGAGACATCGCTGAGCTTCTGACACCATGAACCAGCTGGATAAGGCCACGAAGCCACAGCACTTTCCAGCACCCTCACACTTGTCTCTAGTTTACGCTCCCCGGCTTTTTTGTCACTCCACACTGAGCCATTGTAAATAATAACAACAACAGCGAGCAAAAGAACTGGGAGCTATGTAGTGAGTCTATAGATGTTCACCCTTCGATGCCAAGCGACTTTCTGTCAACCAAGGCTACTAGGTACACCAAAACCAGATTGAAAAATCAAGCCACATGCAATCTTTGTAATTTGACAATTTCGGAGATAATTTCCTAAAGGGCTGTTCTGAAAGCAAGCAAAATACGGTGTCTCAAAGGTTGCAAAATTAGGTGGTTGCAAAAGCCTTGCTAAACGCTCAGCTAAACATATTTGCTCAGCACGGGCCATTCGTAATAAAAAGAAGTAATTAAAACGGCAAGTTGAAAAAAGTAGAATCCGTGTTTAGATAGATACCTGCTGATACTGTGTATTAAAATAAAAACTTCGGTCATCATGTTTTTGTCTGTGATTACACGCTTTTTTTTATAAGGAACCACTTTATAAGGAACGTACATGTAGAAGGCCCGAAAATTTAAAGAACTTATACTACTAGAGAGAAAATAACTAAAGAACTTTTTATTGTTGAATAGTTTTATCACTGCAAATAATCAAGAATTAGAAAGCCGGTTCCATTCATTTGCAGTCGAGAATCACATAAATTGTACGTTAAGCATGTATCAAATGCGTCCTTGAGTATTCTCGCCTCTCGGGCTTTGCTCACATGCAAGTGTCTCTCTTTTATTGTTAAGACCACTGTATGTGCAGTTAAAATAAAGGAACTATTAAGGAACTTTTTGAACTACAATTGCCTCAAGAGAGGTCCAAAATAAGGAACTTCAAGAACTAGGCCTTGAGGTAGGTTCCTTATAAAAAAAAGCGTGTACCGAATTTCGTACCAAAATTAAAGCGGCTGATTTTCTTGCTAGATGTGCGCACTTCGGCTACGACAAATCAAAAATTATGTAAAGGCTTGGGTAAGTCTAATAATAGAGGGACCAAATAAAAGCTGGGGGCACCTTGGGGAGTCGGAAAATGTTCACAAAATTAATTAGTGGGGCGGGGTGGGGCGGCAATTAGGTACCATAGTACTCCAGTGCTGCTTATATACCAACATTTAACGATAGCGTCGGTCTAGAATAGTTTTTTCTAAGAAGAAGTATCCAAAGCAACCATACGCACCTTCATCTTACCCAAAAAATCCACCAAAATTTACACTTTGCGTCTGTGACAGGGAAAAATTAAGGAGAGTTCCATCTTCTTCAATCTTCCATACATTTGAAGCTTTTAGAGTTTTTTGATAAAACTAAAGCTGTAGTGTATTATGCAACACGACTGTGAAATTTGGTCATAAAACAAACGTGCACGCTTGCTATGACCTCTTTATTAATCAGATGGCTAGGCTCTGTGCGTAAACCGAAATCTGAAAATTGCATGGCGTGAGAAGTTCTATGTTTTCAGTACTGAAGCTTTTCAAAACGATCTCTTTTATGTATGTTATCATCAGATAAGACCTCCAATGTTCTCCGATGAATAGCTTTTCACGTAGTCATTGGCGCTCTCCTAAGAACTCTCTTTGTCCAAGTCCATATTACAAGGTGTCCACTAATCCAATTTTTGCTCGAATGTCCAGAGACGTCAAGCGTGTTAAAAACAAAAACAAACAAAAATAAACAAGAAAATAATCTTTTCGTGACGTTTGTTATGATTAAAAATTCATAATTTATTTCTTTCCTGTTTATCCCCCATGCTGTGATTTTTTAAATGCATTTGAATAGCTATTATACAAGAGTTTTCGGGTAAGTGATTCTGCCTTGAAACTCAAAGCCAGAACTTCTCCTCTCGACTAAGTAGAAATATTACTGGTCCTTTCTCAATCTCAGTCCTTTCTAAGAAGGTGAAAAATAGTCAGCCTCCGTGAAATCTCAATCCCTTGTTTGATCTGAGGAAGCTTTCTGGCTGCACACGAGGTGCAATCATGATGCAATTCACTCCTTGGAATCTCGTACGCCCTCATGTGGAATCTCCATATACCTTACTGTCCACGCAGGCTAGAATCTCCATTGTTTTCTTGCCTCTTCATACCAAGCGTTATTACAAAGTCGTAGAAAGAGCTTTTGCAAAGTCATTGGCGAGGGGCAATTCACTCCTTGAAATCTCGTACACCTTTGCTGGAAGTCCAATTGTTTTCTCTGAAATCCCTTGAAAGTCCTTTTGTTTTAATGGAAATCTCGTACGCCTTCTTGCAAAGTGAAATGCCTCTCGGTCATTGGTCTGGGGTCCATTCCCACATGTTTACAAAAGTTCCATAGTCTTGGTCCAAGGTCCACTGTGGTCCTGGTTTTACTACAGCAGCTACTGCAACAACTACAACAACAGTTCACTTCAACCACAACAACGCCACAACAACAATTCACTTCAATCAACATTGGAATTTGGTTTCCTGTCATTTGCTGCACTTCTTGCTGCAGATGTGGTTTGCATTATTCTTAGTCTCACCGCAGTCTCCTCTGTTCTGTCTCCTGGTCGCTGCAGGACTAATCTGACAAGCTGAACAAGAAAGGACAATTCGCTACTATAAATTTGTAGCTTGTGTAAGTATATGAACAATACGGAAACTCTTTCAACTTCTGTCTTCATGCCTCTGTCTGTCTGTCTATAGAGTCTCTAGTACTATACTCTATCTACTACTACTGGACTAGCTGACTACTATAGTTTTGGGCTTAGCAAACTGAACTGCCTGAATCGAGCAAAAGAATGCACTTGAGGGTATATCATATCACATTTTAACTCATGCAAGACATGTGATGCAATGCAGTTGCAAGGGCATGATAGTAATGCTGTGGTAGTAATGCAAGGTCATTGCTATGTATGGACAGTTGATTTTCAGAGTGGCAGTGTCCAGAGAAGCTTTTTTTATAAACAATAAGCGAACAATAGGTTGCACATTCTGGGGGGGAGCAGTCAGTTGCTTTTCTATCTCCACCCAGACAAGAGGGGAAAGCTTGCTTTAGGCCTTCAAGACCTGCTGGGAAGCTTTTGCTGTACAAAGGACTTCTGTGTGCAATTTTGAATAAAAACAATAGAAAATAATAGCACCATTGTTTTCAAAAAAATCTTTCCATTGTTTTGAAAAAAATAGCCCATTGTTTTGAAAACAATAGCCTTCCATTCAGGTGTGCAAAAATTCCAGCCTGGCTTCAAGATATATTGTATGCAATTCGTAATTTTAGCTATGCAGTCAACACTGAAGGCTATTGTTCTCTCAACAATAGATGCATTGTTTTCTATTGTTTTCACCAAATTACACCCACCAAAATTCTTTGGTGCGCACAGCAAAGTCTCCAGTCAATCCCACATACCTGACCCATCACCGCTTTGAAATGTAATTTATAACCAGATTGGAATTTGTTTGCACCTCACTCTATAATGCTATTGTTCTCCTAACAATAGGTGCATATTGTTCTCCAAACAAAAGGGGCATTGTTTTCTATTGTTTTTATAAAAAAACTGCAAACCAAAATTCTTCTGCACACAACAAGGTTTAGATGTACTGTCAATCTTTTTTAAAAGCTGGGCATTTTTTTAGCTCTTAGGAAAAAGATTGAAGAATGGTATCTTACGAGCGCTTAGATCTTTGTGGCAGTGAAAGAATAGGCAGAGGAAGATGGATATTCCTCCTGGTTTTGTTCATAGTATTCACTGTGGCTTTTCTTGGAGGATTTTTCACTGGGAAATATGCAAAAAGTGACACAGCTAAATCGACCAAGCCTCCAGAAAAATATTCCGCATCCAAGTTTCATAAACTCATGCAAGATAATATGAAGGCTTCTAATATTGAAGAAAACCTCAGGTATGTCTATTTTTGTATTGAATTCATTAAAAGTCTTTTAGTTGCACAAACCTTCAAGATAGTTAAAAGAGTGGAAATGTATTTGGTTGTACTTAGTAGCTTTAGGAGTGAGACAAAAAACTTAAAGTATGAATAGTCTTTGAGAGTACAAAATTTCAAAATTGAAAGAAACAGCAGAAAAATTTTTGGACTTATTTAAAAGGCTTTTTCATCTGACATTCCTCAGAGTGAAAA
>JACTAT010000039.1:7059603-7309603 GCA_014526335.1 Chrysaora quinquecirrha
TTGGAAACCGCGTCGTACGATTATGATATGCAACTGGGATGCTGAAGAATTTGGGCTCATTGGATCAATAGAATGGGTTGAGGTAAAAGATCAGATTTCGTTACATGCACTTTGATAATCATATTCTTGTTTTTTCTTCCTTGCGCCTTTTGTCCTTCGTTTCCTCTGCCGCCTCATTTCCTTTTCTTTTTCTTTTTTCGTCTTCTTCCTGTCCAACTTGCTATTTTCATGCTCTTTTTTCCACCTTTTCTACTAAGGGCCTGTTTATATGGGGAAAATCATCCCACCTTCCAGCCCTGTAGCTGAGAGGTGAGATCTCACCTTCCGATACAAACGTTTGTGATTTTCATCTTCTGTTTATATGGAAAACGTTTCATCCCGGTCAGGTGAGATCTCACTCGTTGAGAGGTGGGAACTCACCTGGGTGGGATGAAATTTTCTCATATAAACGCTGGAAGGTGGGATGAAAGCTGGACGGTGGGATGAAATTGCTCATTATGCGCAAGCGCCAGACATGATCCTATTGTCTGAGAATATTAAACAAAAGCGGAAATATGAGACAAGTGGCTGGAAGGTGGGATGGAATTCTACATGTAAACTCTTGAAAATTTGGTCTCACTGCTCAGCTGACGGGCTGGAAGGTGGGATGATTTTGTCCATATAAACAGGCCCTAACACTACTATTGGTTTGTCGTAATCTTCTTCTTCATCTCCCTCTTCTTCTATTTGTACTTTCTGCTGAAACATTACTTTCTTTTTTCTTCTTCTTCTTCTTCTTATTCTTCTTCTCATTCTTCTTTGTTTCATTATTCTTCTATTTTTGCTTGATCTTCTTCTTCTTCTTCTACTTCTTCTTCTTCTTCTTCTAACTTTGCTTCTTCTTCTTCTTCTTCTTCTTCTTCCTCGTCTTCTTCTATCTCTGCTTCTTTTTCTTTTTTTTTCTTCTTCTTCTTCTGTCTCTGCTTCTTCTTCTGTCTCTGCTTCTTCTTCTTCTTCTTCTTCTTCTTCTTCTTCTATCTCTGCTTTTCTTTTCTTCTTCTTCTTCTATCTCTGCTTCTTCTTCTTCGTCCTCTTCTTTTATCTCTGCTTCTTCTTATTCTTATTCTGCTTCTCCTCCTTCTGTTTCTCTTTCTGTTTTCTTTTTCTACCTTTTCTTTTTTCTTCTTGTTCTTTTTCTCTTCTTCCTCCTGCTTTTCTCCTTCGCCACCTTCTTCTTCTTGTTCCTATTCTTGGTTTGTTTGCTTTGATTGTCTTTCTACCTCTTCCTTTCTTTTATTCCTTGTCGTCTTTCTTCATCTACAACAATTTTATGTTCTTTCTTTTCGACAGGATCATGCCAAGATACTGGAAGCCAAGGCTGTGGCATATCTTAATTCGGACACAGCTGTTAGCGGTATGTTTGAGCATTTATGCTTTGCATTTGTGATTTTCATTTCATTAAAGAATCGTGAATTTGTATTTCAGATTTCACTTCAATATTAGAAATATCTTGTTTTTATCTAATGCTGACCAGTCCCTTTAGATCTCTTAGGGAAAAAGCAAGGAGCTTGCAGTTAAATGTAGAATAGTCAATCTTAACCATCTTGCTTCATTTGCAGGAAACTTCTCTATCGATATAAAAGCTTCTGCTCAACTTGCAAACATGGTATTCGGCGTTGCAAAAAAGGTATTACAGCTAATTTAATGAAAGATTTTTTGACTGTCCAATAAAATGATATTCTCCCTGAATTTTGGGGGGCAATCTCCGATATAGTTCTGTAAAACCCTACACACCTACACACCTGGTTTGGAGGAAGGTTTTGGCTAAAAAATGAGGAAGGTTTTGTAGTAAAACGACTTTTCATATTTTTGCTACAGCTAAAAGAAAGAAAATCTATCTTGTCAACCCTTTGTAGGTCCCTACAGTGCTGTGATATCCTTCAGCTTGGAAAGTTGGAATCAATTCATGAATCACCCTCTTCAGACTATAGCCTCCCTGATATTAAAGCCTTTGTAACACTTACGCTAAAGCATACAAGCGATCTGGGAAGGTCCCTATGTACACGTTTTTGTCTCGTGCTTGCAGGAGTCTAACTGGCTGTTTTTTCGGCAATTTTATATCATGTTAAAATGAGGAAGGTTGGTTACAAAAAATTCAGGTTTGGAGGAAGGTCAATAACTTTTTGCAACTCTGAAAGATTTTTCTACAAGTGGCATATCATAACAGATGGGATTCGAACCTGGACTGTATCGGAAAGCCAACTGGATTCAATGAAACCTGGACTGTAACTCTGTAAGTTATACAGCCCAAGGATCTCCTCTGTGTTTCGGTTATGTTGAGTCTTCTTCAGCATCATACATATTTGTACACATAAAGAAAAATGAAAAAAATAAACACAAAAAAATCAAACAGTAGGAGAGCCTTGGGCTGTATGAATTACTCGGCGATTTCATGAGCTCTATAGCTCAGATGGCTTTCCGGTCATGCAGCCCAGGTTCGAATTCAATCTGTTGTGGTATGCCACTTGAAGTAAGATCTTGTATCTGCCACAGATAAATGGGTCTGTACAAGAAGCAATGGAAGGTTAACTGGCCTCTTGTACATTATGCCGGTATGCCACTTGTACAAAAATCTATCCTAGTGTTCGCCATTCATGAAAAATATCTGTATAAATATGTATACGAGTGATAAATTTTTTTAGCTCTTATCAGTATGTATGGTGCTTAAGAACACTCAACATACCAAAAATAGCGCTCATTTTACGTTTGTTTTCGCTGCAGGGTTAGAAACTCTTTATAAGAAACCAAGGCTCTCGAATGTCCAAAAATTTAAGAAACCTCAGTACTGGAAATGTTTACGTAGGAAACTTTTCACCTCAGACAGCAAAAAATTTTCTTTTATTTCCCGTGTTTTCTTGCTAGACTTACTACATGAGTCGTAGTTTTCGCTGCCTTCACCTTAATTCAATTCATTCAGAAAAATGTAAAATCAAAAAATAGTTGTTGCTGTTGTTAATGGCGGCAGCTCAAACTAGTATGAGCGGGCTATGGGCTGGGAGCGAATCTACGACTTTTATAGTGAGTCTAGAATAGATACTAGACTTATTACCTGAGTCGTAGTTATCGCTATTGCATTGAATTGCTGGACGCTTAACCTCTCTGAAGCGAACAACAACAACATCAATTCAATTCAATGTGAGCGAAAGTTAGGGACTTGGGACAAGTCATCTCGATACTTGCATCTAATAAAAATCGAGAAGAGTCCGGTTCTATGTTTTTAAGACGTTTCCTTTTAAATAGATAAAACGAGTGTTCCTTATTTCACTGCTCCTGTGCTTCATTCTTTAGGACGATTTCAACCGAGCTGCCTCGTACCCAGTCTACCATTCAATTCATGATTCATTCCACTGGATGAAGACATTCATTGACCCGGACTTTTCACATCACGTGACACTAGGAAGAGTCTGGGGAGGAATGGCTATGGAGCTGGCAGATCAGATTCTTCTACCGTTTAATTTCACTCGGTTGTCATGGAAACTTTATCAATGTGCGCAGAACCTAGGCAACAAATACAAGAGTGACTTTGTATCACGTGGTATAACGTTAGGTAACTCGAAAACAGAAGGTCTTGTAAGATTAAGAATCGGATAAGGTAGGGCCCTGGCCAAACGATCAAAAATTGTTTGTCAAACATTGGAGATTTGCTTGTCCAGCAAAATGCTTGACCTCGCATCACAAAACATTGCTCGTCCAACATTTTTTGCGTGATACAGGCATAAAATGCTTTTGAAGTTTTTCAAAAACATTGCTGAGCGAATTTTGCTTGTCAAGCAATGTTTTGCGATGTGGCCAAACGGTCAAACATTGCTTGTAAAGCAAATCTCCAATGTTTGACCAAAAATGTTTGATCGTTTGGCCGGGGCCTAAGGGTTTAGGGAAAGGGTTATGGGCAGGTCTTGGTGCTGTTGCAGTGGCGTAGAGGTCTATTTTACAGCTAGAACAACCCATTATGGCCCCTTTACGATCCTAGCCAAGACATGGTGGCACAAACAGTAATTTGCAGCTTTTTTGAAGAAAAACTGTCCACTTTCCTTTCCATATTGCTTTTTTACCTTAACATCCCAGCCAAATTCATTGTCGGAAATTGATAATGTTGAATCAAGGCTGTTTCCAACACTGAATTTTTGGGGAGGGGGCTAGGGTCTTGAAGGTTCACTTTAATTTATTCCAAACCGTGTTAGAAGTTCCAGTGAGCGAAGATTATAACTCGAGAGTTTTCAGAGGGAAATTTATTTTCCATCTTGTAATTAATAACCAACTCTGTACGTAAATTTGAAAGTTAGCAGTACGGGTGATCGGTATCGCTAGAACTCGCGGAGAGTCGGTGTCGTGTCGTGTCAGTCAGGTCAGTGTCGTATCGTGTCTGTCAGTGTCGTGTCATGTCTGCGTCGTGTAATGTCAGTCAGTAGAGCATTGGAGTACTAACCCAAAGGGTTTTCCTAATATTCTGATATGCCTTATTCGGCTGTCCTAATTTTTCTTTGGTTTTAGAGGTCTTGAAGTCGCATGTGAAAAACTTCAGCACAACAGCATCATTATTTCATCAAAGACTGGATTCTCTTGATTCAAATAGGTATGCTGCTCAAATGGTATCTATATCTAAATTATTTCACTCTTCTAAGTCTAAGGCCTTGGCCAAACGATCAAACATTGTTGGTCAAACATTAGAGATTTGCTAATCAGGTAAAATGCTTGATCGCTTGGCCACATCACAAAACATTGCTCATCAAACATTGTTTGCTTGAGGCAAGCATAAAATGTTCTTGAAGTTTTTCAAAAACATTGCTGAGCGAATTCTGCATGTCAGACAAACTTCTGTGATGTAGCCAAACGGTCAAACATTGCTTGTAAAGTAAATCTCAAATGTTTGATCAACAATGTTTGATCGTTTGGCCAGGGCTTAATGACATACTACTAGACAATAGCTTGTTTCTTTCTGGCCCTGATTTGACTAAGTTGGCAATTTGTGTTTCAGTGTCCTTGAAGTTAGAATGGCAAATGATCAGATGATGCAAGTAGAACGATCCTTCCTTGATCCTGTTGGCCTTCCAGACAGAACATATGTGAAGTAAGTTGCTTGTATTTATCTTTCGATCAAGGGACTAATGATAGGCCCTGTTTGCACTACAAAAACTAGCCCAGTTTTATGAAAACAAGAGCCCCATCCAAGCTAATGTTAGCCCGGGCCGCAGACCCAAATCTCAAGGGGAATTGTGGTGTAATCCAGATGACTCGTGGGATCGGGAGCTCAGTGTGGTCAGGGTTCGAGCCTAGCTACGGTAGCGTCAGAGCCAGGGTCGAAGTCTCGATTAGTTCATCTACTACTGAGATCCTAGCGACTGGCACTATAACACCATTTCACCTTCACCTTCACCTTAACTTGGTCGTGGATTTTTAGATGAGTTCAACCTGGTCTGAGAAAACGAAAGCCGAACTATAGTTGTAAGCAGTTGAGCTACCCGAGCCCTAGGCTAGCCGAGCCCAACAATGCCCCTATTTTTTGGCAATCTTGCCAAGTTTGCCAAAACAAATCGTCTTGACTCTCCAAAAGAACGAGAAATGCCAGTATTAACCATCTGTAAACAGGTTTTGACACAAAACTTGCTAAAAGTTTATATTTCCATAATAAATTCAAAAAATGCTTGTAAAAGCTGAACATTAATGGTGTTAGGGACAAAGATGGCCACAAAATCTGAAAAAGCTAAGTCTTGGGACAGACTCAGACAGGATTAGAACCGCCCCTGGCTTCTGTTTTGTTCTGATTGGAATTGCCCCTAAAAGCCTCACTACAGTCAAATTTCTTAAATTTTGTATTGTTTTCTATTGTTTTAAGAAACAAAAGAACAAAAGAATCTATTGTAGTTTGCCAGAAATCTTGTTGGTGGGTTTCTTAAGAAATTTCTTTTCTCCATTATTTCAGAAATGTCTTATTTGCGCCTTCGGAGCATGACCAATACACCGCAGCATGCTTTCCTGGAGTGCTCGATGCAATCTACCTCGTTTTGCTTAATAAAACAGAGGACTGGGCACCAGTGCGTAAGCAGTTATCTTTAGTATCATACCATATCAATCAAGCAACTATGGCCTTAAAAGGTTCATAGCTGCCTTGAACACTTTTATCTTGAAAAGCAACATATATATATATGCAGTATATATACTATATATACTATACAGACGACAATTGATTTTATAGAGAATTTTTAAGGATATAAGATTTTAAAATGAACAATTAATTTTTTAGATATTGAAACTTTCTTATTACCAAAAGTCTGAGACTTTGTGATTTGAAATATGTGCACAGAAGAGATTTTATAGAAAAATTGAAGCGCAGTTTTCCTAAAATGTTTAGTCTGCGCAGAATGCTTTATTCCTGACCACATAGCTAGTATTTTTTACTTTTAGGGAGCACATGTTTTATGAAAAATTTAAATGTATTCGTGCAACTCTAAACCAAAGTTTCACTGTCCTAGCGCTTGTGTAAATTATGTTAGCATTCAAAGTTCTGTAAAGGCTTTGACAGTGAAAAATGAAGTCGGTGAAACTTTTTAAGGTTAGTGTAAGAAAACCACTGACACCTCAATGGTTTTCTTACACTTAACCTTGAACTACAACTGCACTGTGGGATAGCAACAGTCCCCCGAGGGCGTCTAATAGCACTTGCTTGGCGGTGCCGCTCTTGGGTTGTTAATAGACTGTCGCGTCTCAAAGGCGCATGCGTTCTTCTTGGCTTCTGAAACTTTTTACCCCACTCGGTCTACGCTCGTAAAATCAATAATACAGATGCTGAGATAGTACAACTTTGCACCTAGACTAAATTTTGCCTGCTTTTATACGAATTTTGCGTCAAAACTCGAAATTTGAAAAAGTTCTTTAATCGGCAATCGCTGAGAAAGCCTGTGTTTGCATGAGGCAGGCCTATCTTGTTCTTGTATAACCTGTCCTATCACATGACCAGCTTTACTCCGAGCCCAAATCATAGTACGTGACAATATGAATGAAATGAACTGAATAGAAATTCCGTCCATTCAATTCAAAGAATCCTATTCGAACAATCGAATTCAAATTGAATCAATGAGGAAGTTGATTGGATTGAAGTAATTTTATAGTTGCGTTGCAGGTTTACACAGCAAGTCAAAGATATGGTTTTGCGATGGATGAAAATGAAGCTCTACTTTCGTACTACTCTTATTTTTGTTGCATTCGTTGAAAGCATTCTGTGTTTATGCAGCTCCGGACGTCATGAATATTACAAAGCTGATGATATTCGCAGGACTTTCAAGTTTTCAAACCGCAATAGTAGCAACCATTTATATAATTGCACGTTTTCTATATCTCCAAGATATTACCTCGCTGATGGTTACTTTCTTGAAATAAAATGGAAGAAGTTCCATATTCCTGGTTATATGCCGTACTGTAGATCTTCCCTAAGAATTACTTCTGTCGTCTTCGCGATTTCTCTTTCTCTGTATGTATACAAGATTATTCATAAATCATTGAATGCATAGTTCTTTCGGTGGGGTTACTTTTTGGTACGGGTATATTCCACCTATATGGGTGGGTTTTCAGTCATGAAGTTCTCTAAACATGGGTATAATTGTAACCGAAAGCCCATATATGAAGGCAAGAAAAGAAGGCTTAAAATAAAGTAAGAGTTGAGTTATCTAACCTCTCTAACTTTGATTTCAGGAAGCTCATGACAAAATTTCGTTGTAGCGATCACCAACTCCGTATTGAAACTGGGAGACACCAAAAACTAGAACTAACTATCCATGCGAACCTGTCAAATGTGAAAGTCTGAACATTTGGAAAACGGAAGTCATTTTCTAATTGAATGTGAGGCATATAGCAGACTACAGCAGACTTTTCTCGGTCCTGAACTAAACAGGGTACTAATACCGACACTCGTTGTTGAACCCTCGTTCATCATCATACTGTCATGGCAAGAAATCGGAAAACAGAAAAATGTCGCCCAATTCTTGCAAAAAGCAATAGAACTAACTCAGAACAAAAACTGAGTTGGCAACCAAGATATCGTTTGCCTTTGGGGAAAAGAAATAAAAAGACCAATTGTGTTACCGTAACCCAAAATTATACAGGGTGGCCCAAAAAAGGGACCCCCTTGCTGAATAATTTATAAATAATTTATTCTTAAAGTTGGAATTCCATGGAATTAATACTACATGGTATTCAACTCGACTCAAGTGAGATGTTTCGTTAAAAACGTACTGTAACAAAATGTGTAACTTTTTATCCTTACGCAACAAAACAGAAAAATCAAAAAAACCTTCTTTCAGTCAAGTGATGTGTTCAAAATGTCCTCAGTCCCGCTCAATACACTTCTCTAATATGACTGACCATGCATTAATGGCCATGACAATTTTGCGCTGGGATAATCACCCTTCACGCACGATTCCAGTACGCAATGATGGAATATAAGCAGCTGGTTTTTGGACATCATCTATAGAACGTCTAATTGCGCTGAGATGGAAGCCAGGGGCGGACTGGCAGGGATGCTAGGTTGCGATCGCAACCCGGGCCCTCTTGCAACCGGGCCCTTAATTGATAAATTACAACAAGTTAGTTTTTCATCATTCATACGAATCATTATTGCTAGAAGGTTACAATTAATAGAAATTAAGGTGAGATTTTGAACGCAAATATTTTGCATCAGCCTTATGGGGGCCTATTGTAGGTTTGCGGCTTCACGGCTTCGACCCCTATCCAGCTCTGCGGCTTACATTAAGTAGGGGGTCAGCTGTTTATGACACAGAGATTTTGCAACTCAGATCGGAAAATGTAATATCTATAGAGATTTCTATAATTGCGATAACTAGCGAAAGCATTATTGGGCAAACTTAAAAGCTTTTTTGTCAGGCACTCCTCAGAGTATGAACGTCAGAAACAGACCGAAACAATAGACTAAGGCGGAACTTCTACCCAGATGCGAATCGAAATGCACCAATCAGAAAGAAGAGCTAAATTAGCATTGTGTTTTAAACATCAATCAGCTTTAGGCGGGAAGAACAATGAAAATTAATTGAAGGGTCCAAGTGGGAAAGCGAACTCTTTCTGTCTACACAGAACCGGCTTTTTGGTTTTGATGTGGACAGATTCCAAGCGCTGAGATGAAACGAGGATCTAGCCCTGTCAATTATTCGAAAACAATCCTCGTTGTAATCTTCCGCTCACTCTGGTTAATGGTTAATCTAATAAATGTTGTCCTATGGCAGAATGATTTTTAAGGGTGGATTGTTGCCTAGAGTTGAAAGAAATTTTTATGTATTGCATGTTTTTTACGTGGCAGTAGCAAAAGCCTCAATAACAGGCAGTAAATAGATTCTAGAAATCATGAGAGATAAGGTTGATTCTGTTGGATTGGCAGAAATTTACTTAAGTGCGACAAAAATTGTAGTCTAGCGGTCTCAAAATGCTCAAAATGGTCATTAGAGCGTTTCTAAGTAACAATTTTTCCTAATTTTCTGGCGGAGCAAGCCCCTGGACCCCTAAATGGAGTTGCGCCTCCACTGATAATAGCGACCCTACAGTTGATAAAAGCCCCAATGTTTTCTGGTACTGTATTGCAAAATGTTTTTGAGGGAAGAGCCAGCAGCAGTCAACGTAGCTATATGATAAATAAGCTACTTCAGGTACGGGCCCTTTCACTGGAAGTAGCAACCCTGGATATTCGTTGCCAGTCCGCCTCTGATGGAAGCTCTTATCATCACGATTATTTCTACACGATATCGCACTTGACTTGAATATTACCTTGTATAAATTTCATAAAATTCCTCCTTGAGAAAAATTATTCAGAAATTATTTACCTAAGGGGTTCCTTTTTTTGGGCCACCCTGTATTATATATATATATTATATCTGTTTTCGTTTTGATTTACTGTTTTGTTAAATGCCACATACTTTACAATATATAATTGTGTTGAGCTTTGTTAGTAGCTGTTTCGGAAAGAATGGGTGGAATGTAATAAGTCTAATAATTGATTATGTCAGAAATGGTCTTGGGTTACTTTTCCTGGTATTTAGAAATTATATTATCTCGTTTTAGATACAGCAGAAGCATTGGCAGATTTTGCTCCAATAGTATTGATGGAGCCCTTCCATTTAATATTTATTCAATTGATGGCTATGTGTGGTTTTTCTTCTTTGTTAAAGAAGGCTTTTTAGCTGAATTCGAGTTTTCATATGCTATGATGAAAACTAAGGATTACTATCTTGAATCAGTTACTTCTTGCAAGTAAGTTATTGCCATTAGATGTACTTTGTTATACAACTTCTTTACTTACATTACAATACTTTACTTAACTACGTTGCACTTAACTTTATTTTACACTACTTTACTTTGTCATACTTAAGTTACTTTGCTATACTTAACCATGCTTTACTTTACATTACTTTAATTTACTATAAGTTAAGTTACTTTACTATACTTAACTATATGTTACTAAATTTTACTCTAGTTGACATATATTGTACATATATTTGATGTAAGTACAGTGCATCCTCGATTATCCGAACCTCAATTATCCGAACCTCGAATATACGAACCTAAATTTTCCAAAACGCGAAAATTTCTTACCTGTTCTTTAGATTAACCAAATGTAAGCTTCACTACTTCGAATCTTTGTCCAATATCATTACTGTATTATTTTAACCATTAGCTTTATTAAATAAGTTTATCTTTCGTTTTTATCGGTTTTTAACATTTTCAGAAAACAATAACATTTTTTCGGTTGTATTTAATGTAGCTACTTCGCATCGAAAAATTTCTACCAATGTCGTCTGCAACCCAACTATAACTTTGCTATAATTTACCATACTTAACAATGCTTTACCATGCTTTACTTTAGTTTACTTTACTTGACTATAATTTACTATAATCTACTATAATTTACTTTTACTTATTATAATTATAATTCACTATGCTTTAAGTTACTTTACTATACTCAAACATGCTTTACTTTACATTACTTTAATTTACTATAATTTACTGTACTTTACTATACTTAGCTATACTTTGCTAAACGTTACTATATTTTACTAAACGTAACAACACTTAGCAATACGTAACTTTTACTTTACTATAATTTACCATACTTAACAATGCTTTACCATGCTTTACTTTAGTTTACTATACTTGACTATAATTTACTATAATCTACTATAATTTACTTTAACTTATTATAGTTATTATTCACTATGTTTTATCATTCTTTTCTTTGTGCACCTATACTTTTCTTAATTTTACTTTTATTTACTTTGATTTACTATAATTCATTATGCATTATTATGCTCTGTCACTCTGCTTTAGGCTCTGGCCAAACGATCAAACATTGTTGGTCCAACTTTTTGAATTGCTTTACAACAAATGTTAGACCGTTTGGCCACGTCCAAAACATTGTCTGACAAGCAAAAGTAACAAAATTTGTTCCGTGATGTGTTTTGAAAAAGTTCAAAAACATTTTTTGCTTAACGCAAACGAAAAATGTTTGACGAGCAATGTTTTTGGATGTGGCCAAATGGTCAAACATTTTGCTTAAAACGCAGATTGCAAATGCTTGACAAACAATGTTTGGTCGTTTGGCCAGGGCCTTACGTAACTGCATATTACGTAATATTATTATACAGGGTGTTCCGAAAAAAGGAACCCGCTTTAGAAATTGTTTTTATTTGCGAACCGTAGCTTCAAGGCCAATAAAATTTTGTCATAATTCTTACTGTGTACATACACACTTGTGAGTAAAAGGATAAGTTTCCATATTTCAACTTCACAAAAATATGCTGTAATGTATTTCATTGATAAATGCACAAGCTTTATGCACATTTCATGCAATTGAGGATTTTTTGTTGCTGGGATAAGTCCTGATAAGTTACAGCAAGGCTTTACTCATACAGCCATTGGTTAATTCCGGCCAAGGGTTTGAAAAATGATTGATTTTGACGGACAAAAGTGTTTAAAAAAATGTTTATGGCGAATTGTTCTTGTTTGAAGTACACATCTGACAGTTCTTTGTGTTGACTAAAAAAATGCTGTGTCAAAAGTTCTGTTCATGAAGTAAAGCATTATACAGTGATGTCGGCATAATTCTCATTCCTTCAAGTTTATGAGTACCAAATTTCATGCTCAAAAATTAAATTTTTACTTTGGTACGAAGGTTTCATTACCGGGTTCCTTTTTTTTGGAACACCCTGTACAAAACAGCATCGATTTCTTTTCAGCCACACATTGAACACAAACAGAACTGGTATTATTCATTCCGCAACATGGCCAAACGAAAGGTATTACAATTCATCTCCACCACTCACATGCCGAATTAATGCAGGCAGTTCAAAAGAAACAAAAATCATCTTCATGGATGTCGATCTTGCAAAACGAAATACAAGAAATTATTGTGGAGAGAATGATAATGATGACTATTTAGAAATTCGAGGTATGTTTTTTTGTTAGAAATTTTCGCAAGCAATTTTTAGCGAGCGATTTCTACCAAGGTCAAACTCGCCACAAGGAGTTAAAGCCTGGCTGAACTAGGAGACATGTCGTGCGCGACATTGATGTCCCCTCGGTGTCTCCCAGTTTAGCCAACTCGGGAACTTTGTAGCCACAAAATTTGTAGCAAGATACATGCAAATGTTTCTTGGAGACAGCAGAAACATTTCTTGTCTCCACGATATGCAAATGACTCGGGGGACATGTTGCTCGCTTGTCACTCGCATGTTTAGCCACCCTGGGAGACACGCTGAATACAGTGTCGCGTGCGACAAGTCTCCTAGTTTAGCCATAGCTTTAGGGATGTTGCTAGACTTATTACAAACCTCTCAGTTTCCACTCAATGAATCTAGACTTATTACCTGAATCTTTCTGATCGTGAATGGCAACAGCAGCAAGAACTACCAAACAGCTGTTTGCTTAGAAAGTTTGAGCGGTTTCAAGGTCTGTCTTTAGGTGTGTTATAAGACTTCGTTGAATCTAGATAAACATCGTAAGCAGGGCGGACTGGCAGGGATGCTAGGTTGCGATTTCAACCCGGGCCTTCTTATTATAGGGTCTTTGACAAACTGTTTCTGTTGTTTCTTGAGCATATCTCTTCGATTTCTTTGGATTTCGAAGAGATTTGGATTAGTTTCGCTCAGTCTGAAAACAGTTGGAAATAACAGAAATTGTTTCTCGATGCAGATAATTGGAAAGAAGTAAAAATAAAAAAGATAATCAGCATATATGCGCACAAAAATATGGAAACAAGAAAATATAGAAATGCGAAAATATGTGTAAAGGGAGACGATTTTGCCATCGAAGTATCGCAAATAAGGAAAGAAGTATTTTACATGAACAGTAGCCCTTGCCCCGAATTGATTTTTTACAGAGGAGCTCGCTAGAAGCAACTGACAAGACAAATTCGCTATAGTAAAAACAGGCCCCTTTCACCAAAATGGGCCAATTTTAAAAATATTGGAATATCTAATCACAAACGTCCAATACAAATTTGGCAAATGAAATGCTGCAATTTGATTGGTCACGCCAACTTTTGATATTTTCTTCTCGCTAAATTAAATACTGTCTGAAGTATGAAATTTTTTTTCAGTGACAGACAGCTCCACAGACGATTTTTCTTCAAGCAGAATCCTAAAAAGTCGTATCTGCTCTGCTCAGAGCATCACTACTTCAAAAAAGTTCATCTTTGTGAAATTTGTCAGAAACATCTTGAAACCCAGTAAACATCGTGGCTTTGTCGCTGGATACATTGTGTACGGTAGGTTTAAATACTGCACTTCTTGTATGCCACGACTGTGAAACTCTCGCGGTTGTTAAAATCACTATTTTTGTCTTGGTTCATCAACTTTAGAACAATGGCGTAGCCAAGGGAGGCAGTTGCGCCCCCTATCAAATCATCGTCAGGATGAGTTTGGCATATTAGGCATATTTTCATAGATATTCAATGATTTATGATGCAGTTTTACTATCAAGTGATCAAATGTCTCTAACGTCCTACTTATGGTCTAGCAAGCAACCACTTTCCACGTCAATCCCTTGTCCCAGGCCCCACCCATGCGCAACGTTTCAGGTCCTAACTGAGTCCCTGGCCCCAGGTTGCAGGTCTAGTATGCGTTCCAGGTCCAAGTTCTCAACTGCGTCCTATGTCCCAGGGTCAACTTGCTTCCCAGGTCCCAGGTCCGTCCTACGTCGTCCCAGGTCCCATTTGGTTACCAGGTCCAAATCCCACAAGCGTCCCAGGTCCAAGGTTCCACCTGAGCCCTACATCCCAGGTCCCATCTGAGTCCTGTGTCCCGGGTCCCACCTGAGTCCCACGTCCCGGGTCTCACCTGAGTCCCACGTCCCAGGTCCCACCAGAGTCACGGATCCCACCTGAGTCCCGCGTCCCGGGTCCAACCTGAGTCCCGCGTCCCGGGTCCCATCTGAATCCCGCGTCCCGGCTCCCACCTGAGTCCAACGTCCCACTTCCGTTATGAGTCCCGCGTCCCACTTCCGTCCCAGGTCCCGTGTCCCACTTGCGTCTCACGTCCCGGTCCACCTGCGTCCCGGGTCATCAAATTCCGGTATGCCCGTGTCCACTACATCAAGCAAAAAATACTACGACATCAAGCATACTAACCCACCACAGTAATGCGTGTCCACCGCAGTAGTGCGTACAGGTTCGCTGGCGTGTTTACAAAATGAAAATCAATTTAGAAATTCTAAAAAAAATTATGACGCCACACCTTGTTACTCTATTTCATTTACTTGTTTTTTGTCTTAATTAACCCTGCCGCCTTATTTATTCAGATCCTTATCCATTTAAGAGAAGGGCGTCACTTGTGATAATACTTCTGTGGTCCAGTTCAGCTGCATTTTGGGGAGGACTGTGTTGGTATTGTTGTTGTTGGTCTAAGTGCAAGAAAGCAATTAAAAAGATCCTTCACTCCACTACAGAGCAGGACCCGACAGCCCTTACTCAAAATGCTGTCACCAACGAACAACCAGTGTGTCAGTCGAATTCAACAGGTTCGATACGCTTGTTTTCCTCATCATTTTTAACCCTAATCCTACCGGGCTGTTTTTGTTCTCAAATAGCCAGGGGTTGGTGTTTTCCATCCCCCTCAAGAAATTGCTTTCCTGTAGAGCTAGATAAATGAAACCTGGCACAGGCATGGGCCAATGTATTAGGAGTAATGTTGGTAAATTGGGGGTCTCCCACTTCTATTATGACGTCATTATGACATCATAATCAAATCATGCTTACGACGTCGGCCAATAATCGACCTTCCTTAATATAAAAAAACCCAGAAATTTCTTTCATTTTGTTTCCAGTAACTATTTTCTATTGCCTTGCAAAGAATCAGTCAATTTTGATACGATTTATTGGTAAAAATAGGTATTTATCTGTAGTTTTGGCATGACCACTTTCCATATAAGGCAATGTCACATGACCCATTGTTGTTATTATGGGGATTTTTTGTATCAAATTGTAGCTTATACATGTAAGCTTAAAGTCACCCTGGTTTGGAAGCTTACATCCATCACACAACAGAACAGTTACAAGAAAAGCTTGAGAATCCACCCCCGGTAGGATTAGGGTTTAATGAATTGTAATTGTTCATTACCGTAAAAGCTCTATTAAGCCTCTTCTCTCTTTTAAGACAGTCGAGCTCCAGTCACAGCAGTCTTGGTGAAACGTTTCACCTCCGTGTACGGTCAAAGCCCACTGAGAAAATCAATAATACAAGCGCTAGAACAAAGGGACTATTTTAGCATCGAAAGTATCTCAGCATTTCAGTATCTTGAAATTTTAATTTTGAAAAAAACTCCATAATGGCGGCCCTTTCCCGAAAAGCAAGCAAGCAAGCAATATTTATTTGTTAAAGCGGGTTGGGGGTTCTGGCAGCTATGCAGCTGATTTGGGCCTGCTTAAGCCACGGCGAAAATAAGAGACATGTTTTTGAGCCTAAATTGCGTAAGCGCCAACCACTACGCTAGGCTGCTCTCAAAGATATTACTTAATGAATCTTTGAAACCTCCAAAACCCCATAAATCACTACAAAACAGTAGATTTATATGAACCTCATAAGTCGCGTATACCATTTGAAGAAGTGGTACACACCTCGGTGTCTGTTTGAGGAAACGCAATCCATTGCTGCCAATTTTGGAAGAAAAAAAATACGTGTGAACGAATGACTCTACACCGTCTTGAAAGATATTTGTCTGTTTTTTGCAGCTCAAGTTAACAGCTCAAGTCAGCCTGCTGGACGAAATAACACTGAGACAACAGCAACAACATATGTTTTGAATCACGTGACTACATCTGTTCAACACCAGACTGTCAACGATAATTCTCCTTCGTACGACGAGGCACTGCCTATAGAGGCAATTGGAGCACGAGATAACCCCCTCCGTCGAACGACGAGATCATACAGATGGAACCAGCTGGAACACGAGATAATACTGAGACAGCAACAACAACATCTGTTTTGAATCACGTGATTACATCTGTTCAACACCGGACATTTCTCAACGATTGTCCTCCGTCATACAACGATGCACTGCTTATGGAGGCAGTTGGAGCACGAGATAACCCCCCTCCATCGTACAACGAGATCTTACGGATGGAACCAGCTGGAACACGAGATAACACTGAGACAGCAACAACAACATCTGTTTTGAATCACGTGATTCATTCTATTCAAGGGTTTGGTCATAGGAGGACATTTCGTAACGAGCATCCTCCGTCGTACGACGAGATCTATGAGTTGGAACCAATCAGATCACGAGATATTGACAATGAGACGTCAAACACGACAGCAGCTGTTCCGATCCACGATCCTCCTCCGTCGTACGATGAAGTGTTGGACGACCTGAGATGAGAGCTAAACGGACGCAAAAAGTTGTCTGTTGCATTGATGTCATGCCAAGTTCGACTGGTAAGTGATGAGCCATTACTGTATTTATATGTCACTGCTTTATTACAGTTCGTCCAATTCAAAAGAAACAGCAACGACAAACCCTGACAACAACAGCAACATTATTCCCAAAATTTCAAAATTGTGAGAGAAAGCGGAAATATCTTTTGAAATACTTGAACCTTTTTCGTCTGAAACATCAGAAACAGACTGAAACGATTGACAATGATAGATAGCGAGTCAGACCAGCTCACATCAAAAATTTGCTACTCTCGTTATGAGTCATCAAATTTTAGGAAAAATTGACTATCATTACT
This sequence comes from Chrysaora quinquecirrha, assembly GCA_014526335.1. NCBI lineage: Eukaryota > Metazoa > Cnidaria > Scyphozoa > Semaeostomeae > Pelagiidae > Chrysaora > Chrysaora quinquecirrha. The sequence goes on from JACTAT010000039.1 coordinate 7,076,861, forward strand.
CCCCCCAATACTGTTCGAAGTTTTTTTTGATAATCAAACCGTCGTTCCGTCTTTCCGTATTCCGTGTCTTAAAGATAGCCATTTCATATTTCCCAACTTGTTTTCAATGAGACCACAAGCTTCTTTTGTTTTAATTCAGATAAAGGGACATCACAAGGAACAGATAAACCATGAACTCTGTCTTCTGCCACGAGTGCTGGCATCTCTTGCAGTGTTGCTGAAGCATGTCTATTCGCAGCGGTATGATGGGGGTATGATGTTCGTGGAGCTCATCTACACCTTTTCGACGAGGACAGAATAGCAGAGCCGTTAAACGGAGCGCCACGGCAGAGCAGACGGAGCTGAGCTGACGAAGGCTTTGTGATTTGAAATCTATGCCCAGATAACGGTATTGCAAAAGTTGTCTTAAGTCATTATATATTTGGTTTGATTTGATTGCATATTTGTCATTAGAGTCTGCGCAGTATTTGTCATGAATTGTTGAGATGAAATGACGTAATTGAAATGATGTATAATCTCATAATGATGTTATAACTTATACGCTTCGTTTAAATCATCTTTCAAATTCGAGCCATACCTTGATCATCTATCAGATTTTAAGATAAGATCCTCTTTAGCGAAACTCCGTCTAAGTGCTCATAATCTTCAAATAGAAACAGGTAGATTCAGCAAAAATAAAACACCGAGAAGCGAAAGATTTTGCCCCTACTGTAAAGTAAGTAACTTGGAGATTGTTGAAGATGAAATACACTTCATAATGTCCTGTCCCCTGTATCAACATGAAAGGCAAAAAGTTCTTGGTAATATTTATCAAAAATTTCCGAACACTTCAAAGTTAGATGAAAAAAACATGTTTATATGGCTTATGTCTCAAGAAGATAAAGACACAATCGAAAATATAGGACTTTTCTGCAAAAACTCCTTCCATAGAAGAACGACTTTCCTAGCAAGCAAAAAAACCGAGTAATTATCAAATTTGAAAGATGAAAAAAAAATTGAAAAATTGAAAAATTTTTAGCATTTATAATTAAAACTTTTTAGCTTAGCTGTAATTAGACTCTTAATTTTTCTATTTAGTATCTATTCATAAATGTAGCTACCTAACATTTTTAAAAATTCTTAGTTAAAACCTAGCTAACCAGGAAAACATTTCGTAGTTAAAGAGTATGAGAAGTAGGATTATAAAGACTGTAACTAATTCAGAATATTTTTGTTGTTTTAAATAAAAAATGGTTATTATCATTGTAATTTCCAGTTAAGGGCCATCTCGGCCTAGATACTTGAATTGAAAAAAAAAATAACTGCCTCGTTCTCCTGTTATAGGTGAAAAATTTTCACGAAAATTCGTGGCTTGTCTCAAGACAGAAGAAGGCGTAAACATGAAATTGACGATCTTTTTTAAGCTAGTTCTTATTTTCTTTGTATTTATTAAAAGCACTCAGGGTTTTTGCACCTTCAGAACGCATTATACCTATACAGCAAGTGAAGAACACAAGAAGATTGAATACACAGACCATAATGGCGACATGCATTCCTGCACGCTCGAAATTTCTCCAAGACAAAATCTTAGAAATGGCTACTTTCTGGAAATAAGCTGGCAGAAATTCCATTTACCTTCTGACATGCCAGATTGTAAAGATTTCTATATCGAGATATTTCTAACTCGGTAAATTTTTAATATTCATTCGAAATTTTTCTTAATTTAATTGTATTTTAATTTAGGCCTAGTTGGTACTCCTCTGCCACTGCGGGCCTAATTAACCTAAATTGTGTTGACACTACGTAGCCTGCCTGCGCGAGCAGAGTTTGATGCTCCACCCACCTGAACACTACGTCAGTAGGTAGAAGGTAGGTTGCAACAAGAACACAGATGCAGAAAACTGCAGATAGATTCTTTCGGTGCAATATTTCTTTCGGTGTCAAATTTTTCAGCAGTATATATCTAGGATTTAGCTTTGACCCTCATAGTAGGATTTTGAATTGTGAACTTGACTTGTGACTTATGACATCACTCTTGTCCCTTGTGACTTGTAGCAAATTGGCAAGCTACAGTCTGACTCGATATTTCTATGATCTGTTACCATTGAACTAAAAAAAATGCTCAGAATTTTGCTAGTCTGATTTTCGTCAAATTCTGATAGGTTTACTTTTACAATGAGTCCCCCTTTACTCCACCTTTGCCCCCGATTTTAACCCCCCGAGTCAAAAAGTTTTTTCAAAATGAGTTCGATTTTTGAAATTTTCACCTCAAAATTGTGGTAATCTGTGATTTCCATGAAATTCTGATAGGTTTATTTACTTACACTGAATTTCCCCCCTCTCCTTCTCCCTTTCTAACCCTAACCATAACCCTAACCCTAACCCCAACACTAACCCCAACCTCAACCCCAACCCAATCCCCAACCCGAACCCAAACCAAAGCCCTAACCAAAAACCCCAACCCCAAGCTTTGCCTCCGTTTTTAACCCCCTAAATCGAAAAATGTTTCAAAGTGAGTTAGATTTTTGAAATAATTGGATAACTAGAAACCAGGGACGTAGCCAGGGGGGAGTTGTGGGAGCCGCGGCTCCCCCCCTTTTGCTAGAATGTTTTTTTTAGGTTTAGGTTTATCTTTGTCTCAAATTATGTGCCAATAGTTCGCACTTTGATGAGCATCAGCAACTGGCAGGATAGCGATGCAAAGACGAATGCAATGGGTTTGGTAAAAGCGATCACCAATAGCAAATTCATCGTCACTTTATTTAGGTGTGTTGCTGTAACCAACAATTTTGATTTACTGTCAAAATGCCCACAAGAAAGGGACACATGCTTGCGAGACGCAATGGCCAATGTTCAAAACATAATTGACACGCTCCAAAATGACTGCAATAACTCTGAGCAGCGTTTGTCAACTATCTACAAATGGATCGTTGACTCCATTTCAAGCCTGTGTTTAGAAATTGAGTAACCGCGACTCAGCACCAATTTCATCTACCGGGACAATCCAAACGTTGACTCTACCGAAGCTTACTAGAGTCGCCATCTACCTTCCATTTATGGACACTGCGCTCCAGCAGCTTCGCCTAAGATTTGGCAATAAAGAAAAAATTGCTGCAAATTTTGATTTGCTTTTGCTCCTGTTGACCACATCAGTACCATAGAAGCCTATGATGCTTCAGTATTCCCTACGATACATAGTCTCTTAAAGATCGCCAGCATATTGCCGATATCAACAGCAACCGTCGAGTGCACGTTTTCCACATTGCGATTGCTGAAAACGTACCTTCGAAACAGAACGTCAGAAGCTAGACTAACTGGATTTGCCTTGATGTACATTTACAGTAATCACAAGACTGATATAGATCAGATAATAGATCGTTTTGCCAGCATGAAAAATAGGCGCCTATTATTAGTTTGAAAATTTTATATTTGTTAGTAGTCTTCATTGTTTATTACATGATTCTTGATTGTTGCTATTGGTTGATGTTATTTTTGCAAGTTATCTTTGCAAAGAGTACTAATTGGGATGGTGAACTTTTAGTAGATAAGGAATGAAAAGGGCGTATCCTATGTTCTCCGACAGTCTAAAGGGCGTGGCCCAAAAAATTTCCTGGGGGCTCTGCCCCCAGACGGCAGACCCCCTTGCCGGCTCCTCCCCTTTTCAGATCCTGGCTACGTCCCTGCTAGAAACTCTGTAAATAAATAAAGGCTAGAAAGTCAGCATACTGTTGAGTTAAGCTTGAATAAACATGATAGAGAATGTCAACTCCTTATGTTCTCTGCGTGCACCTAAAACTCAAGCAATAAAGATCCTTTTGCTACGAACAATCCCCGCAACATCAAACTCGTTCAATTCGGAGAGTCGCTAGAAATTACCTGAGTCCCAGCTATCGCTCATCAGACCAAGACCGAGATCGCTCACGCTCAAACTGGTAGTTTGAGCGTCCAAGCCATTCATTTCAGTAGAGATAATCACAAATAGAGAGTATCTATTCTGTGCGATAACTACGATCAGGTAATAAGTCTAGAGAGTCACCATCTCTTTGGCCACAGGCATTTGATTGAAGGAAAGGCCTGGAAGACTGGTGCCGTTTAGATTAGCCTAGTATCATTTAGCTGCCTGCCCCCATCTCAAAATGCAGCATTCTCAAGCTCGGCACAGAAGCGCATACGTTTATCTTACTGCTCTGAGGACGTGCTTCTAAACATTTTATCTGATGAAATTTCCCTTTTGAAAAAGCCTTGCTCCTGCTTCCTTTCCTTAGTACCCCTCCCCTTTGTACATTTCTAGTTTATTTTAGTCTTTCAAAATCTGTATTGTCTTCCCCTTCAGGCAGTACCAAAGTATTGGAAAATTTTGTTCCAAGAATATTGGAGGAGCACTTCCATTCAATATGTACTCATATGATGGCTATGCAAAGATTTACTATTACGTTGGTAAAAATGGCACAAAAACTGCTTTTCAAATCTCTTACATCATGAAGGAAACTAGCAATGACTATGTTCGTTCACCTTCCTCTTGCTCGTGAGTTATACAAGTTTTTTTCAATAGGGAAGTGGACAATTTTTCCAGCACTCAAACTTGCTTAAATTTGGGAATCTCAGCCCTCAAAGTTGCTTGAAAGTTGCTTATTTTTTTGTACGAAAACGAATCTTGACTTAGCAAGTCAAAATCACCACACCCTCTAGGGCTCCAGAAGTGTTTGCAACTGTTACCAATTGTCTGCATGCGGGTATATCTCAGAAGAGAGACATCTGACGAATATCCCTAGGTGTATGTAAGAGGGAGGCCTCGTTCTGATGAACGTGTTACACATGCCCCCTGGTGCCAAGTCTTGAGGGCACAAAATTGTCAAATATGACAATAATGCAAGACGTGCAAAATCGACGTTTAACGATCAATTTGACGAATACAGGTAAAAATCAAAGGCATATAGCTTAAACGCAGTACTCATGTCTGCAGCCCCCCCCCTCGGGCGCCAATGATGCTCGCTTCGCTATGGAGCCATTCGTCAGCAAGGTTATTTCACACTATATTCGTCAGCATGTTCATTTCATACTGTATTGATTCTGTATGTTCTTTTCATACTGCATTCGTCAGCTTGTTCATTTCTTACTGTATTCGTCAGCTTGTTCATTTCATACTGCATTCGTCAGCTTGTTCATTTCACAATGCACTCTTTAACATGTTCATGCCATACTGTATTCGTCAGCTTGTTCATTTCTTACTGTATTCGTCAGCTTGTTCATTTCTTACTGCATTCGTCAGCTTGTTCATTTCTTAATGTATTCGTCAGCTTGTTCATTTCTTACTGTATTCGTCAGCTTGTTCATTTCTTACTGCATTCGTCAGCTTGTTCATTTCTTACTGTATTCGTCAGCTTGTTCATTTTTTACTGTATTCATCAGCTTGTTCATTTCTTACTGTATTCGTCAGCATGTTCATTTCATACTGTATTGATTCTGTATGTTTATTTCATACTGCATTCTTCAGCTTGTTCATTTCTTACTGTATTCGTCTGCTTGTTCATTTCTTACTGTATTCGTCAGCTTGTTCATTTCACACTGCATTCCTCGGCAATCTCATTTCGTACTGTATTCACAAAATCTACCACAGTAGTGATTATCCACCACAGTACGTCAAAACTACCACCACGCCAAGCATTATAACCCACCACAGTAGTGATTATCCACCACATTACGCAAAAACTACCACCACAACAAGCGTAGTAACCCACCACACCAAGCATTATAACCCACCACAGTAGTGATTATCCACCACAGTACGCAAAAACTGCCACCACAACAAGCGTAGCGTAGTAACCCACCACACCAAGCATTATAACCCACCACAGTATTGATTATCCACCACAGTACGCAGAAACTACCAACACAGTACGCAGAAAGTACAACCACAGTAGTGATTATCTACCACAGTAATGAATATAGATTCGCTAGCCTGGAGCATGTATTTTCCGTCCATTTCATCAATGAAAGAGAATGTATTTTCCGTCCATTTCATCAATGAAAGAGAATGTATTTTCCATCCATTTCATCAATGAAAGAGAATGTATTTTCCGTCCATTTCATCAATGAAAGAGAATGTATTTTCCGTCCATTTCATCAATGAAAGAGAATGTATTTTCCGTCCATTTCATCAATGAAAGAGAATGTATTTTCCGTCCATTTCATCAATGAAAGAGAATGTATTTTCCGTCCATTTCATCAATGAAAGAGAATGTATTTTCCGTCCATTTCATCAATGAAAGAGAATGTATTTTCCGTCCATTTCATCAATGAAAGAGAATGTATTTTCCGTCCATTTCATCAATGAAAGAGAATGTATTTTCCGTCCATTTCATCAATGAAAGAGAATGTATTTTCCGTCCATTTCATCAATGAAAGAGAATGTATTTTCCGTCCATTTCATCAATGAAAGAGAATGTATTTTCCGTCCATTTCATCAATGAAAGAGAATGTATTTTCCGTCCATTTCATCAATGAAAGAGAATGTATTTTCCGTCCATTTCATCAATGAAAGAGAATGTATTTTCCGTCCATTTCATCAATGAAAGAGAATGTATTTTCCGTCCATTTCATCAATGAAAGAGAATGTATTTTCCGTCCATTTCATCAATGAAAGAGAATGTATTTTCCGTCCATTTCATCAATGAAAGAGAATGTATTTTCCGTCCATTTCATCAATGAAAGAGAATGTATTTTCCGTCCATTTCATCAATGAAAGAGAATGTATTTTCCGTCCATTTCATCAATGAAAGAGAATGTATTTTCCGTCCATTTCATCAATGAAAGAGAATGTATTTTCCGTCCATTTCATCAATGAAAGAGAATGTATTTTCCGTCCATTTCATCAATGAAAGAGAATGTATTTTCCGTCCATTTCATCAATGAAAGAGAATGTATTTTCCGTCCATTTCATCAATGAAAGAGAATGTATTTTCCGTCCATTTCATCAATGAAAGAGAATGTATTTTCCGTCCATTTCATCAATGAAAGAGAATGTATTTTCCGTCCATTTCATCAATGAAAGAGAATGTATTTTCCGTCCATTTCATCAATGAAAGAGAATGTATTTTCCGTCCATTTCATCAATGAAAGAGAATGTATTTTCCGTCCATTTCATCAATGAAAGAGAATGTATTTTCCGTCCATTTCATCAATGAAAGAGAATGTATTTTCCGTCCATTTCATCAATGAAAGAGAAGGTATTTTCCGTCCATTTCATCAATGAAAGAGAATGTATTTTCCGTCCATTTCATCAATGAAAGAGAATGTATTTTCCGTCCATTTCATCAATGAAAGAGAATGTATTTTCCGTCCATTTCATCAATGAAAGAGAATGTATTTTCCGTCCATTTCATCAATGAAAGAGAAGGTATTTTCCGTCCATTTCATCAATGAAAAAGAATGTATTTTCTGTCCATTTCATCAATGAAAGAGAATGTATTTTCCGTCCATTTCATCAATGAAAGAGAATGTATTTTCCGTCCATTTCATCAATGAAAGAGAATGTATTTTCCGTCCATTTCATCAATGAAAGAGAATGTATTTTCCGTCCATTTCATCAATGAAAGAGAATGTATTTTCCGTCCATTTCATCAATGAAAGAGAAGGTATTTTCCGTCCATTTCATCAATGAAAGAGAATGTATTTTCCGTCCATTTCATCAATGAAAGAGAATGTATTTTCCGTCCATTTCATCAATGAAAGAGAATGTATTTTCCGTCCATTTCATCAATGAAAGAGAATGTATTTTCCGTCCATTTCATCAATGAAAGAGAAGGTATTTTCCGTCCATTTCATCAATGAAAGAGAATGTATTTTCTGTCCATTTCATCAATGAAAGAGAATGTATTTTCCGTCCATTTCATCAATGAAAGAGAATGTATTTTCCGTCCATTTCATCAATGAAAGAGAATGTATTTTCCGTCCATTTCATCAATGAAAGAGTCCATTTCATCAATGAAAGAGAATGTATTTTCCGTCCATTTCATCAATGAAAGAGAATGTATTTTCCGTCCATTTCATCAATGAAAGAGAATGTATTTTCCGTCCATTTCATCAATGAAAGAGAATGTATTTTCCGTCCATTTCATCAATGAAAGAGAATGTATTTTCCGTCCATTTCATCAATGAAAGAGAATGTATTTTCCGTCCATTTCATCAATGAAAGAGAATGTATTTTCCGTCCATTTCATCAATGAAAGAGAAGGTATTTTCCGTCCATTTCATCAATGAAAGAGAATGTATTTTCTGTCCATTTCATCAATGAAAGAGAATGTATTTTCCGTCCATTTCATCAATGAAAGAGAATGTATTTTCCGTCCATTTCATCAATGAAAGAGAATGTATTTTCCGTCCATTTCATCAATGAAAGAGAATTTATTTTCCGTCCATTTCATCAATGAAAGAGAATGTATTTTCCGTCCATTTCATCAATGAAAGAGAATGTATTTTCCGTCCATTTCATCAATGAAAGAGAATGTATTTTCCGTCCATTTCATCAATGAAAGAGAATGTATTTTCCGTCCATTTCATCAATGAAAGAGAATGTATTTTCCGTCCATGAACGTTATCGCTAGCTACTTTTTTGTTCAGACAAAGTGACAGCCCCGTGGACAGGACCAGACTTTAAAGGGACAACCCATGGGACAGGATCAAATGGAGGGTCAGTATCATATGAAGGGAAAGCCGAAGGGATAGCACTTTCTACTGGTACGATAATTGCCATCACTTGTGCTGTTGTTGCAGTATGTCTATTGTCAACTTTATTTGGTGTGTGTAAATCGTACCGAAGCAGACAGCGCGAACGGAATAGGGCCGCTCAATGGAGCCCCACCGCAGAACGGAGGACCGATACTCAAAATGCTATTACCCATGAGCAGTCAGACTCAGAGTCGGAGACATCGAACTTGACAGGTTTGATACTTTGTTATTTCTCATTATTGGTCGATTAGCAGCATTTTGTTTTTGCTAGTAATTTCTTTGAAAAACTTCAAGAACATTTTCTGCACGCCATACGCAAATAGCCTTGACGAGCAATGTTTTGCACGGTCGCCAACATCGCCAAACAGTGAAATATGGGTTAACAATGCACATATAAAATGTTTGACAAACAATATTTGATTGTTAGGTGACTTTGAATCTATGCAATGCATAACTTTGATATAAAATTTGTTGTATGTCCATAGTTGCGTCGTTCGGCCACCCATGTCGCAGCATGCAACATTTATTGGAATTCTCAAAAAGCCCGAGAAAAAGGCCTTCAGACTTGTTACATCTAACTAACTGCTGTCGCCTAGGCCCGGAAAAAATGTGAATTCCAAGTCTCCTACCAAAAATGTAGCAACAACAACTGCTCTTAGATACCTAATAACCCTCCCCTGGTTATTATTTTCTGAACATTTCGCTAGCCCCCTCCCCCCGCTCTTATTAAGAGCCCCCGCTTGTTAAATTTTGAGCAAGAATTGACATAGCTACATTGTTGAAAAGTCGCTTGCTTTCTCCATAGGTAGAGCTACCTCTGGAACAGCGATGGAGGCCGCCTGTCGAATAGCGGTGGGGACCGTTCAACCGAGCGCCCCGACAGAGGAAGACCTAACGGCTGGAGGTTTGACACACTGTTTTTTTCTTATATATGATTGACTAAGGGGTAGATAATATGAGAGGTTTAGTCCAATTTCCAACTTTCGCCGGGCTGAAAAATCATTCCAGAGTTGCGGTCGAAGGGTTGCAGAGTTAGGGTCGAAGGGTTGCAAAGACAGAATAACGATTACTTGAAAAAAGTTTCAATCCGGTTGACCGGGCCGAAATCTCAGCCTGCTTTTTATTAACAGGCTGGTATTTTCGTCTCGGCAAAACGGGCTGAAAAAAAACATTTAATCACAAGACAGAATATTTATCCGGGCTGAAATCATTCAAATGATTAGGTGGATTGGTGTTTGTTAGTGCTATAAATGCGTCTAGCTCTGCAGCAGATTAATGAAAGACTGCTTGTCCATTTTAAATATTTTTCCGTACATTATCAGGTACATAACCTGCCAGCATGTTTTCAAGACACTCTTCAGTTCTTTTATGCATCACCCAAATCGATCTTGGTTTTGGACATAAACACTGACGATTTACCAGCCCCCTGCTCTTATTAAGACCTCCGCTTATTAAATTTGGAGCAAGAAGTGACACAGTGTTCTGATTTGTTGAATTTGGAAATGAAATCCGTGGTAGCGTTAAGCAAAATTGACGAAATTCTCTCGAATTGTAAACAGCCCACAAACTGACGCCTCTACTGACAGCTCCTTAACTTTTCTAGGATTCGAGGACTACGGGTTTCTATAGCCATTCTTTGATTAAAATTTTGACCCCCTTCACCGCTTATTAGGACTTCTATGCAATTCCAGCAACACCGCTTATTCCAACCCCCCCTACCCCACCCCACCGTCTATTATGAAGGTGCTGTGGCGTCATGGTGTAGGTGTAATCCAGCTGACTCGTGGTGTCTGGAACTCAGTGTGGTAGGGTACGAGCACAGTCACAGTAGCGTCACAGCCAGGGTCGAGGTCTCGATTAGTTAACCTACTACTGAGATCCTAGCCACCGGCGCTAAACACCATTTCATCTTCACCCTTCACCGATGCACCTATATCTGAAAATCACAATAGCGTTTTATGTTCTCTGCCCGGAAACGTGGCCTAGCACAAAAAGTAGATTTTCTTTTCCTAAATACTGCACGGCTACACTATTAAGAAATTGCATGCTTTCTTTTTAGGTAGACCTGTTGTTACTTCAGTCGAACGACCGCCCCCATACACCCCATCTCCTATTCTTCATCACACGACCACCTTTCCTCAAGTTCAGGTGTCTCCTGACGAGCCTCCTCCTTCATATGGTGACGTAATACTCATGCAGCCAATGGGAGCTCGAGGTGGTAACTCTGAGACGACAGCAACAACAACATCTCAAACAGGTGGTATGTGATGTTGTCCTTGTTCAATTGCACTTGCATGTATTCTTTGATTAGAAACTCCTTATAAGAAATCCAGACTCTCGAATGGCCAAAAATTTAAGAAACTCCAGTACTGGAACTTTTTTACTTAGGAAACTTTTCACCTCAGATAGCGAAAATTTTTCCCGTCTTTCGTCTGCAATAAAGCATTTGGGGCATTTCTGTGACACAGACCCATACAAACAGGAAGCCCATATTTATTCAAATACTATCGATAAATGGATTTCCAACATCATTCAGACATAAATTTGTTGCTAATATTCAAGAAACTATTAAGAAACTTACAGTACTCAAAATCTGAAAGTTTTAAGAAAATTTCAGTCAGTAGCATTGTTACAGATTTTTCCACGAGTGGCATGTGGGATTTGAACCTGGACTGCATGACCGGAAAGCCAACGATGATTCTGCTGAGCAATAAAGCTCAAAGAAATCGCTGAGTCATACAACCCAAGACTCTCCTCCCGTTAAATGGGAAGTAGTGGAGGAATCTGTCCTAGCCTTCCCCATTCATGAAAATTGTTTTACTACAGAGATACACTGCTTGAACGGAGAAATTTGAAGAAACTTTCAATTACTCAAAATCTTATCATTTTCAGAACTTTTCTGTACCATGCTAACTTTTTAGTTGCTTATCAAAATACTTGTGCTTACATGAATTAAAAGGCACAAGGCTATCTCTCGCCCGTAGTTCTCAATTTATTTTCTCGATACCTGAATATCTTTCCTTTTGAAAAATCTTTTGAGCTCTTTGATTAAGCTATGGGGCGCTTTGGAGTTGCTGCGACTGTAAACACAAAGAATACTGTTTCTAGTTGTTGAAAAAATGTACTTAATGATAATACTGTATGTTCTTTTTTCTAGTTTTTACTTTGCCGGAGCAGTCAACAGACTCTGTAAATAATAGGTAACCTTAAGTTTGTTATTTTCATAGAGATAAATTAGTTTAAGACAGACACTATGCACAGAAACCATGAATATGCTTGCTATAAGGCCTATAGGAATTCATGAAATATTTATCAGCTTAACAGGCATGAACCTAATTTGTAGTTTTTTAATCAATCTTTATACATGATACTCTTTCAGCAAAATAAAATACATTCTAAGTAAGTCATATAGATATAAATGGGTATAAATCCTAACTAATTAAACCTAGCATTAGTGCTATTCTTCCAAGGGGTCGTGTTTGGTATCTTTTTGTTCAGAAGGAAGTTTTTGAGACCTTGTTTGAAGCCAGTTAGGGAAACACCTTTTCTAATACTGACTGGGATCTCATTCCAAACCTTCGCGGCAGAAAAATGAAAACTGCGTTTTGTATATTCAAGCCTAGCTCTAGGAATTTGAAGGTCGATGTAGTTTCTTGTTCTGTAAGCAGATACCATTGATCTTTGGGTGAATTTATTCTTAAGTTTGTCTGGACAAAGACCATGAATGATTTTATAAGTCATGACTGCTTTGTCAAAGAACAAGATGTCTCGTATCGAGAGCCATTGAGGAGTCCAGGCATCTTTGTATTTTGCGGACTGAATAATGCTTTTAGCTCGTGTTTGAAGACATTGTAAATGCTCTAATTTTGTTTGGGTTAGGCTGTCCCATATAACACTTGATATATTTCAATGCATAATAATTCGTACTACGTGAACAAGAGAAATTTAAATAGTCTGTAAAGTTAATGTTGTCTTGCATTTCAAACTGCTGTTTTGCCCTCCTGCATCCCGAAACTGTCAGTTTACGTACCCCGGGAAAATGCCAAAAATTCTATAGGAAGGATTGGTTGAGTTGGATTTGTCCCGGGGGTACTTCACCGTTAAAATTTATTACTCGTTTTGTAGGCCCATATATATAAGACAAAGAGATTTTAACCCTTTTTGACAATATCTGAAATATGGGACGAAATTTAAACGCAGTTTTTACCAAAGACAACTCTAAATGTGACGAAAAGGCCTTTGCGCTGAAGACGAACGCGTTTACCTGGTAGCCACAAAAAATTATCAGGCTTTTAAAAGCGCAATTCATATCTAAAAGTTTTTATATATTTACTACCCTTGTGTAGAGATTCTTTATGAAAATAAAACCCTATGTAGGGAATTTATTGCGCAAAAAGTAACCCATTTGCGGGGCATGTTTAGTAACAATGGACGTATCTCGGTTTCTCTTGCTGTTGCTGTAATGCTGTTTATGTATTTTGTATGAAAAACTTTTGCTTTTACATTATTTTCGCTTTTATTTTGACTGCTTTAAGTTACTTTTTTAAAATTGTATTTAGCTTGACTTAAAATTCAATTTTATCACTCCTGTGATGTAGAGTCTAAAGATTTAAAATCATGATGATTTTATGACATATGTACTGCAACTGTTGGTACGTTTAATACAGCATTTTCTCTAAAAATTCCTGTTTATGATGATTATAGCAATCATAATGATGACGATGATGATGATGATAATGAACATGATAATGATGATGATGATGATGATGATGTTGGTGTTTATGATGATGATGATGATCATGATTATGATGATGATGATGACTATGATGATTATGATTATGACGATAATGATCATCATAATGATTATGATTACTGTATGATTATGATAATGAGCATGATAATGATAATGAACATGATAATGATGATGAACATGATAATGATAATGATGATGATGATGATGATGATGATGATGATGATGATGATGATGATTAAGATGATGATGATGATCATGATTATGATTATGACGAAAATGATAATGATTATGATTACTGCATGATTATGATATTGAGCATGATGATGTTGATGATGATGGGATGGGATTCAAGTGTCACACCGCATACTCTTGCACTCCAACAAGTGAGCCATTATTTTTGTTGACATGGAAATGACGTTATAATCTCATAATGATGTCATCACTGCCTCGTTCTCCTGGAAAAGACAAACAATTTCGTAACCATGTTGAGGAAGTTGGTTATCCAAATACTAAAGGTTTAAACATAAAGATGACGCTCTTGTTTCAGCTTGTTCTTATTTTCCTAGTATTTATTAGAAGCACTCAAAGTTTCTGTAATTTCATTACACACTATACAGCAGATGATGAGCACAAGACGTTGGAATATACCGACAATAATGGCAACTTGCATGGCTGTACATTTTATATCTCTCCAAGAAACGATCTTACAATTGGGTACTTTCTGGAAATAAACTGGCAGAAGTTCTTAATTCCTGGTAATATGCCTGATTGTAAAGACTTCTACATCGAGATATTTCTAACGCGGTAAACTTTGTAGGCCTATTCGAAATTTTTATTTTTATTGTATTGCGTTCAGTTCAGGGACAAGGCCAACTGTGGGCCTAAAGTCTTGTTTAGTTTAGTTTTTTAGTTTATTTAGGCCATAATACTGTCATTTGTCTTTGGGCCTAATTTCTTGTTGCGGTGACTAGATACGGGTTCTACAAAAACCGCACACCTTTGGCATGCCCGTGTTTCTATTGACATCACTTGTGACTTGTGACTTGTGAAGATGACAAAAGCCAATTGTAGCCTTTGACTGTTGTAACTATTCCCCATGTGCAGGGATGACGGATCGACGTGCTGCAGACGCAGACGACGTAGACGAGGACGATGTAGACGAGGATGACGATGTAGACGACAACGACGTAGACGAGGACGACGTATAGACGAGGATGAAGATGTAGATGACGACGACGTAGACGAGGACGATGTAGACGAGGACGACGTAGACGAGGACGACGTAGACGAGGATGAAGATGTAGACGACGACGACGTAGACGAGGACGACGTAGACGAGGATGACGATGTAGACGACGACGACGTAGACGAGGACGATGTAGACGAGGACGACGTAGACGAGGATGAAGATGTAGACGACGACGACGTAGACGAGGACGACGTAGACGAGGATGACGATGTAGACGACGACGACGTAGACGAGGACGACGATGTAGACGACGACCTCGGCTAGACATAGACGATGCTTTGTAAATGTATGTAGCTAGCCTGTATAAAAAAAACCTTGAGAAAAGTTTGAGGCTGCACGCAGGCAGGCTGCCTTTCCCTAGTATTTCTATAATGTATAGTACTGTACCCCTTCCCTTTTTACATCTTCTTGCTCTTTGGATATAGTAACTAACAATAGTTTTCAAAAGCTGTATTGTCTTCCCTTCAGGCAGTACCGAAGCATTGGAAAATTTTGTTCCAAGAATATTGGAGGAGCACTTCCATTCAATATTTACTCACTTGATGGTTATGTGAAGATTTATTATTATGTTGGTAAAAAAGGCACAACAACTGAATTTGAACTTTCTTACGCCATGATGGAAACTAATAGTGATTACCTTGAATCGTCTTGCCGGTATGTTATGCCTACTTTTATTATATGCCATACCTACGTCATCATCATCCTCATCATCATCATCATCATCATCATCATCATCATCATGTTACTGTCCGTTGTAGACATTGAACTATAAATAAAAAGACTATAAAGTCTTTTTATTTATACACGCATTTTTTCTATAAGGAAGTTCGGCTCAGGGCCAGTACTGAAAATTCCTTAACTGATGGTGACAATTGAGTACTCAATATTTCTTAGCAATTCCTTAACTTCTTACTTTGTGATTTTTAAAAACAACCAATGGTCAAGGAAATATAGGTCATAAAGGTTTCAGAAGACGAGTAGAAATGAATACTGATTGAAAACCATTGGCGATAAGTATTGCTTGCTCTGTTAATTCAAAACTTCATTTGTTAAATCGAAATGCTAAGTTAAAGAAAGAGTCAGATTCCTTAGTAGTCTCCGGTCCAGTACTAGAAATTCCTTAAGTTTTTGTCAGCCCGAGTACTACCTTCCTTATAAAGCACTTCCTTATAAAAAAAATGTGTGTAGTTCAATGTTTGTAGATAGGTGTCCGCTGTATGGAGGTTTGTTTTCCCAAAAAACTTACCTTTCGTACGAAAGTATTTGTCCGTTGTTTAGAGATGTCCGTTGTATAGTGGTGTCCGTTAATGGAGATCCCCATGTTGTAACGGACTACTCTTCATAATGCATTTGTAATGTATTCTAATTTATGTTAATTCTTCATTTCCGTTGTGCATATAAATATCTGTATGAATGCATAATTATTAGTCAGTCAGTTTATAATCTTAATGTGATAGACATGCGCAGAACGTCTATCACTTTGAGTAATAAAGATAAGAGAGAGAAATCACACGTACGACTCGAAATGAGATTATAAACTGACTGACTAATAATTATTCTTACAGAGATTTATATGCACAACGGAAATGAATAATTAACGTAAATTAGAATACATTGCGAATACATTATGAAGAGTAGTCCTGTTACAATGTGATTTAGTAGCTTCAATGAGACGAAAGACCTCTCGAAATTTTAACACCCCTTAATTTAAGGAAAGAGCACTCTTAATTAAACATAATTTGATTTCTTTTCTTTTCAGCCGTGCTGTTCACACTGAACGATCAGGAGATTTCTATTCCTCAAGATGGCCAAATACAAACTATTACAGTTCATTTTCACCTTGTACATACAAGATTAATGCTGGCAGCTCCAAAGAAACAAAAATCATCTTTATGGATGTAGATCTTGCAAAACGAAATATTTACAGTTATTGTGGAAAAGATGATAATGATGATAACTTGCAAATTCGGGGTCAGTGGAGGTTTTTTATCTTCTACGAAGGGGGGTCTATTATAGATTTGCAACTTCACGTGGCTTGGCGATTTATTTTATCGCAGATCGCTGTTTTGAGCTGATTTTTTCGCGGCTTCTGGAACCCCATAATAGCCCCCCCATGAAAGAGTTTGATATTCCCAGTTTTAACTTAACATTAGAAACCAAAAAATAAATTTTCATTTTCTTTAGGAACAAACAGCGCCTCCGGGGAATTTTCTTCAAGTAAAGTCGTCAAAAGTCGAATTTGCTCGGATCAAAGCGTTACTACTTCATACAAGTACATTTTCATCAAGTTTAACAGAGAAATTTCTAAAACAAATACCAATCGTGGCTTTGTTGCTGGATACATTGTGTATGGTAAGCTTGAAGATTTGCATTGCATTTTTCAGCATATTCATTGCAGAATGCATTCGTCAGCATCTTCATTTCATTACTGCAATTACTATGTAAGGTTGGTACTTGGCCTAAAGTACCGAAACGCATGCAGTTAAGCTCATATCGCATGAGCACAAATTCGTATTCGGCCTATATGAATAATTTCATCAGCCACCCCATTCTCAAATGCCAGACGCATTTCGCTCTTATTGGAGCTCATCAGTGACATGTGTGAGAGTCGAACCGGGGTTTATTGCGTGAGAAGCACAAGTGCTAATCACCCGACCACCGGAGCTGGGCTGACTGGTGAGTAGCGGCGTGAGTTTTAGACTTGTATCACACGAGTACCCAAGTCTTGCATATTACTATGTAAGGTTGGTACCTGGCCTAAGTTACCGAAACGCATGCAGTTAGGCTCATATCGCATGAGCACAAATTCGTATTCAGCCTATATGAATAATTTCACCAGCCGCTCCATTCTTAAGTGCCAGACGTGTATTGCTCTTATTGGAGCTCATCAGTGACGTGTGAGAATCGAACCGGGGTTTATTGCGTGAGAAGTCCAAGTGCTAATCGCACGACCACCGGAGCTGGGCTGACTGGTGAGTAACTGCGTGAGTTTTAGACTTGTATCACACGAGTACCCAAGTCTTGCATATTACTATGTAAGGTTGGTACTTGGCCTAAAGTACCGAAACGCATGCAGTTAGGCTCATATCGCATGAGCACAAGTTCATAGTAATATACATAGTAATAGTATATAGTATATGTAGTTTCTTACAGTCTAGAAATATCTGCGAAATATCTGGGGTGCTTGAGCCTCATAAACACGCTCTATGCCGAACCTGGATAAAAGAAGAATAAGGGCCTATTCCGTGTTTTTATTGTAGATTTTGTTTCACTACATCACGTTAAGAGATTGTATTTTCTTTTCTATTCATGAATGTAACAACACTGCCTTTACTTTTATTTTTATTCAGATAAAGAGACGACTTTGTCTTCTGCTGCAATAGCTGGTATCACTTGCAGTGCTATTGCAGTATTTCTAATCGTTATTTTTTACCCTGGGTACCAGAGCCTCAAGATTGGAACCGCAGAACAAAATAAAAAAAAAATAATAAGTTGAGCAAAATACGAGGCTCTGGTTCCATCCAAACAGAGTCTCGTTCTGATTATGAAAATTAACCAATCAGAAGCGCAGGTTCCCGAAATGGAACGTGGTTTTTCATTGGCTTAGACCATCAAACATACGAATCAGCCGCCCAAGTGATTCAAGCGAAACACAACGGTTGATGCTTGAATTGATCGTTGGAGGAAGTTCCAATGCCAGTTTGTGGGGAAAAGAAAAATGGAGGAAGCGTTAAAGGGTGCTGCTGGAAAAGTATTACAGAAACATTTCCCACATATACACGAGTTATAAACTCAACAGTTCGAGATTTTAAGATCGATTCTTTGCCTATCAAAAGATACTTTTGCCAGTCTCCCAACTGGACATGGAAAATCGCCGCCTTTCCAAATCGCGGCATTGACTGGTAGGCCGCCTTCAAAATATCAAGTCCAGCTACTAGATCTGAGATGAAAACCACTAGAAAAGTACGAATTATACATTTTAAGAAACAAATTTACATAGTTATGGTTATGATACTAAATATCTTTAAATATAACGCATTGATATTGAATAATATAACGCTTGGATTTTATCGTCACCTGAAACGACCTGAACGAAGCCTTCTCTTATACTTCATATATGTACAGGAGTTTATTCTTAATTTACTCGATCCAGATGCTCTTTCATAATTTCTTTATTTCTGTTATTCCATGAAACTTTAACCTTGTTAAAATATATTATATGATAAAGTTCTTCTAACTCTGGAGCTTTTTGAAATCAGTAATTGGGTGGCCTAAGCTTTGTTTACAGCAGGTTCAACACAGCCGTTCTTCGTTTCAAAAATGAATTATGAAATTATAACTCCATGTTCAGTTGCAGCAGCTATTTCTTTCATTTTCCTCCCAAAACCACTAGGTTAAACCAATTTTCGTGCACAAAATCGAGCAATATGTGAATGCATATTTTACGCACAGAGGCCTTGTTTTTCTGAAAATCCATACGTGCAGACATCAGAACAATAGAGTTGTCGTTCCAGTCGATATGTGGTGATTAATGATTACATGGAATCGCGCCTTTCATAATCAGAACGAGACTCTGTTTGGATGGAACCAGAGCCTCGTATTTTGCTCAACTTATTATTTTTTTATTTTGTTCTGCGGTTCCAATCTTGAGGCTCTGGTACCCAGGGTAGTCAACCCTCGCTCTCAAGACCCCCGCTTGTTAGACTTTCCGAAAGACTTGCAGCATCAATTTCTGTGCTGGTAAAGATTTCATTACATTTCATTACATTCAGTCTTCTTTCTTTCTTTGTTACCGATAGTTCCTCAGATTTTCTAGAGTTTCTTCAACTGAAATTCCAACTCCCCGATTATTCACCCTAGCTCATTGTTGGATATTGCTAGGACTTTCAACCTCCCCCCGCTTATTCCATCTCCCCCCAGCAATTAATCACCCAAGAGTGGCTACGAGAAATACGGCTATTTGAAAATATGTACTAAGAAAAGTACTCTTTTTTTCTAGTTTCTACTTTGCCGGAGCAGCCTCAGCCAACAGACTCTGTAAACGATAGGTAATCTTTTTCATATAGAATAGTTTACACTTATTACGTTCTTAGAGCAAAATGGGTTCAGTTAAGACATTATGCTCAGTACTCATGAAAACGCTTGCTATACGAATTCATAATATATTTTTAATGAAAATCCATATAGATCGTTGTGGCATACCTAAGCATATCGGACCCTAACCTAGACTGCATTATCAGAGGCTACGACATATAATATTGTTATAATACGATGAACGCAAGAGAGTAGGCCATTTCGTAAGTCAACATAACATAACCATCAAATCGACAATCGAAGCACATGTTCTTCGCATAGCCAGAGTCCTGGGCTCTAATGATTACATAATGTAAATACTACAATACTACACGACAATTCCACCAAGCTATTAAAGAGCTCAATGGAATCGTCGAGTAACCCTCTGCAGGCCAAGGGTCTCCTCCCATATAGCTTTATGTTTCGGGTATGTTCGGCAATCTTCAATTCCATTCATATGTATGTATATTTTCCTCTGATGTTGCAGTCCAGGCTCAAGTCCCTGTATAGTATAACACTGGTGGAAAAATCTTTTACTAGGAACATTATGCAAATTTATGGAAAATCATATTTATTCAAGTCAATGCACAAGTTGTACCATGCATGCAAATTAGAGAAATTTGATTTGAGATTGTATTGCATTAAAATGTGCTTTTATGTTTTGCTTCCATTCAGAAATTTTCCGTTTACTGAGTTACCTCAGCTAACGAAAATGAAAGACGTCAGCTGAGTTGATTGTTCTTTTGGACGGACCTGGGGATTTCTGTTTGTGCTACATTTACGGACCCCAAGCAGGGCGTGCAGCTAAGTTCGCCTCCAACCCCCCAACCAACAACCAATAATACTTGAACCTCCCCACCCGATAGCAAATCAAGAGGGCACAGGCCAGAATTCAAGGGTCAAATAAATTTGACCTGTGGCCTTTAAGCTCGAAAAAGCACGCCTGCGCAGAGAACACACAAAAGATCAAACTCATTGTTTTAGCAAATTTCGCCCTATTTTCACACCATCTTCAGCGTCTACCAAACGTACGTGAAATTAAATACTGTAACTGTGGAATACTAATTTATTGAAAATAATCTTCAGCTTAGCGTCAATATTTTTTTGGTCTTTTTCTATAGATGAAAAAGTTGGAAAGTTGATTTACGAAAGCACTTCCACGGTAGCCTCTTCGTCAATTTTCGGTTCTTCTTTCAAAACCTTTTTTGCCCCCTCTTCTTTTTTGACGTCATCTTTCTTAACTTCTTCCCTTTTAGGTTTCCCAGAACTTTCACTCTTTAATTTTGGTAGATATTCCTCATCAATATCCTCAATTTGCAGGTCGTTACTTTTATTGTCTAATTCTTGGAACTTCGGCATTTCCACGATGAGAAATCCATCTTTCGAAAACCTTGCTTTCACCTTGCTGAGATCAGCGTGTTTTGGCAGCAAATACTGATATCTAAAAAAGCTTCTTTCTCCACATTTCTTTTCCTTCTTGCAGCTTTTCCTGCCTGAAATCTTGAGGAAATCATTCTCAACTTTAACAGAAATGTCCTTCTTGTCGAATCCTTTAACATTCATAGCAAACTTGAATTCTTTGTCATTGTTGAGGACAACACGTGAGGACAGCTTTGGGAAGCTGAGCTTCTGTTTGTCCCCTGACATTTCTTGTCGCAGACACCCTTTCCCGCATCTTTGACTGGCTTAGTTTTGGCTTTACCAGTTTCAGACACGGGTCGGTGTTTCAGGGGTGAATGATCGAGGAATGAATCGAAATCATCGTCTTCGAAGAATGGATCGTCGTGGAAAATGTCATCAAAGTCTCGCGTCAACATGTCGAAAGTTGTCCATGGTTTGAAAAAATCATCATCATCAAACATCGATCGCCTTCTCAATCCAAATCTTCCCTCTGTTGGCTGTGTGAAGAAAAGAATCGAAAACACCAATAATATACCCAGAACTTTCATTTTGTCGATGGATTGACGGAAAATTTTCTCCACGTTTTTTGTCCACTTTCTCTTCCCTCCTGCCTTCTGAATTGCATCAGATATCCAGTCGTCGTTGTCTTATATTTTCGAATTTGCAGCACAAACTGCACGTGGTGGAACCTCATTGGTTGCTAACATAACGTAAACAAATCGAATACGTGCGCTTCATCAGACAAAACAAAACAAAACAATTTGTTTTCTTCCTCATTCTTGGCGGGAGAATGGGTCTCGTTTTGGTTACTTAAAAAGAGGCTTACATTGGACCACACGCTTTTACTTTTTTGGCCTAAATGGAAGTGCTGCGTGGTGAGAAGAATTTGTTTTCGAGATGGTTCTGAAGAAGATTGACAACAGGATCCGATTGTTGGTTGAAAATGGCGTACAAGAGAAGCATAGAACTTTGTTTTTCATTGTGGGTGATAAAGCAAGAGATCAGGTAGATAGATATAATCCCTATTTTCTATAATCCTAAAATAAAGACAGCCTAGGGTAAATCGTCGATGGCCTAGGCCTATTAAGTCGGAAGTCCGGCTCCTACATGATGGAGTTGGAGACATAGACATGTATCACTAATTTCACCTTCGATTTCGAGACGGCAGAGATATACGGCATAGGTAGATATTTTTACCAATGCTTCAATTCACCACTGGAGTTTATCTTCATGTTCAAAGAAACTGTAAAACAGACTGGAGGTGATGACTTCCCCGACCCCACTGCAGAGTTGGGCAATTGCACACCCGAGTTTTTCAACAGAACAATAGGCTAAAAATAGGATGAAACAATAGAAAGGGGCTCTTGCACACCTGAGATCTCATTGAAAAAGGCCATACTCTGCAAACTGACCCAAAGTCCCACAACTTTAGTCCCCCATCCCTTGCTTGATAATTTGAGAAAATTTCTGTTTTAAAATCTCCATTTTTCCAGGTTGTCATCCTGCATCATATGCTTTCAAAAGCTCAAGTGAAAGCAAGGCCAACAGTTTTATGGTGTTACAAGAAGGAGCTTGGCTTCAGTAGGTAAGCTTCCTTCATGGAGTTTTGCTTATTTCACACCAATTAGACGAAGGGTGTTGAGAAATGGACTTGAGGCAAGTCTAGTGAAGTAAGGGTGCTACATGGGTTAAGGTTAAATGGTGTATTTAGCACCAGTCACTGGGACCTCCTCAGTAATAGGTTTACTAATTGAGACCACAACCCTGGCTGTGATGCTACTGTAGATGGGGCTCTAACCGGAACCTTGCTGAGCTTCTGACACCACAAAATAGCCGGATTTTTTAGACCACAGCGTCATGTTGCATTCAACATAGTTTTTTTCACAAGTGGCATACCACAATAGATGGGATTCGAACTTGGAGTGCATTGCCAGAGAGCCACGTGGTTTCCACTGATCTATAGAGGTCAATGAAATCACCGAGTAACTCTCCACATCATACAGCCCAAGGCTCTGCTCTCATTTCTGCTTTGTGTTTCAGCTATATTCAGCCTTCTTCAGCACCATACATATTTGTATGTATTACTCATGAATTGTGAACACTACGATAGATTTTTTCACAAGTGACATACCTAACCTGTATTGCATTACCATAGAGTCAATGATGTTTCCACTGAGCTATAGAGCACAATGAATCACATTCAGCAAAGACTGCTTATTCTTTTAAATAGACCATTTCAACTAAGGGCCTCGTTTTCAAAAAAATTGAAAATTAGGTCATAGAAATTTCGACTTCAGATTCGAATTCAGCACCTTCTTTTTAGTGTTGAGGCAAAGTTTTATGCTTCTAGTCCTTAAGATATTGATTTTATAGGTGTTAAAAGTTTGAAATTCTATAAAGGATTTGACCGTGAAAAATCGCTGGGGTGAAATTTTACACCCTCAGTCATTTTACACGGTCAAATCCCTTATAAATTTTCAAACTTTTAATCGCTATAGAATCAACATCGTAAGGACTAGAAGCGTAAAAATTTGCCTCAACACTAAAAAGAAGGTGCTGAATTCGAATCTGAAGTCGAAATTTCTCTATGACCTAATTTTCAATTTTTTGAAAACGAGGCCCTTAGTTGAAATGGTCTATTGAAGAACAATAGAAACAGTGGAAGGAGGAGGTGCTGTCTGTATCTTGTTGAAAACATTGCAGTCACTCAAACAACTTTACACAATGACAATGGTAAGAAAACTGCATATGTTTTGTGTTCCCATGAATCTCTCCTGGCAAACTAAATCTACATCCCTAGAGCCAAGGCGTTGTTCTCTGTTTTTGATAATAAGGAACAAAATATCTCTATCGATGCCTTTTTTGTCTTGTCTAATATTCGTTGTCAGTAGCTATTTAACTCGCTAGTTAAAGTACTCAGTAACTAACAAATTAAACAACTAACGAACGAACTAACTAACTAACTAACTAACTAACTAACTGACTAACTGACTAACTTACTAACTGACTAACTGACTGACTGAATAAGAAACTAACTAGCGAATTAGCTAACAAATGACTAACTAGCTAGCTAACTGCCTGACTAAGTAATTAACTGACTAACTGATTGACTGACTAAGAAAATAACTAGCGAACTAACTAACTAATGAACTTAACCAGCTAGCTAACTGCCTGACTAAGTAACTAACTAACTAACTGATTGACCTTTCAAGTAACTACTAACTATCCAACTAACGAACCAACTAACCAACTAACTGACTGACTAAGTAACTAACTAACTAACTGATTGACCTTTCAAGTAACTACTAACTATCCAACTAACGAACCAACTAACCAACTAACTGACTGACTAAATAACTAACTAACTAACTAACTAAAACGAACGAACTAACAAACTAACTGATTAACGATTAATATCGAACTAACTAACTAAATAAATGACTGACTAAGAAACTAACCAGCTAAATGACTAGCTAACGATCTTACTAACTAGCTCACTATATAAATAAGTAACTAACTAACTAACGAACCAGCTAACTAACTAACTGCCTAACTATCTAACTACCTAACTAGCTTAATAAATAAATAAATAATTACCTATTTAACTACGGAACTGAGTAACTAACTAACTTACTAACTAGCTGACGTACCGAGCGCCTGACTGACTAACCAACCAACTTACTAACATTAATCTATTAAACCAACTAGCAAACTATCTAACGATCTGACTAACTAACTAACTATGTAACTAACTTACTAGCTAGCGAATCAAATAACTACCGAGCAAAATAACTAACATACTTACTAACGTAGTAAATAACTACCCAGCTTACTTACTAACCAACCAACTAATCAACTAACTAACTAACTAGCCAGTTAACTAACTTGAAACTTTTTTACTTGAGTTTTCTCTTTGAATAATGATGCTTACTATTTTGAATCATTTCTTAGGACGTTCATTCAAGATATAGAACCGAAGCCCATCAAGACGTTGTAGGAAGGTTCAACGAAAGGTGAAAATTCTATCGTTGCTTATTTTTATTTACAAATATTTTATTTATTATAAACAATTTGTGAATAGCTTTTAATTGTACAAAACTTCAGAATTGCGATAAACAGCTGAAACATTTTCAGGCATATTTCAAAGCTTTTTATGTGACACTGCTCAGAGTATGAACGTCAGAGAAAGACTGAAGCAATGAACTAAGGCGGAATTTATACCCAGATGCAGCTCGAAATGTACCAATCAGAAAAAAAGCTGAATTGGCATTGTGTTTTAAACACCAAGCAGCTGTCGGCGGAAAAAAGCTTTTAAGTATGCCTTAAAATGTTTCCGCTGTTTATCGCAATTATGAATGATTTGAAGTATTTTAGAGAAGAAATAAACATGTTGTTATTTTTGCATGGTTTCTTTGAAATTTAGCTTCACCATCTGTGTGAGAGTTCGCGTGACCAAAAGTTTTAAAATCGCCTTACTACCTTTGTATATAAGGTATTTTTGTATCAAAAGAAGTTTTTTTTTATTGATTCTTTCTTATACATTCTAGATTTCTCCTCTCTCTTGGTTCGTGTAAAAATTGCCTTGTCATCGATGATGAGCTGAGAATCCTACCAATCTCTTCTGAAATCAGAAAAATTGCAGCACTACCACCTAAAACAATGGTAAATTACAAAATATTTTCAACTGTAACTTTATCGACTGACTAAAGGCCCAGCTAAACTAGGAGACATGTCGCCCGCGACTTTGACGTCCCCTCGGTGTCTCCCAGCTTAGCCACCTTGGAAACTTTGTAGCGCGCAACAAAATTTGTAGCAAGAGACACGCAAAAGTTTCTGGGAGACAACAGAAACATTTCTTGTCTCTGTGGCATGCAAATGACTCGGGGGACATGTTGCTCGCTTGTCACTCGCATGTTTAGCCAGCCTGGGAGACACGCCGAATACAGTGTCGCGTGCGACATGTCTCCTAGTTTAGCCTTAGCTTAATGCTTTACTTTAAGCCTTGACCAAACGATTAAACATTTTTGAAACATTAACGATCAAACATTGTCAAACAACTGAGATTTGCTTTATGATGGATGCTCGACCGTTTGGCCACTTGGCAAAACATTAATTCACAACCAGATGCTTAGCAAAAAATGTTTGAAAAGCAATGTTTTGTGACGTGGCTGAACGGTAAAACTTTTTTCGTCGGACAAACAAATTGCAGATGATTGACAAATAATGTCTGATCGGTTTTGGCCAGAGCCTTACTTCACTCTGTTGTGCTCATGGTAACTCTGTTGTTCTCATGATAAATTTTTTTAGCAATTTAAGACCCCGGGGGGCTTATTTAGTCTTTGGATGTTTTGACGTAGGTCTTATTAGAGAGGGGGGCTCAATAAAAACTGTTACATACTTGATTTTTGTCTGTTAAGCAGGGAGCTACATACATTGGCAGATGATATCAAACGTATTATCACAACGTTTTTGAATTTCATTTCATACGCTTATACTGGTGCACTTTCAATAGACTAAAATAAGAGGGCCTTATAGAGAAGGGGAGCTTATGTTGAATTTTTTATATGAAAGAGGGGGGCTTAATAAAGATGGGCTAAAAGAGAGTTAGACTGAATCGATCTTTCACTTTAGATTTACTTTTTAACTGTTTTCAATGTCATTTATTTTCAAGACTGTCTTGGTATTGCCAATCATTGAATTTTTTCCATATAGTCTGCATTACCACTGAATTTCATCGAAAAATTTTTCATGTCGTATTTACTAAAACTAGTATAGTTAATTGATAGAATAGCCTGTTAGCCTGTTAATACTTCGCATTTTCTGCAGGAAGACTCATTAACTCCAGCTGAAATCGAACTGAAAGAACTTAAAGATTCTCTTCAAGACACACAACCGATTGGAAATCTCGTCAACTGCTGCAAAACCGTTGATCAGGTAATAAGATATTTCTAATTAACTGCCGCTGAGTAACCCTTTTGAATTCTCTGTTTTTTATTTTTACTTCCCAATTTGCCCCATGTTCCAGTGGTAGTTAAGCAAGGCAACCCTAAAAGATTAAAGGTAAAATTCAAGTACAGTGCTAGATGAACGTCGTGTTTAAGTGATGGAGCAGTTTTTGAAAGGAATAAAATAAAGTCTAGGCCATTTGGTGAAAGTTGAAGGTGACTATGTGTTTAGATGCTTGGATTCCAGTAGTAGGTTAACTAATCGAGACCTCTACCCTGGCTGTGACGCTACCATAGCTGTTGCTCGAACCCCGACAGTCGCTGAAGCTCAGACACCAGGAGACAGCTGCGTTGGGCAACGATGCAACAGTACCTTCGTTGGACAACACGCCACGACGTCTGGACAGAACATAACTGGAAAGTTAGATTTTTCACTCCGTCAACTAATGATAGATTTTACCCGCAAGTTGCATGCCTCAGTAGACGAGACTCGAGCCCTGGACTTCATGAGTAGAGAGCAGAGTATCGACCTTATTGCTTATAAGTAGCTTCGTTAATATTATAATAGTATTATTGTTTATTTTAGGCCAAATGCTTGTTAAAATTTGTCGAAGCAATATCTGAGAAGACTCTACGAACGACAGTCACGTTGACTGCTGCAAGAGGAAGGGGTAAATCTGCTGCAATGGGGCTAGCAATGGCATCAGCAGTTGCATTCGGGTATGTCCAGACTTGTAACATGATTAGTGGTTTTGACGTCTATGACCTATGATACTATTTAGAAATGTTCACGCTACTTGATATTTTTCCTTTTATGTTTTTAGCTATTCAAACATTTTTGTAACTTCGCCAAGCCCTGAAAATCTGAAAACGTTATTCGAGTTTGTTTTCAAAGGATTCGACAGTCTTGATTTCCAGGTTCGCAAATTTTGTCATTCATATTTAAATCTACATTTATTGGTTTTTGTACTATCCCCAAGGACGAAATAAACTCGTAAAAAGGCTTTTGATAGATTTCATGACTCTATTCTCTTAAAAATTAAGAAACCTGCATTTTTCAGGTGTGCTGTAAAAGTCAGCACATTCTTTTTCTATTCTTGTACCCTTCCCGAACTACAGTTTGCTTGCGAGGCCAAAATTGAACTCCAAATCAAAATAGAACTAGTTTCAGTATGAAGAGATTGCAGGCAAGAATTAGCCGTTCTTGGAGTTTGGAGTTCTTATAATTTCGATTATAACATAAATTCAAAAAGGTTCATTTTCACTTCCGAATCTGCAATCATCCTATTTCTTTGTTTTTATTAAAGGAACATTTGGACTACGAGCTGATCCAGTCTACGAACCCAGACTTCAACAAAGCTGTTATCAGAGTGAATATTTTCAGAGAACACAGACAAACTATACAAGTAAGTACCACAGTTTCTGTTATATACTAATTCACAATAATATACTTATTCATTTCTACTTTGTAACTCTTGTTTTCTACAAATTTTTGCCAGTGTTGTCTAGACCTATTCCCCGAGTCGTATTTAGGGAAGTTTTTAACGTATTGAGTGGTGCATCGTTTGTCCACATGGGCCCCTAGTCCTGCCTCGGTACTGAGCGAAATAGGCCCCTTCAACGTTTTTAAAACTGGATGGAAGGAGCTAAAATTTCTGATCAAAGGCTCTCCCAAACCCCTGAATTGGTACGTTCTGTTTCAATTTGGCTATGTATCGTAATTCCTTTGTGAACCTCTTTCTCCCCATCACTAAAAAAACACACAATGTACCTGGATCTTAGTTATCGCTTTTGAGTTGAGTTGCTGGACACTCAAACTACAACAGCTTTGAGAAATCTCTGTTTTGAATTAGTCTGGTGTTATGAGCGATAACTGGGACTCATGTAATAACTCAAGGTGTTGTCTACAATTCTTTCCGTTTGTAGAAAGGTGAGGAATTTTCGTATACTGAAAGCTAAAATATTGACTTAGATTGACTTCATCTTTTAGCTTACTGTTATTTTGACGTCTTTGCTTATGGGTTCAAAAAGTACCAAATCATCTTGTGAAGCTACCAATAAAAACCCTTTGATGTAGACACGAGGAAAGGGGGGCATTTAGGCCTGTTTCTTCGTTTTCATCCGAATTCAGTAATGGATGAATGAGTCTTAATTTTTTTTTGTTATTTCAGTATATACATCCATCAGATGCTCACAAACTTGGTCAAGCAGAGCTCGTGGTAATCGATGAAGCTGCTGCCATTCCTTTGCCACTTGTGAAGAAGCTGTTAGGCCCATATCTTGTTTTTATGGCATCAACTGTGAATGGGTAAGTCAAAAGTATTTTACTTTCGTTCCGTTAAATTCTTATGGAATCAAAACTTTATGTCGGTTGCTCTGTATTAGCAATGCTTTGAATGAGACGAAGTTGCCTTAAAGTCGATGGATCCATTCAAGAGGCGTAAAGCTAACTGTTGACATTGGAGCTTGCGAATAGGAATACGTTCGATTTTGTATCATGTTGAAATTGTGGACATATGTTGAAATTCCCAGTTTATAATCGCTTCATGAAGTGTTGAATTTAGAAATGTTCAATTGGCAAAGCAAGATCATTGTTTCGCTAAGCGCTCTGGGATCTGTCCACATCAAAACTAAAAGGCCGGCTCTGTGTAGACAACTTTCTGACGGGTGCTTGTCGATCCGCATCTAGCTTTAAATTCCGCCTTAGTCAATTCTTTTTGCCTGTTTCTGACGTTTGTACTCTGAAGAGTGTCAGACAAAAGAAGGTTTTAAGTATGCCAAGCGATTTTTGTACTTTTTTTCGCAATTTTACTCAAAGATTTAATTTAGGTATGTTAATTTTCCAATGATCTTTTAGGTACGAAGGAACAGGACGTTCACTGTCACTAAAACTCATTCAACAACTGAGAGAAAAAAGTGCTACATCATCAACAACAACCACAACAGCAGCAGCAACAACAAGTGAATCGAAAACCGAAACAGGGACACCAGGTAGCAGAATCTTATGGGAGTTGAATCTCAATGAATCTATCAGATACGCAAATGGTGATCCGGTTGAAAAATGGCTGAATGAGCTGCTATGTTTGGACGCCACTGTTGTTCCGAGGATCAACTCTGGATGCCCTATGCCTGATAATTGTGACTTGTACTATATAAATAGAGATACCTTATTCTCATATCACAAAGCGTCGGAGATATTCTTGCAGCGAATCATGTCTTTGTATGTGGCATCGCATTATAAGGTAATTTGAAGGTTTTATTTTATTGTATTTCAACAAACTTTTGATGCAAGGAATCCTCTTTTAGAATTGAGAATTGATAAGAGGAAAGATACTGTTAGGCCCTCGCCAAACGATCAAACATTTGAAATTGGCTTCTCGAGGAAAATGTTTTGCCACGTCAAACATTTTTGCTTGTTTCGAGAAAAATATTTTGAACTTTCTCGAAAACATTGCGCAACGAATTATTCTAAGTTATGCTTGTCAAGCAATGTTTTTTGACGTGACCAAACGCCCAAACATTGCTTGATGGGCAAATGTCGAATGTTGGTCAAACAATGTTTGGTCTTACGCTTAGTGCCTGTTTGTCTTACACTCTTCAACCGCTCTAGCTCAACTAATTCTTTCGGCCTATTTCTGACGTGTTTTACGCTGGAGAGTGTCAGACGAAGAAGCTTCACTGCTTCCATTATTATTAGCGTTTCCATACTACTTTATAGAACCGCAGAAGCAGAGGAAGGACTAGAGGATCAAATGCCTCCCTACCTAGTTATTGAAGAGAAGCCTCGCAATTTAGAAGTATTTATTAACGGCATTTGTTAGGAAGTCAAAGTTTTCGAACGTCATAAAGCTATTGTGGACCTGTAGCTTGCTTGTGCCACCATACCTACTTTCTAAAACGAATACATTGAAAAACCAGTTTGCCAACATTGGAAGGACTTGTTGCTGAACTAACTGACCTTCTTGGACTTGAATTAAGAACTGATTAAGAAAACTCCAGGCTTGAAATATGAGGAAATGGCATATTCATCCCACCATAGAGGGCTCGCTCACTGGAGGAGCTCGTTTTTTTGGAAAGTTTTCATTCCACCAAGATGAGATCTCACCAGTATGACAGTGAGTAGTGAGGTCTCACCTTGGTGGTATACAATAACCCACCAGTCATATAAACGCGATTGTTTTCACGTAGAAATCACCATGCTAACTATATATAGATCTCACCTCAATAGGCTATCCCTCAGCAGACTCCCCCCCGCGCCCCTCATATGAACAGACCCACAGTCGAAATTGACATTATTGTTTGCTCTTCTTTTCAGAATACCCCAGATGATTTACAGCTCATGTCAGATGCACCAGCTCATCATTTGTTTTGTTTGCTTGGTCCAGTTGACCCAACTCAGAACACATTGCCAGAAGTATTTTGTTTCATTCAGGTAACCTTTATTAAGCCTTTTTGTCTACGCAGATTGGAGGTGCTGTGGCGTCGTGGCCCGGGTCGAGGTCTTGATTAGTTAACCTACTACTGAGATTCTAGTGACTGGCGCTAAAACAGCATTTCACCTTCACCTTCACTATCAGATACTAGGTTGTGGGTTGGCTAGAATACCTCCTTTTCGACGTTCAGCTTCAAAGATTCCATCAAAATCAGAATGAATGGCTAGAGGCTCAAACTACGACGTTGAAACCCCCACTGAAAAATCCTACCAAAATTCAGATCCGATTTTAAACTTTTGTAACCAAACTACCCATCGGTGAAGTATTTGGTTTTCCAATGCGATTTGGGAGTACACTTTTTTTAATAAGCAACTTGACTTTCGTCCAAGTTGCTTGAACGTTGCTTAACAATTTTTTGTACCTATACTAACCACCCCTGACTTCGCGGGTCAAAATCGTCATCTGTTAGGCCTGCAACATGACTTTGGGAGACAGTAAGCGAAAAAACGTTAGCTAACGAACTTTAACATGCAAAACATAAAACGAAGAACAATTTCCTAACACAAGAAAGAGAATAAGCTTGGTTGTTTGACTTCTTAGTTGCTTACAGTAATTCAATTGAGTCCTCAAGTTGCTAAATGTTAAGGTCAGTTCAGCCCTAGTTGCTTATTGAGCGGTTGCTTTTTTAAAACAAAATGTACCCAGAAGCTCTAAGATTTCGCCAGTACTGTCTTTAGGCTAAACAATGATTGGCTAAAAACCGCTGCATGCGTTTGCTTCTACCCACAGTGATTTCAATTTATAATGCGACGCGTTAAATTTGATTAACTGTTGTAACTTGTATGAAAGCTTTGCTAAAATCTTTTTTAGGTTTGTCTTGAAGGAGAAATTTCGAAAGACACCATTGTAAACAGTTTATCCCGTGGAAAGCGCGCGTCTGGAGATCTTATTCCATGGACCATTTCTCAGCAGGTTTGTTCAGTTGAATATGTTCTGTAGTTGCCCCCTGTTTTAAAATTTTGTAAGCAAATTACCCATTGGTGAAGTATTTGGTTTTCAGAGGAACCTTTCAAACATTCTCGGAAATTCATTATACCTTGCTAATTGTCCTGAACATCAAACATTAAAGGTCATAATTTGCGAATTTTTTGTCAAAAATTTTTGAACGTTTGGCTCAACTCAGAACTTTATGGTTAAACATATTTGTTTGTGATAGGTAGAGGAATGTTTCGAAGTGTTTCAAAAACATTGCTTAGCAAATTCTTCTTGTTCTGCAGCAATATTTTGCGACTTGGCTACACACTTGTTTTTTATAAGAATACAGTCTATAAGAATATTCAGGCTCAAAATTGCTGAAATTTAAGAGAATAGTCTTTGAGTTGTACAAAACTTCAAAATTGCGATGAATAGCGGAATCATTTTCGGGCATACTTAAAAGCTTTTTTCGTCTGACACTCCTCAGAGTATGAACGTCAGAAACAGACCGAAACAATAGACTAAGGCGGAATTTATACCCAGATGCGGCTCGAAATGCACCAATCAGAAAGAACGAAAAGCTGAATTGGCATTGTGTTTTAAACACCAATAAGCTGGTTGGACACAGCGGGAGGACCAATGAATTATTTGAAGAGTCCAAGTGAGAAAACGAACTCTTTCTGTCTACACAGAACCGGCCTTTTGGTTTTGATGTAGACAGATTCCAAAACCCCTAAGAAGATCGCAAGTTTTTCGGCTGATAAAAAGTATGGTCCGCAAAAGTGCCCTGTTTACCTAAAAATGCCTTGGATAGGAAACGTCTCATTGCGATTCGAAAGTCAAATTAAAAAGGCCATTACTAAGTGCTTCGCTGCTGCCAACCCTCGGTTAGTTTTTGGCACTCGGAAAGTTCTACCATCTTTTCAAAAGGATTGCGTACCTACCACACAAAAAAGTTTGGTCATTTATGAATTCTCGTGCCGGTGTGATGCCAGGTACGTAGGTCGTACTTCCCAGAGATTAGGTGATAGGATAAAGCAGCATGTCCCTACTAACATTCGTCTGCATAATTTTCGGCAAAGAGAGCAACCACTTCGTGGGTCTAAACAACAACCTAGTCTTAAACATGATTCTGCCATAGGACAACATCTACTCGATAACCCGATTTGTGCGGAAAGTTACAGCGAGGATTTTTTCAGAATCATTGGCAAAGCAAGATCTTTGTTTCATTTAGGGGTTTTGGAATCTGTCTACATCAAAACCAAAAGGCCGGTTCTGTGTAGACAGAAAGAGTTCGTTTTCTCACTTGGACTCTTCAAATAATTCATTGGTCCTCCCGCTGTGTCCAACCAGCTTATTGGTGTTTAAAACACAATGCCAATTCAGCTTTTCGTTCTTTCTGATTGGTGCATTTCGAGCCGCATCTGGGTATAAATTCCGCCTTAGTCTATTGTTTCGGTCTGTTTCTGACGTTCATACTCTGAGGAGTGTCAGACGAAAAAAGCTTTTAAGTATGCCCGAAAATGATTCCGCTATTCATCGCAATTTTGAAATTTTAAAATTATTTAAGAATAATCCGAGGCTCAAGCTTGACGAGGATCATTTTTATTTCTCTGCGTTTTTTACACTGTACAATAAGTGTGATTTTCAGGCTACTGTATTTGTTCTGAAATGCAGTTTTGAATATAAAATAACAAACGACAAAGATTAGACTTATATCTCTTGATCTTCGGTCTAATTTACAACATTGATGATTAAGAATAATTTAAGAATATTTTCAGGCTCAAAATCGAATAAGCCTAAGAATAATCGAGGCTCGGCAAAAAATAAGATACTCTTATAAAAAAAAAGTGTGTAGCAGGCAAAAAATTTCTTGCAAATCTCAAATGTTTGACCAACAACGCTTGATAGTTGGGCCAGGGCCTAACCTGTTGCGATTCTGCGTAAATTCCTTGTAGAAATATAAACATCGAAAAGTTAAAATCAAGACAATTTACTTTATTAAAGCCTTTTGTATTGATTTTGTGTAATTTTCTTGTATTTCTAACAGTTTAACGACCATGATTTTGGCAGTCTGTCTGGTGCTCGAATAGTAAGAATTGCTACGCATCCAGATTTCCAAGGAGTGAGTTTTGTCAATATTAATTTAGTCTTTATTTGAATGCATTAAGGTTTGGTCGTTCGCAAGAACAAACCCAAGAATGCCAACCGTTAATGTCGGAGCTATGGAGCAAGTTTTTCTATAGCATGATAATTTGGATGCTGGCCTGTACTCTGTAATTAGGAGCAAGTTGGGCGATTGTACATAGGCTCAATTGCAAGAAAGCCTAAGTTACATCCCAGCTGTTGGGGTTTGATGAAGAATAACCTGTTTTTTTCCTTGGGCCCATGTTCAAGGGGGTATGTACAAGGCAAGGCATGGCCAGTAACCATTTAACATACTGGTATGAGATGGTGGGTGGGAAAGTTTGCAAACATGAATAAGAAAGTTTCTAACAAATGTCAGCTTTTTATAGTCTTATAGCAGGCTCGGAATGGTACAGAGTTCCTTGCCGGCGGAGGCCGGGGGATATCCCAGACGTGAGACAACACACTCACTCACTCCTTAAGTTGGATTGATTTAAATTGTATTTTACTTCTCATTAAAACTTCCTACCTTGTGAGAATTTAAACGTAACCACGCCAATCAGCAATGAATCTTTTGTTTTAAGTGAGTGAAATTTCTAGGTTTTTTATCAGTTTGTCTTATAGTATTTCTCCCCTTTCTTATGTGATTGATCTTTTATTTCGTAGATGGGCTATGGAAACGAGCCTTGCAGCAGCTAATCACGTATTACGAAGGGAAAATTCCGAATCTCAGTGAGGATGCCAAGACTTCTGAAGAATCTTTTCAGAATGGTGACTCGTTACACGAAGTAAGAAAATTTTCTTTATGCTTTGTAAAATTTAGTCTTTGCACTAAGCGCCCAACACCTCGATTAAGCACCAACCAAATTTTTGAGCTCATTATAAGCAGCTGGCCGCTTCCATTCTGCTTTCATTCCGCTTCCAAACTTTATATAAAAATTCTTCTATTTTCCCAGAAAATAACCATTCATAAACTGATTTCAATTTTGGTCCTAAAATTATTCTCAAATCATTCTTCAGCGACACCACATAAACATCCAAAATTAAACCATAAGAATCTAAATTTAAACCATTTGTTACAAGGATCAATAAAAATCCACTCTTTTTACAAGAAGTCCACGAATTTTCGTAATTACTTTGTAATTTTTTGTAAATTTTGTTCACAGGAAACAGATCTGTTGGAAGAACGTGTCGAACCAAGGAAGAACCTTCCACCTCTTTTGCAAAAACTTAGCGAACGACCAGCAGAAAGACTGGATTATATTGGAGTTAGTTATGGCCTAACTGCAGAACTTCTCAGGTACTACTTATTTGATCACCTGAATAGGCAATTGAAGTGTAACAGTTTTAAATATTCTTAATTGACAAGTTAAATAGCTTTCAATGCAACTTGTTATTTATTTGTCTTCGGTTAGTGTATCTGAATAAGCAGTCTTTTATTACACGTAAACCTTATTTTTTTTAGATTTTGGAAGAAAAGTAACTTTGTTCCAGTATACATTCGGCAGACACAGGTAATGATACACTTTTTGTCATTGCCGATGTCGCTGTTTTCGCCATCGTCATCGTTATCATGGCTATACTTATAATTATTATCATAATTGTGATAATGATGATCATCTAAATCGTCGTCTTCCTCGTTAGCATCATCAGTGTCAGCATCATAATCGTCATCGTTGCAGTCATCGGCATCATCATCATCAACATCATGATCTTCATGATCATTATCGTTATCGTCGTCATTATCATCATCATAATGATCATCATCATCATCATCATCATCATCACCATCATCCTCAACGTTATCATCATTACGATCATCGTCATCGTAACGATCATCATCATCATAGCGATCATCATCATCATCCTTATATCATTAGCTTTGTCCATCATTATGATCATCATCGTCATGATCATAATCATATTTATTCGTATGTGATCATCAGCGTTATCATCAGCATTGTCGTCATCATCGTTAAAGTCAATTTTAATCATTGTCAGCATCTTCATAATCATATGATGATCATGATGAGGTATGATATTTGATGATGATATAACTATTTACCTTGCAGAATAACCTAACTGGAGAGCACACGTGTATCATGTTGAGAATGCTAAACGAAGACAGCATTGATGAACAAAATTCAAAATGGCTGGAATCGTATTGGCTAGGTATTTTTGTTCTTTCTTTGTACTTATTATCATTATGTCATTGGATATTTTGACTAGCATTGAACCCTTGACTTGATGCTAAAGGAATAGCCAAATGTAAAGATCTGGCTACACTAAGAGACATGTTGCACGCCTTGTTGTCACGCGTGACATGTACCCTTGATGTCTCCCAGGTTAGCCATCTCGGAAACTTTGTAGTGCCAAACAAAATTTATAGCGAGAGACACGTAAATGTTTCTGGGAGAAAAAAGAAACATTTCTTGTCTTCGTGACACGCAAATGCGTTTCAATCGCATCTCAATCGCATGTTTAGCCATCGTGGGAGATACGCACGCGACAAGTCTCCTAGTTCAGCCTGGCCGTGGGGGTCAGTTAATTTACCGGAAACCCCGTACCGCCTTGCTAGAAATCCTATTGCCGTCACCAAAATCCATTGGAAGTCCTGTCGGCTTCACAAATATCTTGTACGCCTTACATCATGATTATAATTTCAAAGATATGCTTCACTCTTTTTAATAAGCAATTTAATACTGACGCTTGCGCAGTTGGCTTCGATGCACTCATCCAAAGATTACGTCATGCTGCATCGCATTGTCTAGTCAAAGTTTACCCCGCAACTTATGCTAATTTTCTTCAATTCATTTCAACCTATGATAAAATTTTAATAAGCAATTTAACAATTTTAATAATCAAATTTTTGCGCTTTCCTACAAGAATGGTTGTTCAAATTAGTAAGATTTGCGTTAGTGTATAAACAAAACGATTTGAACTATAAATGGCTTAAAACAGCAACAGTTGTTGTGTAGTTGCTCGCAGCTTCTTCCCCGAGCCCTTAAGTTGTTTAACATTTATGTTATCCCATCCTGAATTGCTTATTGACGTGCTGTTTACAGAAAAAAGTGTATTTGAGTTAGATTTCCGTAAGTAATTTTTTGTTTTCTGCCCTTAGACTTTAGACGTCGATTTACATCCTTGATGTCTTATCAGTTCGGAGAATTCCCATCATCCCTCGGACTGAGCATCTTGCAAAATAATATCAACAAAGAAACAGAATTAAAAGGTAATAATTAATAAATAACTATCATACAGCATTATAATCGATTCTTTTATGGAGCGATGCTGCTATGGGTCGCTAGTGAGGAATGATCAATATCAAAATCAAATGGCTGCACGCGAATCGATATATACATCCATCCATACGTTTCTTTTTTATAAGAACAAAGTATATAAGAACATAAGGCTTCAGAGGCTGAAAAGTTAAGAACATGCTAAGAACATTACAAGGCTTTGTGAAGCTAGAAACAAATTAGAATTTACTTTCTTAAGTGGCGCTGTCCTGTTATCCACTCAAGAAATCAAGTGATCTATCAGCATTGTGACAGTGTTCTTATAAAGAAAAACGTACAAGGCGATAAATAGTTGTAAAGCGCTGCTGAATAATGCCAGTGATAGATAACGCGCTTTATAAAAGCCATGAACTTTTTTTTACCTTCAATAGATTATTAAAATATGGAATATACGTACCTGTATAGTTTGTCTTTGTTCTCCGAAAATTTTCACCCTGACAAAATAAAGGGTATAATGCTTCGCTAATGCTGGCATGAGAATAAGTTTTCCTCTCCATTTATTTCTCAAATTTTTGTATTTCTGCAGAGTAAATATATTCGGACTTATCAAGGCTTTTTCTGACACCGTATTAGACATGATAGTCACCACTTATCATGACAGGCCTTTTAGTTGGGCATAGTTTCGGGAGAGATCCGTCTCCCATCATCGGGCAATGAGAAATGTGGTTTCTTTCCTATTTATTGCAAAGGTCTGATCCCCTTTTGTATTTCTGTTTGATTTTTTTTTCTTTTTCAGCTATTTCAAAAGAAGAACTTGATTTGATTCTCACAAAATATGATTTGAAGAGACTTGATTTGTACTCAAGAAACATGGTCGATTACCACTTAATAATGGATCTTCTTCCAGAAGGTATGTCAACCGTTTATTTTAAGTTTATTCTTTCCTATACATCGTGTTTGCATTATCATTTAAATGTCAACATATGAGTGGTATTCTTCTTTATACGTAACTATCAGAAGTTGCTTTCCTTTCAGTCTTTTTTTGCTCGACTTTTGTTTTTAACCTTGCCCTTACATTCTTTGCCATAATCCTGTTCTTTCTAATTTTCCTTTGACATTATAATTGTTTTTTCCTTCCATTTTAGATGTATTTTCCGTTTTTAAGGCTTCTCTTTTCGTGTCATTTATGATCTTTATTATGTATTTAGTGTTGGTAGTGTAGTTTTCTTTTAGATATTTGTATTTTAGATTATAATTGCTATCAGGTTAGAGGCCATTTTGGCCTAGATACCTTGTTATAAAAAAACATAGGGGCCCTATGGGCGTGTTCGAAGAACGACTCTGGTTGAATATAGCTATTTTGGTCAAATGATGAAAGATGTTAATCGGTATGTACAACAATGACGATAATGATTATCATGATAATGGTGGTGGTTATGATGATGATGTTGATGACCACGATGATTATGATGCTTGTTGGTAGGGGTGATTGTGGTGGTAGTATGGATGTAGTGGTGGTGGTAGAGGTGGTTGTGGTGCTGAAGGTAGGGGTGCTTGTGATGGTTGTGATAGGGATGATCGTGGTGATGATTGTAGGGGGGTTGTGGTGGTGGTGATAGGGGTGGTCGAGGTGATGGTTGTAGGGGTGGTTGTGGTGGTGGTGATAAGGGGCGTGGTGGTTTTGATAGAGGTGATCGTGGTGATGGTTGTAGGGGTGGCTATGGTGGTGGTTTTAGGGGGCTGGTGGTGGTGATAAGGGTGGTGGTGGTGATGGTTTTAGGGGTGGTTGTGGTGGTGGTGATAGGGGTGGTGGTGGTGATGGTTGTAGGGGTGATTGTGGTGGTGGTGATAAGGGTGGTGGTGGTGATGGTTTTAGGGTGGTTGTGGTGGTGGTGATAGGGGTGGTGGTGGTGATGGTTTTAGGGTGGTTGTGGTGGTGGTGATAAGGGTGGTGGTGGTGATGGTTTTAGGGTGGTTGTGGTGGTGGTGATAGGGGTGGTGGTGGTGATGGTTGTAGGGGTGATTGTGGTGGTGGTGATTTCCTTTAGATCTTGCCGCAGCCACACTATCAATGATAGTGATGGTAATCATGATGATGATGATGATAATGATGATGGTGATTATTATTATTATTATTATTATTATGACGATTTTATGGTGAGGATGATAATAATGAAGATTTGTTTTGAAAACTGGTTTGAAATTGCCGCTCTTTGCCAAGACTCTTTGATTAATGTTGAGAATGCGTGAAATGTCATTTACCAATCAAAGGTGGCAATTTGCCAGTTTCAAATGGTAAACAGCCATGAGTCAGATGCAATCAAGCTTGTGCGAAGAGAAAAATTGTCACATGACCTTAAATCGACAAAGGGCTAACCGCAAATTGCGCATAAATGGCCGAGACAATGGCCCTAATGGCATTGTTGAGATGCTTATACTATTGTTACACGTTTTCCATTGTTCAAGCGTTGGTTAGTCAGTGAGTTAGTTAGTTAGTTAGTTAGTTAGTTAGTTAGTGACACGCCACCCCACACCAATGTGTTCGAAATTCTTCGAACACAAAAATTAGTATTCTTGTTTGTTGTCTGTTTTGTCTATTTTGTCTCGATTTTGGTATGTTTTTGTCTGTTTGTTTGTTTGTTTGCCCCTTTTTTGTGTCTGCTTCTTTCTTGTTTGTCTGTTTGTT
Source organism: Chrysaora quinquecirrha (assembly GCA_014526335.1). Taxonomy (NCBI): domain Eukaryota; kingdom Metazoa; phylum Cnidaria; class Scyphozoa; order Semaeostomeae; family Pelagiidae; genus Chrysaora; species Chrysaora quinquecirrha. The sequence goes on from JACTAT010000039.1 coordinate 7,117,448, forward strand.
TGTTTGTTTGCCTCTTTTTTGTGTCTGCTTCTTTCTTGTTTGTCTGTTTGTTTGTTTGTTTGCCCCTTTTTGTGTCTGCGTCTTTCTTGTTTGTCTGTTTTTTGTCTGTTTGTTTGTTTGTTTGTTATTTGTTTGTTGGTTTAGTTTATGTGTTTCTTTGTTTGTGTATCTGTTTGTTTATCTATTTGATTTATGGTCTGTTTGTTTGTCTGTTTGCTCATTTGTTTGTCTTTTTATTTGTTTATTTTATCTTTTCGTTTGTTTATTTGTGTCGTCCACTTCTGATCATGAATTCTTCATCATTCCGCAGTTGCAAGATTCTACTTCCATAACAGAATGGACTTCAAACTCTCCACAGTACAGTCAGTGAGTATTCGTTTTACCAAAATAATAAAATACCAAAAAATGTCGATTGATTATCACATTTCCTTCATGTCTCAATAAAATGATTAGTCCCTCGATTTGTGTTTAACTTGAATCTTTCTAACTGGATACTATTTTCTTCATTAGGCCATTCTCCTTGGCATTGGACTACAACATAAGTCTGTGGAGACCTTAGAGGTATAGTCAGCTATTATTCTTATTGTTGATTTAGAATTGACCAATCTCTTTCCTTGAAGGGCTCTGTGCCATAGTTCAACCCAGCTGGTTAGTGGTGTAAGGGCTCAGCGAGTTCGAACCCCAGTGCCCGAGTCACATTATTGGGGTAGTTTAGTCAAAGCCAGGGCTCGGCTGTTATTAGTTAGTTTATATCTGAAATCTTAGTGACTAACCCTAGACTATTTTATCTTCACCACCTCCACCTGTAAGGCGTAATTTAGCCCTGACCAAACAAAGCCTTTTAAACATTTTTCGATTCGTTTTCCAATCAATTTTGACCGTTTTGCCTTGTTGCATCTGAAATGCCATTAAAAATGCAGACTTGCAAATGTTGGCTTGGTGATCTCGAAGAACGCAAGAGGCAATTCACTCTTCTTTTTAACCCCGTACATCTTGTCATAAATTCTACTGAATTCAAATTGGAAATCATTTTGTTCGAACTGTAATCTCGTACGCCTTTTTGAAGAGTAAAACGCCCCTAGGAAGAACGCACAATTACCTAGACATTGAGTTAATTTTCAGCACTCGGTCTGCTTACTTTAGTTTTCATATCATCAGTTGTCTTTGTTTGTTGCAGAAAGAACTTGAGCTTCCTAGCGGTCAGATCCTTGGCCTGTTTAACAGATTATTGAGAAAAACAACCCAGGTGAGGAATGCTTTGCTTCTTATATAAGACTTAACCAACTTAACGGCTATGGTGTAAGTTAGCTACTTACTGGCTAACCACTAAAAGCAGTTACGTGCCGGCTACTTATCACAGTTACCGGCTAGCAACCAAAGGCCTAAACACGCTTGCAACATTTGCAGAGCAACTATCCACGTTTTTTCTACGTTTACAGCAATGTTCAGCAATCTTGAAATTTGCAATGCCTGCAAGAATTACTCGGAAAACCCCTCATATTTTCTGGCTTTTTATTCAATTCAATTCATTTTTATTCGTAGAAATACAATTTACAATAATAAAATGTACTCTACACGGCCCAAGAAAAGCGGAGCTTATCTTGCTTGGGCCGCTACAAGGCTAACAAAACTAACAATTATTAAATTCGAAAAATATTGGTTATAATGATGAAACAGTTTTACAGGAAACAGTAGCTGCAATTCTAGCCAACACCGACGGACTCAATCCTCCCTCGCTCCAAAAATATTTCAGAGTGGGGAGGGAGATGGCAGTTACCGGCTAGCAAACAAGGGCCTAAGCACGCTAGGATGGTGACTAAATATATTTTCACTTGATTTCTTTTAGTATTTCAATGGCATTGTTGAATCTGTCGTGGAACAGTCATTGGCACCAAAGAAAATAGTTGAAATGGAACCAACATCCATGTCATTGAATCAAGAACTAGTAAGACTTTGTTTTTACCTCTGTATACAGTAACATATGATTATCTGATGCAGCCTAAAGCTTCTTCATCAAGGCTTTTTTCATTTTCATTTCTTGACCCTACTGTTTTATCTGTGTCTTCTTTTGTTGCTTTTGCTTTTCTTTCTTTCTTCTTTCTTTACTTTCTTCTTTTTCCTATTTTTTATCTCCCATGACTCTTCTTTTTCTTATTTTTCTTCTTCACCGTCAGTATATGTTTCCTTGTCTACTTCTTCTTTTTCCTTTCTTCTTCGTCCTTTCTTATTTTCCCTTGTTTTCTCTTATTCTTCTTCTTCATCTTAAAAATATTGTTCTTTGTCTTCTTGTTTTCTTTTTCCTTCTTCTTTTCATTCTTCTTCCTGTTCGTTGTTATTTTTCTTTTCGTTTTTCATCCTGTACTTTCTCTATTTCTTCTTCTTCTTTCGTCTTCTTCTTCTTTCATCTTCTTCTTTTTCTTCCTCTTCCTTTCTTCTTTTTCCTTGTTTCTTTCTTTTCTACTTCTTCGCCGTCAACATATTGTTCTTTGTCTTCTTGTTCTCCTTTTTCTTCTTCTTTTCTTTTTTCCTGCTTGTTATTGTTTTTATTCTCATTCTTAATCTTGTATTTCCGCTATTTCTTCTTCTTCTTTGTCCTGTCTTTGTCTTCTTATTCTTCTTTTTAGATTTTTCTTTTCCTTCTTCTTTTTGTCTTTTCTTCTTCTTTTTGTCTTTTCTTCTTCTTTCCTTTTTTGTTGTTTTCTCTTTTCTTCTGCTTCATCGTCAACATGTTGTTCTTTTTTCATTCTTCTTCTTCCTTTTCTTTTTTCTTCTCCTTCGACATCTTACTTTCTTATTCTTATTCTTCGATTTTTCTTCATCTTCTTTTTTGTCATTTCTTTGTCTTCTTCTTCTAACTGTTCTTATTCTTCTTCTTAGATTTTCTTTTCTTCTTGTTCCTTGTCATTCTTCTTCTTTTCTTCTTGTTCGTTGTTTTCTCTTTTTCTTCTTCTTCATCGTCAACATGTTGTTCTTTGTCCTCATTTTCTCTGTTTCTTCTTTGTCATTTCTTCTTTTCTTCTTTTCTTCTTCTTCTTTTGCTGCTGCTTCTTTGTCTTCTTACTTTTCCTATTCTTATTCTTCGATTTTTTCTTCTTCTTCTTTTTCTTTGTCATTTGTTGTTCTTCTCCTTCTATATGTATTTTTACTCTTCTCTGTTTCTTCTTTGTCATTTCTTCTTCTTCTTCTTCTTCTTTTCCTTCTGCTTCTTTGTATTCTTCTATATATGATTTCACTCTTCTCTGTTCTTCTTATCCTATTTCTTTTTATCACCTCCTCCTTTCAGGCCATTTGTTTCCCTCTTTTTCAATCTTCTATCTTTGCCCGTTTCGTTTTCTTTGCATTCTATCACACTTGCATCATTGCGATCTTCTTTGAAGAAGTTCTCTTTTGTTTACCTTAACTAAAAACACAGTGAATCTGTCTGTTTTAGGAAGAGGCAGAGAAAGAGTTTAAAACAAAACAAAAGAAAGACATGGAAAAGCTGAAGTTAATGGATCTTTCACAGTAAGTCTGTCATCTCACGATATATGCTGGAACGTCTTGATTCTACATAACCCTGATTTTTAAACGTAAGACTAATTGCTTTTAGATACGCAATATCTGGCAATGATGAGGAATGGAGTTCTGCTCTTGGTAAAACGAAAAAGTTGGGAAACATTAGTATAGCCAGGTATGTGGTAGGTCTTGGGAGTTTTTTAAGCTTCTTAGAAGCCTAATCTTCTTCTTCATATCATAGCCTCAGGAGGCCGTGGGTGCACGCATGAGCCAACACACTTCCTCCATCCCTCTCTATCTTCAGCACGATGGTAAAGTTGCACTTCATTCAGTGATGTTCATTGCTTGATGTCGTCCACCCACACTCTTTTCGGCCGTCCTCTATTTCTGCTGCCTTCCACTTTTCCCTAAACGATGCTTTTTGTCAGGCCATATTTTCTTATTTGGTGTCCAAAAAAAACTCAATTCCCTTTTTTTAATGGTGTCTATTAGATGTTCAACTTCCTGCCCATTCATCTTGTCTTTTAGTTCCTGCCATATACCTCTTCGTTTGTCATTCTTATTCTCCATGTTAATACCATTACATTAACAAAGCCCCTAGGCTATAAACATCTAGATACCGTCAGGTATTTGGTAGGTTCCATGGGTGTTTCAAGCTTCTGGCAAGCTTCTAGATAGGCTAACATGTTTGCCATAAAAGCCCCTTCGGCTAAAAAACCTCTAGATAACGTCTCATCAGCATAGCCAGGTATCTGGTAGGTCCCATGGATTTTTCGAGCTTCTATCAAGCTTCCAGATATGCTAAAATGGTTGCAATAAAAACCCCTAGGCTAAAAAACATCTAGATAACGCCTCATCAGTATAGCCAGGTATCTGGTAGGTCCCATGGATGTTTCGAGCTTCTATCAAGCTTCCAGATATGCTAAAATGGTTGCAATAAAACCCTAGGCTAAAAACATCTAGATAACGCCTCATCAGTATAGCCAGGTATCTGGTAGGTCCCATGGATGTTTCGAGCTTCTATCAAGCTTCCAGATATGCTAAAATGGTTGCAATAAAAACCCCTAGGCTAAAAAACATCTAGATAACGCCTCATCAGTATAGCCAGGTATCTGGTAGGTCCCATGGATGTTTCGAGCTTCTATCAAGCTTCCAGATATGCTGAAATGGTTGCAATAAAAACCCCTAGGCTAAAAAACATCTTGATAACGCCGCATCAGTATTGCCAGGTATTTGATAGGTTCGATGGGTGTCTGAAGTTTGTATAAAGCGTCTAGATAGGCTAACATTGTTGCAATAAAAAGCCCTAGGCTAGCAGCATCTTATATAGCGTTTTCTTTCAATTGAGCACACCCCTTGAATAAGGGAGCCTTTACAATGAAATAAATGAATATGCACACTCCCTCGATTAAGTGCATCCCATCTGAAAGAAATTAAATTTTTCAGGAAAAATTGGGTTCAGAAAAATCATGTTTAGATTCATAGAATTGCATGAAAGGCCGAGGCTTCGTCTTTAAGGCAATTAGATTACTTCGGTGTTCTGAGTTATTCGAATGACTGTGCCGGTACCGACTTTTTGGGTTGTCGAGAGGCTAATGGCACTCATAGAGAGACTCCTTTCATGTTTACCTTGACTGATATGAGCGTTATGGTTTCACCGGCTCCGCCAAGCTTTTCGAGAGCTGAACCTCATTAAATGTGTGCTCGCTTGGTAGTGCAACTATCCGACGGGTGGAGGAAGTTGTAACGGGTCAGAAACTTAAACGTAGATATCAGTATTCAATTTAGAATCGTGTTGAGATTTGGTGAATTCGTTTTGGAAAATTTTGATTTCAGTTTTAGAAAATTAAGATTTCAGGTTTGGTCATTTGACTTCTTTGTTCAAAGTCCGTAGTCAGTTGTCCAAAGTCTAACTTAGCCAGTTTTTGAAAAAAATATTTTTTTATTTTTTCAGAATTCAACTTAGGCCCTAGCCAACTTAGACTTTGTCCAGATTAGGCCATACAGACTTTGATTTTATCCCAGGGGGGGGGGTACTCATTAACTTTCAATACGGGGGGTCCATGCCACTTTTTCCTTGCAGACCCCCAAATATTGAGTTTAATGTTTTGGAGACCCCAAATATTGATATCTATTTTTGGACACCTAAAATGTTTTCTCGGGTTTATCCATCAGTTTCATGACAATTTACAATTCATAAGCTCTTGGCAGTTGCATGGGTCATTGTAGTGAATCGCACCAAATCGCAAGGTTCTTCCGTCAGATTTGTGGAGCCTAAATAGTGAATTTTTGTCCATGTTATAATTCACAAACCCCAAATATTGAATAAGCTTAAGATTTCGGACCCCAAATATTGGCATGGAGCCCCCCGTATTGAAAGTCAATGAGTACCCCCTGGGGATTTTACAGTCATGTGCATAAGTTTAAGACCACCTGTCATTTTTCTTTCCTTATCAGACCAACTTCAAAATTATGCAATATGTCTAAAAGAAACCAATTCACGTCCCCATATTGATATTCTATGTAACTTTGGACTTATATGAAGCAAACCAATACAATGCAGCTAGAAACTTTTATGAATTTCCTAGTTCAGGGGGTATTTTTCTTGAATTAACTTTTTGCAAATATAGGTGTAAGTGCCTCACTAACTGACATTCAGCATGGTCAAATTTTTGCTGCATGCAAGCAATGTGTGTTATTGTGAATGCAGGGTGTTGCTGATGTCTTGCTGTAACCCTTTTATGCTTATATCACGTTCAGAAAAGCCCTGGGTTTATAGAAAAAGATTTTATCGAGATAAACATTAGTCACCAAGGCCTTTTTACAACAACTCGATTAAAACAAAAGGCCCTGTTAACATGCCAATTCATATACTTCTCTAGCTGCATTACATTTTTCTGCTAAATAGAAGTTTAAAGTTACATAGAATTTCAGTACAAGGGTGTGAATTTGTTTCTTTTAGACATATTGCATAGTTTTGAGGTTGATTAAATGAAATAGAGAAAATGACAGGCGGTCTTAAACTTATGCACATGACTGTATATAAACATCTTATAACATCTTACAGTATATAAAGTATTCATTCGATTAAGCGCATCCCTTGAATATGCGAGCCTTTACAACGAAACAAATAAATATGCACACTCCCTCGATTAAGTGCACTCCGTCTGAAAGAAATTAAGTTTTTCAGGAAAAATATTTTGCCCACGTCGTAAAGCAATACTCGTCAAGCATGTTTTTGCTTGCGTCTAGATTAAAATAGAAATCACGCAGTAGTTGCTTTGCAAAACGTTCAAACATTTCTTGATAAGCAAACTTTAAATGTTTGACAATCAATGTTTGATCGTTCAGGGCCTAAGAAATTTTCTGTCGCAGTTCGGAGCCAAAGCACACGGCTTTGCAGCGACAGGGAAGCCAAGATGATCCCTTGGTTCAGCGTGATACTTGGGAATTTAACTAGCAAATTCGTAGCTATTAAGAAAACCGTTGACTAAAATCGAGGCTTTTTTGCCGTTATTTCGTCTTCCTGTAGAGAAAGCAGATGGCAAATAGGCCAATATGAACTCAAAATCAGCATATCTCAGACAAAATCGCCTCCTCACTGTTTTCTTAGTAGAACTTTACAACAGATTTTCTAATGAAATTCTGAATAAATCGCTAAACTCTGCACCAAGCCTCATGAATAGCTTGAATATTGAACGTGAATTCGCGAGATTTAGAAGAGATCCTTCTCCTCAGCTGTAAAATTCAACAAAACAAGGGCTTATCTCACAAGGCGGGCTGTTTACATAGATATTTTGAAAAAACCGTACGGCGAAAGGATGTTAGAAACTTCTGCTCAAAGCATCTGCTCCGAGATTTGCATTTACAAGGTTTTTGATGTTGGAAAGCAAGGTCCGTTAAAACAGCAAATGCCAGCTATATATATATATATATATATATATCAAAGCATCATTTAGTTTTCTATCAGTGATTCGGACCTTTTCTCTGCTAAGCAGGCCGTGTGACTTGCAGGGTACCATTGATGACAAACTTCCCTTCGTTTATCACGAACTCAGGTTCTCTGAACTAAGGAAGCGTTCTTCCAAACCAATTTACTTTTCTATTGCCTGTGTGTACTATGTCGACATTAGCCCCGCTTACGTTTACGTTTTTTTGCTACAAACTTCAAACTACAAGTTTCTTCTCTCTTCTTCCTCAGCTCAAAAGAAAAACGAAAACCAGAAGTAAGTCGAATGTCTGTTTTTTTTACGTGATTTCATTTTGATCATATTTATCCTGGGGGTAAGCAAGCAAGCAAGTAAGCATGTTGGGGGTTCTGGCAGCTATGCATCTGATTCGGACCTGCAGTTTGTGCCCTCAGAATGATATTCTAGAACGATTACCCTTGGTACTCATTTACCGAACGCGAAAGGACGGACTGCCGAGTTGACTGTAGGCTTCTGGAAAGTGGTCCCGACGAGATTCGAACCGACGACCTCACGATCGTGAGCCAAACGCCTTGACCACTCGGCCACACCACCTCGGGAACGATTCAGTGGAGCTAAAAATTGCCCAAGCAAAGGAAAAGAGATATGCAATTATCATTGCTCTCATGTTTGGTACAGCAAACATGCATTTTGTATTTATTACGTCACAGTCGGGTACGATCATCAGACAATCTGGAGAAAATATGGCCTAAGATTTCAGATGTCAGGTCATGGTGCTAGCTATGTTCCGTGGTACGTCGCACGATTTATCAGCCCTTTAATTGACGACCAGCCAAGTCACTGCAGTAGGGAAGTATAGCTGGAGCGTCCAGTCATACGCTCACTAGTAACAGTTCTAGCAGCTATGGTCTCTGTGCTTTGGTGCCCCACAACATCTATTTTATGTCAACTTTAGCTTTATGTCTACAGTGAAGCATACTCGAATTGCTGGCTGCTTCTATTGGCAGCATTATTGCTGATGCGGAACTGTAGCTTGTGCTCAAGGACTGATAATATAGAACTCATACCATGGTACCTAATTCATTCAGCTCGGTGATGAAAATTGAACTCACGTTTTTCTGATCGTTAGCTGAAGACTTAAACCTGCCAACCACTCAAATAGCTGCCCTTCAGAAGTTGAACCCACGGTCTCTCCATCAGGATCCTTGCGCCTCCACCTTTTGGCTACTTGACATTTAGGCTCCCAAATGTTACCCTGTGGGAATCTGAACCTATAACTTATCAATGTTGACCAATGCACTTTTTTTCAAAAAGCAACTCTCAAGAGTTGCTTAACCCCCCTAAAACCTCTTATTTTGGCTCTTTTCTGTCTTTTCAATGTAATTAACAAATTTGCAAGGGTGTACGGTATAAATAGCACCAAAAATTTTAACAAAATCTTAGCCATAGTTGCTTATTGACCATTTGCTTATTTAAAAAAGGGTACCTTGCCCTGCCCCACTGTACTCCGTGTTCCACACGCTTTTTTTATAAAGAACCACTTTATAAGGAACCTACATGTAGAAGACCCGAAAATTTAAAGAACGTATACTACTAAAGAGAAAATCATTAAGGAACTTTTGAATGTTGATTGCTTTTATCACTACAAATAATCAAGAATTAGAAAACCGGTTCCATTCATTAAATTGTACGTTAAGCATGTATCGAATGTTTCCTTGAGTAGTCCTAAGCTTTGCTTACATGCAAGTGTCTCTCTATTATTGTTATGACCACTGTATGTGCAGTTAAAATTAAGGAACCATTAAGGAACTTTTTGAACTACGATTGCCTCAAAAGAGGTCCAAAAATAAGGAACTTTAAGAACTAGGCCTTGAGGTAGGTTCCTTATAGAAAGAAGCGTGTATTTAGTTTTGATAATTTTCTGGAATCTTAGTGTCTTTTCTGATCATTTCTAGAGCTCTGAAGATGGTCCTCAAAAGTCTAAAAAGATGAAAAAATCAAAGAAACAAAGCAAAAGGTAGCATTAACTTTTATAACTTTTTTCTAATGTTTACTGTGGTTTCGTCAATGACAAGTACAACATTGTACGGAATAAATAGCTACTTTGTATGAATTAAAAATCAGAAAAGCCGAGAAATGCATTGGTAGATATAGTGTGATTTCCCGCCAAAAGATTTCATTTCTGTCGACAGAAAAGTCTGGAATATTCCTACATTGCTTCCTAAATTACGTTGTCATCATCTGCATCTTCTTGATCTCACCCAAGAATAACTCATAAAGCTAAAATGATACTTAAGTCCAGTCTTCAAGGTAGAATGCTAATTTTCAAGGAGTAGTTTGGTCGGGGCAAACCCCCTCCCCTATCAGAGCAGCCCCTTTATGTTAATGAGACAGCTACCTAGCTTGTGTGGACCTGATACGATGCGATACGATAGAACAATGCCAACTTGTTGTAACTGCCAACTTATGTCGACATGTCAACAAATAGTCAGAACTTTTAGGATACAGTTGATGGCGGTCGCAAGGGCGCTCAAGTAAACTGCAACTGGCGGAAATCAGTTGTCGACTAATCGCGGAAGCAGAGCTTGCCCAGCTTTCTGGAACTGTGCGCCGATTATTTGCTAATTCGCGAATTCGCGCCGATTGTCTGCTATTCTTAGCGAATATGAATTTCTGTGCTTTCCAAGGTATTTGAGGGTCCTTTAGGGGTTCCAGGCAACATGGAAACATGTGAAATGTATCCAGGGAGCACGGCCAATAATAAAAGGGGACAAGGGTACATCGGCAAACAGGAATCAGCTAAATCCTAACTATTAATCAGCTTGACTTCCAATCCGAAAAATATGCCTTAAAAAACTCCACGGAACAAGGGGATTTTCTCAGGGGGACATGTCCAGGAATATGTACCCCCCTCACCTTAATGACCCTCGTATTTCTGTACCCGTAGCAAGAAGTCTTCCGTTGGTAATCACGAAAAACCAAGGTCACGCATATTTTCAAGAAACTTTTGATAAAACTACACAAAAGGGCTTTCTAGTGAATTTCATATTTGCGTAGCTCAATACATCACTGCCCACACGCGGTTCTGATTACGCCGAAACCAGCTATCAAATCTCTGGTGTCTGCGTTCTTAGTGATAAAATCTCTCTACTCGTAGTCTTGCAGACTGTAAAAATCAATTGTTTGAAAATTTATACCCAATATTTGCTAACTGGACTCGGAATCAGCGTGATGAGATTAACTGTTAGGCCAATTTTTAAACGACTTCTGATGAGGCTGTCTTGACAAAAGACTGCAAAAATAGTCTTATCAGCTGAATAGCATCTTGTATGAGAACATTCATTGGTACCTTATCCATGATTATTATGATGTGATTATCGTGATTCGATTAAGACGTGGGCACGAAACACACGCCCGAGTGTGAAGATTACAATGAGAAAATCGACCGCTACTCGTGAAATCCGCGCAAATGGATAAATAACATTGGAGTTTTCTTACGCGTCTACTTATAGGATTACACGAGCACTTTAACTAATGATTCGAGTAGTTAACAGTATTAACCCTAAGTCAAAAAGTCTACTCTTGCATCGTCCGGACCACCGGACTAATCAATAAAAATCAAAATTTTAGGCTATGGACCCCGTTATCAACTTGCACTTTTTTTAATAAGCAACCGCTCAATGAGCAACTAGGGCTGAACTGACCTTAACATTAAGCAACTTGAAGGCTCAATTGGATTACTGTATGTAACTAAGAAGTCAAACAACCAAGCTTATTCTCTTTCTTGTGTTAGGAAATTGTTCTTCGTTCTTATGCTTTGCATGTTGAAGTTCGTTAGCTAACGTTTCCACTTATTGTCTCCCAAAAGTCATGTTGCAGGCCTAACAAATGACGATATTGACCCGCGAAGTCAGGGGTGGTTAGTAGGTACAAAAAATGTTAAGCAACGTTTAAGCAACTTTGAGGGCTGAAATGTCTAAAGTTTTAAGCAACTTTGAGGGCTGGAAGAAAATCAAGTTGCTTATTAAAAAAGTATACAGGGGCCTCGCTTGCAAGTTTGATGCAGTGATTTAGAGGTAAGATGGATGTACTGGGCCAACTGTTGGTTAGGAAAATTAGGATTAAGATTCAATAACATACCCTTGTTTATACCTTTCACGAGAAACGCTTTTCATCCTTCGGAGAGGATTTAAAACGAGGCATTCCGTGCCTGTGCCTGGATGCGTTATAATAGGCCTAAACTAGCTGAAAAAGCTAAAAATATAAGCCTACTCAAATTAAATTAACAAAAACTAGAACCATTTGCGCTAAACGCAATGATCAAGGCCTACTCGATGCTATAACTGAGAATATTTCGAGTGGGTACATCCGACTTATACCGCTTGCAAGAAAAACTGTACCCGAATACTGTATATCGACAATACCGGTAATATCGGTACAGAGTGTTACTCATATTGCTACCAATGCCATAATGCCAAGAATCGATACCGCTCCCTAAAAATGCCCAATTGCGGACATTCAACCGCATCTGCTATACCAGAATCGTGAGATTGATACCGTTCCTTATACCTTTGTATATGGGTACCATTGAAGATGGGCAGATAGGCAGAAAAAAGGGATACAATAGTCCTTGATACCGTTGCCGATATCAATATCTCAGAAATTGATACCATTGAGGATGAAGCACGTCCCCAGTACCCAAAATAGGCAGAGTCCTTCGATGCCGTTTCTTATACCTATATTGCCCAGATAGTATTCAGGATGATACCACCTCCCCAGTGCCTATAATAGGCATGGTCCCCCAGTCAGGTTTTGCCTCCCGAAAGGCTAGGGATTATACTTGAAACAGACTCCCCTCGGTCTTCCTGAGGCCTTTCAAAGAACAATTGGTTTTTTATATTGTGTTGAACTGACAGATCTTGGCATTATCGATAAGCGGCCTCTTATGCACAAAGATTTAATAGAATTACTGCGCTTCCTGAACTTAATTTTTGCAGGAACCAACTTATGTCCCGAAGAGTGCGGCTATCGACATTTAAAGGGAGATAAAGGCCTAATCTTCTTAATCCTGCTCTTTTGCGAGAGAAAGTAATCCAAGAGCAAATCAACATTTCTTTTTGATGGAGTCGACATAGACTTATTACACGAATCGTAGCACTCGCAAACAACAATCAACAATTACCCGAACAACCACATCAACAGGTTGCTGAAGCAAACAGCTGTATGTTGTTGTAGTTGTTGGAATCTCTGTTTCCAAAAGAGGTGGAGGAAGGTAACAAGTCTAGAGTCGACATAGACTCATAAGTAGACTCGTTGAGTGCTTCACTAAGAAACAACATCCTCTAGCAGCAATAACAACCATTGAAATTAGGAAATTGAATTGAATCGCCTAAGTTCACAAACGGAAGTTCCAAGGAACCAATCAGAATTCGGCTTCAAAATTTTTCGCTGTGATTGGTGCAAAGAAAAGTGTGGTTTTTGCCAAGGCTTCTACGATGAAATAAACCTTTTTCATTATAATTAAAATTGTCACTGAGAGTAAAACAGAAATTTTCGACCCGGATCTTACGATAGCCGTTCTATTTACAACTGATTTCCGAGAAAAAAGATTTTTACACATGCATTATTTTGAAGAAAAATAAGGCTCTCCTAGTCGTCAAAACTAGAATTAGTCTCCGATGTTGCAGCAATAACATCAGATAACAACGCTATGTACTGTACTTGCAACAGCACGTGGGGATGTGGTAACTAAAACTACCACAATGCAGTGCGGGCATAAGCACGTGTGACGTAATAATGGGAAGGTCTATTGACAATTTCAGGGACTCGTACGATGAGTCTATATTGAGGAAACCTTAATTAAGAACGGGGCCTTGGCTGATTAATAAAACTGCAACCGGATGGGATAATCGTAACAATTAGCTTCCTAGTTCCTTGCGCATCATTGTCATAAATTTGATTCATAAATTAGCTTTATTTATTTAACCATACTGGCGACCATACTACTATTTCATTGTGAATACAAATTAAGAAACACATTGAGGAAATTTCGTAATAGTACTTTTGCTGGCAAAACTTGTTTTGAATTAGCTACAATGGCTTTCAAACATTTCTTTTCTAGAAACAAATAGTTAACCTTGCAAATCTTTAAAAAAATTGAAAGCATGAGCCCAAGTAATCGCTGCTACTACTTTAAATTGGTTGTTGCTGTTGTAAATAGGCCGCTGTTGAAGTAACTTTGCAAAAAGATTGTTACAAAAGATCGCGCCAATGAGAACTGGCGCGTCCAATCAGATTTCAGGTTTTGCATTTGTTTTGTTTTAATTGGCTACTGGGCCAGCTTTTTTATCCTCTCTCGTCAAACCAAGACTAATACCAAACCGAGATCGCTTGAACATTTTTAGAAGACTTATTACATGAGGCGTAGTTGTCGCTATTTAGTTGAATTGTTATACGCTCAAAAAAGCAAACCGCTGTAAGGTGTTTGTTGTTGTTGTTTGTTGTTTGTTGTTGTTGTTGTTGTTGTTTTTGTATTTCTTGGTACTATTTGGGACACGTGTAATAAGTCTACAGTTCTGCAGTTCACTCAATAGCGATACCTACGGGTCAGGTAATAAGTCTATGGTTTTGGCCTAGATATTGCAGGCTCGCTGCTGAATGAACGGTTCTTTTCATAGAACAAATATATGCGCAATGTTCCGCTGCATTTCGCAATAAGTAATTGATATTTCATGCAAACTAAAAATTGCAGCTGTTTTGTTTCGCACAGAAATTTCGCTTCGCTGTCAATTTTCCAATATGGCGTCGTATGCTTCATCAATCGGTGTTAAGCTAGAACAAGGCACTAAACTATCGAAAAGAATCATTCTTTTGTTTTGATATTTTAAGAGTAAATTTCTTTATAAATCCAGCTGGTTTTTGGCTGTGCAGTATTCGATTGTCAAATTCAGTTCAAACGTTGAAAATTTCTAAGTCAAATTCTTAAAACCTTTCAAAGTTCAAACAAGTTTGGTTAGAGGAGATTTAAAAATTAAAATCTGATTTTCAGTTTGTGATGCTTTAGCTCTGTGTTAGTAACCACAATCTCCAACTTTCATTTCACAGTATTTATTTTGATTTGGGTGTAAATATAAAGGATTATTCTAAGATTAGTAAATATGCTAAAATGCAAACACTTTGGACTAAACATCACTTAACATCGAAGCAAGTTGTTTAGTGTTTGTAAACTTGTGCTTAGTGGAAGAATAGTTCATCAGATTAAATTATAGTGGAAGAGAGACCTTTGCAGCTAAAAGGGCTTGGTATTTTGGTTACTGTTGCCGTGGACTATGCCAGATTGGATTTGAAGATCATTGTCAGTTTTTGTGAGTTTTCGCTTCTTTCGCTACTATTTTAAATGCTTTCATGTCGACTGGTGTGCATTCCGCTATGAACCTGACCCTAGTATTCACTAGTGGAGGATAGCAGTTTTAAACTTGAAGAATATTTCTCTAAGTGGCGCAAAGTAAAGTGAAAGGAATGGGTCAAACGAAATCTCTACCCTAAGTTGAATGGTATTCACCCTTAATTCACCCCTTAGTTCGTACAAGGGTTGGCGGCTGAGTTTTCTTTATCCGATGTGCAAACATTCTCGCTATTGATGCCCAAACCAAATTGGGAATATTAGGCCCATTTTTCGATGCTTCTTTTATTTATAAAGATGATACCCAACTTTATGGGACTGCGGACAATATGGTGCTTGTACTGTAGAATGTTTTGACGAAGAACCCACCCTTGACAGCAGAAACTAGTCCGATAAGCAGATGACACCCGTACCACTTTCTTTATATACCTACAAGATATCCGCACCATAGTCTGCTGCTCCAGAGTTGGTTTTGTCAATCAAAGAAGTTTGGCTCACTTTAGGCCTCCTTTCTCATAGTTATCTCTTTCAAAAGCTATCAATTTTTGATTGAAGCTGCAGTTCGCGCAAGTTCGGTCGAGTATGTTCCAGGGGGCCTAAATACTATCTTTAGGTTTTCTGAAAATAATTGCTGATCAAAACAAGACTGCCATCAAAATGAGACCGCTCATACTGGAGTGATCCAGCGATTCAGGTAATGGTGACAACTGCGTCGCATGAAGTTTGGGGGGATCCAGTCTTTTGAAAACCAATCTTCTTTACAGAAAATCCGCCGTGGAATTATGAGTACTGACGAAAGATTTGATTTTTATGGGAAAGTCAGAAAAGAATATTTGCCAACATACAGACTTCAACCTTTAGAAAACAAACGATTCAGCGTTGCCAGCATTGAAAAAGTAATCGAGGTTGTGCTCAGAGAGAGGCTGTCGAACGAACTATACGAGCCAATCAGATGTAAGCTTCTTATCACCGAGATTGTTGATGAAATAAAAGCCAAAGTGAAAAGCCTCGATTTCAGTCGATACAAAATTGTTGTTGTTGCCCAGATTGGTAGTATGGACCGTCAGTGTTTAAGAATAGCAAGTCGATGCGTCTGGGCGGACAAAACGGACAATTTCGCATCAGCCTCGTTTCAGAACAATTTGTTGTTTGCAGTAGCTACTGTATATGCTATATACCATGAATGAAAATGGAATGACGAAAAGAGTGCGAGGAGTGAAGTTCACACCCCAGGCAATGTCTGTGCAGTACAGTTGAGGGTGTGCAGTACAGTGGAGGATATTCAGTACAGTGGAGGGATATCATTATCAGTACGGTGGAGGGATATTATCAGTACCGTAGAGGGATATCATCATCAATACGGTGGAGGGATATCATCGGTACAGTGGAGGGATATCATCAGTACCGTGGAGGGATATCATCAGTACAGTGGAGGGATATCATCAGTGTAGTGGAGGATATTCAGTTGTGGAGGGATATCATGAGTATAGTGGAGGATTTTAAGTACTGTTGAGGGATATCATCAGTACAGTGGAGGGATATCATCAGTACCGTGGTGGGATATCATCAGTACAGTGGAGGGATTTCGTCAGTACAGTGGTGGATATTCAGTGCTGTGGAGGGATACCATCGATACCGTAGAGGATATCATCATCAGTACCGTGGAGGGATATCATTTCGTAGTACAGTACAGTCAGTACTGATTATTTCTCCACTGTACTGCACGGTACTGCACATCCTCCACTGTACTGCACAGACATTACCCGGGGTAGTTTATAAATGCGAAAGTAATGTTTAAGCGTATTTTTATTTAGCGGCACTTGCATGAATAAACGCTACTCTGCATTGAGCCGTGTACGCAATACTGGGTCAGAATTCAAGCTTCGGTTGTTTTGCGCTTCCTTTGTAATCGCTAAAGTGAAATTGCAAGCTGAAAGGACAAGGTTCGGATTTTCTGAAGTCTGTTTTCGGCTTCTTATATTTGCAAAATTTCAAGATCCTTCCTTGTAACATAAGCTATACCGTTCTCTCCTTGGGTCAAACTCGAGCGAGCACGTGTCAGCAACAATTAATATTCTGAAAACGTTGCATATGTCTTTGTCATGTTTTATCGGATGGAATTAACGCTTTTGGCTATTTCAATAGAACATGCATCGTGTCTAGGTCAAGAAAATCCTCTGCGTAAGCTTCCTGAGAATCTCAGGATGTTAGTTTGTAGAAAATATTTGAAGTGTTGGAGTTGAAGACTATCTGATGTAAGATAATTAAAATGTGGGTATTTGTGATTAATTTTCTTGTACATTGTGAAATCTTAACGAGGCGATTCTTAGACACCTGTGCGCTTAGCTGCACTGTTTTCACTGTAGCTCACATTTTGCAAGAATGAAACTTTGAAACAAATGTTTCGATGACTTAGGCCCTGGCCAAACGATCAAACATTGTTGGTCCAGCATTTCAAATTTCTTATTAGTTGAGTCTTCTGCAGTATTCTCAAACAGCATCATCAACAACAACAACAACTAAACAGTTTTTCCTCAAAGAGTTTTGAGTGGTTTGTTTTGTGGCTGGTCGTTAAGTGGTGGAGATAATTAGGACTCTTGTAATAAATCGATCAAACTCCACGGTATGTTGTTGTTGTAGTAGCTGTTGTGGTTGCTGTTGTTGTTGTTGTTGTTGTGATGTTTCAAAGTCAGAGAGCCAAAAAGCCTACAATCTTGGACAAAATTTTTGGGACAAGGCATTTTCTCCGAGGAATAAGGCCAATTCCATTGATTTTCTACTTCCATATCTTCAATTCTCCCCCCTTTTACCCCCGAAACAATGTTGGTAGTAGAGCAAAACAACTTTTGTACGAAACAACATTGTAACGGGGGAGAAGGGGGAATCAATAGATAGTAGCAAAACTATTTAGGCCGTTTCAATATATTTTGTCCAAGATTGTCTGTAGAAATTTTTCTTGAGAGGAACTTAAATTTTCAAAAAGATGCTACAAAATATCGATTTCTCACCTAAATTCCCTTTCAATGCTCAAAGAGCATACAGTATCATGTAAGTCCAGTGAAAGTCGAAAAATTACACGCCCAGAAGCCACACCCTTAATTTATGATGCTGTTATGTTCGGCGAACGGTTCTATCCACACAAACATTGACTTGATAACGAGTTCATGATCGAAACGTCGTTTACTTAATATAAGAAGATTTCAACTGGTACAATACTGCATATATTTTTATTCTTGTTTGTTCAAACATTGTACAGAGCTGAAAACATACGGGTAACCATCGGGTAACCATACGGGTAACCATGATTCTATATGCATTTTGTATGGATTTAGCAAGGGTAACCACGGGTAACCACGGGTAACCATAATATATAAAGGGAATAAGATATATCCTTTATATATTATGGTTACCCGTGGTTACCCTTGCTAAATCCATACAAAATGCATATAGAATCATGGTTACCCGTATGGTTACCCGATGGTTACCCGTACGTTCTCAACTCTATGCTATGTTTGCATTAAGAAAAAACTATTGTCGAGCATAACAGCTTCATAATATTAAGGGTGTGGCTTTAGGGCGCGCCAGTTTTCGATTTTCACTGAACATATATGCCCCTTGATCATTGAAGAAGGGTTTTAATGAAAAATCAATATTTTGTAACATCTTTTTGAAAATTCAAACGTCCTTTCAAAAATATGTTATACAGACAATCTTGGACAAAATATTTGGGACAAGGCATTTTCTCCAAGGAATAAGGCCAATTCCATTGATTTTCTACTTCCATATCTTCAATTCTCCCCCCCTTTTACCCCCGAAACAATGTTGGTAGTAGAGCAAAACAACTTTTGTACGAAACAACATTGTAACGGGGGAGAAGGGGGAATCAATAGATAGTAGCAAAACTATTTAGGCCGTTTCAATATATTTTGTCCAAGATTGTCTGTAGAAATTTTTCTTGAGAGGAACTTAAATTTTCAAAAAGATGCTACAAAATATCGATTTCTCACCTAAATTCCTTTCAATGCTCAAAGAGCATACAGTATCATGTAAGTCCAGTGAAAGTCGAAAAATTACACGCCCAGAAGCCACACCCTTAATTTATGATGCTGTTATGTTCGGCGAACGGTTCTATCCACACAAACATTGACTTGATAACGAGTTCATGATCGAAACGTCGTTTACTTAATATAAGAAGATTTCAACTGGTACAATACTGCATATATTTTTATTCTTGTTTGTTCAAACATTGTACAGAGCTGAAAACATACGGGTAACCATCGGGTAACCATACGGGTAACCATGATTCTATATGCATTTTGTATGGATTTAGCAAGGGTAACCACGGGTAACCACGGGTAACCATAATATATAAAGGGAATAAGATATATCCTTTATATATTATGGTTACCCGTGGTTACCCTTGCTAAATCCATACAAAATGCATATAGAATCATGGTTACCCGTATGGTTACCCGATGGTTACCCGTACGTTCTCAACTCTATGCTATGTTTGCATTAAGAAAAAACTATTGTCGAACATAACAGCTTCATAATATTAAGGGTGTGGCTTTAGAGCGCGCCAGTTTTCGATTTTCACTGAACATATATGCCCCTTGATCATTGAAGAAGGGTTTTAATGAAAAATCAATATTTTTGTAACATCTTTTTGAAAATTCAAACGTCCTTTCAAAAATATGTTATACAGACAATCTTGGACAAAATATTTGGGACAAGGCATTTTCTCCAAGGAATAAGGCCAATTCCATTGATTTTCTACTTCCATATCTTCAATTCTCTACCCCCTTTAGTAGAGCCCTTTTGTACGAAACAATGTTGGTAGTAGAGCAAAACAACTTTTGTACGAAACAACATTGTAACGGTGGAGAAGTGCCATTAGCTCTGAATCAGAAGATTTATCAGATAGTAGCAAAACTATTTAGGCCGTTCCAATGACCTATTTTGTCCAAGATTGTAGAATGGAGGCACTGTTTTTGATCTTTGATTTCAAAAAAACTGGGAAAGAAAAAACGACGGTAGCAATTGCTTCTCGTCAATCCATCTCAAAATTCATTCTTTCCAAAACAATCAAGAATACCGAGGTCCATTAATGCAAACCTCTATACTAGACTCACGACACGACTCTATGGTAAATGCTCACCTAATTTTGATTTTTTCACTCCACACTCAGCAGCAATTGTAGATAGAACACAACAACGACAACATCGAGCGAAGTTGTGGGACTGACTTTTGTAGTGAGTCTATCTCTATACACTGACACATGGACAACAACATGTCTACAACAACATTGGGCATACAATGGAGGTTCTGTTGTTTACTGTAATCACTTTACCCATTCTCTAAGGCTCATTTCTTAACTCTCACTCTTGGTGCCAAGCAACTGCAACCTTAAGCAACAACAACGACCATTTACGTAAAAAATTGAATTGGATGGCCTAATGCTCAGAGTGGTTCTAAACGACCTATCTATTAGACTGGCCTAATATGTGAAACCTGCGACTCGTGTAATAAGTCTGCAACTTGAAGCCTGGAAAACGTGGGAAACGCCCTTTGACTTTTTTCATTGACAATAAAACTGTTTAAGATTTACTCGATTTGGCAAGAGCAATCTTTTTTTATTTGAAGAAATCTTATGCATTTAAAGTCATAAAGTTGAGTAATAAGATGTTGTTATTGGTTTTCGAAAAACGATTTTCTCTGTTCATTAATTTTTGAAAATTACTGGCGACAAGTTTCGCATCGATTTTCCCTCGACCCAGAAACAAAGAATGAAATCAATATATTATGGTCCTTTCTTGCTTTTCTTCTATTCTACAATTCTACAATATTTATCAGACAACTTTAAAGCTATTTTGAAATTGATTATTGTCGCTGAGGGCACATCTTGCCCCTCCTTGCCCCCCTTGGATAAGGGCAGGAGGGGCAGTTGCCCCCCTTACCCCCACCGCAGGCGTCCTTGGTTAACGGGGCATTAGTAATGTGCTGTTGCTATTGTTGTTGTTGTTGCTGAACTGAGTAAGGACAGGCCTAGGAGAAGACTAGCGTTATCTTCAATAGCCGTAGTGGCAGCATGGTAGCCTAGCAGTAGCATTAATAAAGCATCATCGCTGCTATGTGACTTTATTATTAATTGTTGTTGTTGTTGTTGTTGTTTTCGTTGTTGTTGTTGCAGATGACTTCCGTTTGGATTTTGTTATTATTAGCGTTTGGATTTTTTTATTATTAATTGTTGTTGTTGTTGTTGTTGTTGTTATCGTTGATGTTATTGTTGTTGTTGTTGCAGATGACTAGCGTTTGGAGCTGCATTGAAGAGTAGTGTCAGTATCATGTAGTTGCTATTAGTTGTTTGTTTTTCTGACAAAGTTTCCAAAGATGCTTGATTGACCTCTTCTAACTTTGCAATGATTATCAAACAAAATGAAATTTAACTCCGCTCACAACGCATTTAATCTAAGCCTTGCTGTGAAGATTTGCTTCTCAATTTAGCCACGAGTCTATTTTTGAACGATTGGCCGCAGGGATTGTTAAATGGCTCCTAACCTTTTCACGGTCACATCCATCCAGAAAACAAACGTTTATTTTACTTTAAGGAACTATCGAGGCTCGGATAAATAACTAAAATAACTGTTTTCAAGAGCAAGACGTTTTATACAACTAAATAACCGAATAGGAAGATATTTCCCATCGTACTTCCATGAAATGCTCCATTTATATTCAGAGTGAGAAAACGAAGCAAGTTTATATGAATTTGCTGTAAAAGTTGGTTTTTAACAAATGTATCACAACTAGAAACAGTATAAGGAACTTCAGACTCATTTTGTTGAAAAGTTAAGAAACTCCAGCCTCAACATAGAGACCAAATGTTCCTTAAAAAGGTGTACTTTCGCTCTCCATGGTCTCCTGCCCTGCCTTGTTCCAAGTTTCTTGTTGTCTGTACTTCGTACTTTTTTATGTGGTGTAAACACTAAACAACATTATGCAAAGCCAATTACAAGCATTTTTTCGTTCAGATTTTGAGTTAACAAACTTCTATTCGAAACATAATGCCAGAAAGGACGATTTCTCTAACAAACACTGGTTGACATTGATTGAATTAAAATGTTATAAGCCCTGTAAACAAACTTTCAGGGGGCGAAAAGGACGTGGGCTTATGACTCTTTGATGCGTCAGTAAGGCGTTAGCGGTAACACCAATGCCTTGATTGCATACCGAAAGGCATCAAAATACCGAAAACAGGAAAGTGACACGCTTCACACGCGAACAAAAATAGCCAAAACTTTCACGTAAACAATAGTCGGTCGCTTCTTTAATCTTTTTTAATCTGTGCTGTTTACTGACTTGATGCTTTCGCGTTCGAAAATTTGAATTTGGGAGGCATCAAAACTGCTAAAATTAGCTTATTCAAAGCAAGATATTGAGTTGGTGGGAAATTGCTTTTACACTTTCTTTAATTTCCCCTAAAAATAGATATTTTGCTATAGAATTGTAGTACTGTATAAAGTCTACTACAGTAGGTTCAGCAGGTTCAGGAGAGGAAACTTTTCAAAAATTTCCCTAATTATACTCATTTTTAAGAAACCAGAAAAATGCCACTACTGTATCTAAAAAATGCCACTAAAGAATATATAAAACACACGAAAGTCTGCCTGACAAAATTTGTGCTGAATTATATTTATATTTTGAAAAAAAAAAAATTTTTCCAAAGGAGTACTTTTTGGATTTTTAGTGATTTCTTTGCGGTTATACTGTACAGTATGCGCAGACTGACTCCTTTAAATAATGTAAAATACATTTATCAGTTTGCATAGGTGGTCAATTGCTTGGGAAGTGCTATTATGAATGCGCATTTTATGTTGCCAAGGACTTCATCACCAGCCCAACATGTTTTCAAAGGCACGCCATATATTTTTATAAGAACCCCATGTTTTTATTATGCGAGTATGTTTTGTTTCTTTTCCAGTCGTGGGAGACTTTGGAAAAAATGTCAACAATATGCCACGACCGTTTACCAATGTCAACATCTTATTTTAGGAAATTAAGCATGCCAAAAAAGTTCCTGAATTTAATTTTATAAGGTCGGAAATTTTGTTTTACATACTTTTTTACTGAATTGAAACATGATTGAAATGAATCGCGTATGAAATTTTCATGACATTTCTAAATAATCGTAGCGAAAGTTACTCAAAAACAGCGAAATAAGTCATTTTTAAATCCCATCACTTATATATATGTTATGTTTTTATTTTGGAACTTTTTTGAAAAATTGCTGGCGGTTCTACGGCCTGTTCCAAAGAAGTTTCAAATTTTAGCTGTTTTATTTCATTGCAAAATGCAAATTGACCCTTGCTTTGCTCTGAAATTGCACCATCAGATAAGACAGAAACATCGAGAGCTTTCTGCATTAACAGTATCTAGAAAATTCCCAGGCAAAATTTATGAAAGATCTCTAAACGCTACAATTTCATCAGTCAATGAAAGAAACCTTTTTGTGCCGAAACCTTTCGAATCAACACCGAGGTTTCCGCCATGACGACATTGATGACCTAAACCGGAATCCGATTGGCTAGAATTTCTGTCGTGATTAGCATAACAATAGGACGACCTCATGTTATGGAAACAATTACTTGACAATGCGGCATGTCAATTGCGCGCCATTCAGTGTGATAAATAACGTCCGCAGCAATCTGATTGCCAGCTGCCGGTGTACAACCCTGCCAGCAACTTCAAATTGTGCTATAATACTCAGATACTCTGTTATTGTCAATTGGGATAAAAAGATTCACGAATTCAGACGCATCTTGCACTGTATCAAGCTTATTTTGAAAGATAGTAACAGGCAGTGTGCAGTTCCGTAAAAGAATTTCCAAGAATAGACTTACAATCAAAAGTGGAAGTTCATTGATGCTTGCAACTCTGATTTAGGAAACAAATTTGAAATAAAACTTTTGATATTGGTTAAAGAGGAAGAAAATTGTCTTGGATTAAGTTTATTTAATCAGAGGAAGCAAGAAAATGGGCGATCAGATGTTGGAGACACTTTACAAGAATGATTTTGCTTTATCCCCAAAGCACGTGGACGGAGAAGATAAAGAAAATCTCCAGATAAGAAACGAGTTTCATGTTTTTCGTGACTATCTTGGTCTCATCAATTTGGTACAACCAGAGGGATTTCACTCACAAATTGATTATGGATCGAAGTCTTCCCTGAGTTCAGCTTCTTCAAGCTCGATGGATAGTGTTTTTGAGTTTGTCGAGTTCGTGAGTTTGCCAAGCCGAAAGAGACTTGATAGTCTAGACTCAGACCAGAGTGGAAATTCTCTAAGCAGTCACGGGGATGGAGAAATTAATATTTTCTTAGATTCATTCAGTGTACACGAATCACAGACACACAAGCCTTCAATAATCGGCGAGCCTCTCACCTCAAGAAATGGAGATGACATCATTGCAAACAGAATGGGCGGGAAAATGGCAAAAACATCCAAACCAATGATTCTTGGGAATGACAGACAACGAGGAGTCCAAAGACAGGTATGTGTTTTCTGTAGAAATAATGGGGAAAACAGAGAATTTTACAGTGGTCACACTCTCAAAGATGCTGAGGGCAACACAACTTGCCCCATTTTACGAGCTTACACTTGCCCCCTATGCAAAGCGTGTGGTGACAAATCTCACACGATTAAATATTGCCCGAAATACACACCGAAACCTAAAGACAAAATTTTACCAATTTAAAATGAAATCACTGAAATTGAACATTTGTTGAAAATAAATGAAGATTAAATATGGTTTATAATCATTGATTAATATTATAAATCTTTTTTGAATTTAAATTTTAGCGTTTAATAAAATAATTTCGTTCGTTATGAAAATAGCATTTTATTTATCTTTGATGAATTGTTAGTTAGTTGTTTTGGTTATGTTTTGTGGACAAATCGATTTTAAAAAAGTAAAATCATTAATTTTAATTTCAAATTAAATTTTGTGGGTTGTGCCACGCAGGTTGTGCTCAAATAAGCATTGTTCGAGGCGAGAAACTTCAATCCACATTTTTAAGAAACCTGCAATGCAGAATTTTAATTTCTTAATTTGATGGATTGCCATTAGATGGATTGCTTTTCGAGACAGATTCGTTTGAAGAATGCTAATATTTTTCCTGTTTTTCACAATAATCAAAGCCCTTCTTTCACTAAAACATCTGTGATGGCACTTAGAAATCTTTCAGATCGTTTCAGACCCTAATAAATCAGGAAATTTGAGCGAAATAAATTCTCAATATTACAGCTTATGTTTCAATGGTGTGTGGTTGATTTAAAATCTTAAAATGATTCATTGAAAAACCTGGTATGAATTAGATTAATGCTAAGTCTACACTTCTAAACTATGGCAGACCATTCAGGCGTGTTGCCTCTTTGTCATCTTTATACCTGCCGCTTTCATGTGCTGTCGAATCCGGTGTGAGGAAATACCTACACAAAATGAATCTTGTATATTTTGTTAGCCTTTCAAAAACAATAAAACCTCTGCTCATTTTTCCAAAATATATGCCCCATTAGCATTGTAAGTAGAAGGAAAATATTGACATGGCAATCAAAAGTCAAACTAAATATTTTCTACGTGCAGTTTTGTGTTGTTCCGCAATGTTTCTAGAAGTCAAACGGATGTTGTGGATTGAATTAAGAAATTCTTTTTAATTCTCTTCTCTAAAACGTTTAATCCTGTACGGAAGGTCGAAATGAATCATTTTTGTTCCCAACAGCACGACCTAGTGGCACGACTTTCTTCTTGATTTCGTTACGAAGTTGTTATGCTAAGAACAATTTATGTTATGTTGCGTGTTTTGTTACATGGTATTGTACGATTGTACAAGGTATTAGGCCCTGGCGAAACGATCAAACATTGTTAGTCAAACATTTTAATTTGCTAAGTAAAATGTCTGAATATTTGGCCTTGTCGCAAAAATTCCTTGCCAAACATTAAATGCTATCTCAGCGTCCAAAATTATTATTTGAGAAGCTTTTCGCAGCAAATTTAGCTTTTTTCTTGTCAGGCAATGTTTGTGACGTCACCAAACGGTCCAGCATTGCTTCAAAGGAAAATCCTCAAATCCTCAAACCAACAATGTTTGATAGTTTCGCCTCAGGTGTTGTAATAATTACAGATTAAAAGCTTCAATTTGCATGTCGCAAGTCCCTTTAAAATTTTGCAGACTCTTACAGGCCTCCACAATATGGTCCTGTTGCTCGCTCATCCCCCTTTTAAATTATCGAATACAAGTCTCGAAATGTTTTTCACAATTCCACACTTTTCTTGTAAAGCCCTTCTAATTCTTACGTTATCTTCCAAGTCTAATGTTCCTGTTAAGTTCTCCGTCACGCCCAGTATCAAGTAAAAATAATCGTCCTATCAAATTTATAACCCCACAAATTTATTTACATATAGTAATTTTTATTGTCCTTTGTTGAACACCAAATTGGATATTTTCTTCAACGATTTCCGAGGCATATTAATGGCATTATAGGCTAGACCTCAAGGTTTTGGTTTTTTCTCACGATCATCTTGAAAGTCCACTTTGAAGACGGTCAAACCTCTACTAGCGGTCACCTCTGATAAGCGATGACCTCCCTTTTACGGCCACTAAATTTCAGTCTGAAACGCTTTCCCATAGTATTGTTGAACCTCCGACAAGCGGGCATCTCTCAATAACGGCCACTTGACCTTGGATCTAAAGTGACCGCTATTCGGAGGTCCGATCGTATTTACTAATAGTTTGTAAATTTTTAATATTCATGAATTAGCGTTTTTGCTACCCCTTTGAAATAATATAGTGTTAAAAATTACAGTTAAAGTGATTTGCAATTCATTATGTACTCATGAACATGTATTAGTAATATCGTAACATATTGGAACTCTTTAGTGCATACAATTATTATGTCAAATAAACCATTTAGAACCATTTAGCTCAAAATGTTATGTTTGTATTTTTATGTTGTGTTGGGTGTACTGTGTTCATGAATTCTAGATAGCAATACTTTATATTGTTAAATGGTGCCTCCCACTTTTGACTTTTGTACAATTTGTGGGTCATTATTATGATAAAAAAACTCTAATTATAAACTTAATTTTGTCTTTGGCTTAATTCTCTGCTGTTTTGCTGACCACGCCTGTTCTGTTCTACTTGTCTATAAAACCTTTGCAAACTGAATAATATTCAACAGCAAAGGAGAAAGGTTGCATCCTTGCTTCACCCCAGGGTGAAGAAATGAGCTGTGTTCCAAATGAATTACAAGTCTGATTTAACGTTCGAGCATTTAACGTCCAGAATGAAATGATTAAGTAGCAGTGGAGAAAGGTTGTTTCCTTGTTTCACCCCTGGGATGAACAAATTGGCTCTTTGAAATGCAAATGTTCTTAGGGTTTGATGGCTTTTATTTCCCAAATAGTTCTTGCCAAATTTCTCTGTCAGGTTTTTTAGTAAAACGACTGAGTAGCAGAGGAGAGCAGTCGCATCCTTGCTTCACGCCACTGAGATAGGGGATTAAAAGATTGAATAGTTAAGGCGAAAGTTTGCATCCTTGTTTCACCCCAGGGAAGAAGAAATTGGACCTTTGCAGTGTAAAATTGCCGTAATGCTCAGCGGATTTTCAGGCACACTCAACCCTTGCAAAAGCCAATGCTTAACGTCTTAAATTCAGGATTGAAGAACAGAGGAGATAGGTTGCAGCCTTGTTTCACCCCAGAGGTGCAGAAATCAGGGCTTTAAATTACAAGAGAACATTAGTGCTCGATTAGGGAGTTTCTGACACAATTAGTCCTTGTAAAGCCGATGTCTAACACCTTTGATCCAAATATTGAATAGCATAGGAGAAAGGGTGAATCCTTGGGTCACCCCAAGGATAACCAATGGACTTCTCGATACTCAGTACAAAAAGTCGCTCTTCCCCACTGACTGTATCAACTGCAAAGTTACGTATGCTCGATGGCTTTCCTGGCACAACTAACCCTTGTGAAAACCCAATGTTTGTGACGTCATAAACTGGAAGATTGAATAGTAAGGGAGAAAGGTTTGCATCCTTGTTTTACCTCAGGGGTGAAGAAAGGAGCCTTCTGTTGATGCTCCTGGCTTTGCTTTTACAACTGAGCTCATGTACTGAAGTTTTAATCAAAGCATTGAACAGTAAAGGAGAAAGGTCGGAGCCTTGTTTCACCCCTTAATTGAAGACACGAGTCAAATGAAGAAAAGTTTATGCAAGCAAGTATGGTGCCTTGATTGCAGAAAGCATACAGTTTTTCTTCAAGTGCGCATCTTCCAGAGAATTTGACAAGAAATGCTTATTTATATAGGCTCATTCAAACGGAAGGAAATTTTATTTTCATTGACCGGATGTTGGCTTTATCACTTGATCATGAACCCTGCGCGTTGATTGCATCTTCAAGAATAATTAAACAATAGATTGGCGACAACCTTGTTCCCAGGGACATTTTGAAAGGAATACAGCAAAGTATCCTAGGGACGAGATTGGACTTGCGAATGAAATCCAAAATTCACCATTCATCCATGATTTCTAAAGTTACAATCAGATTTGTGGTAATAGCCAGTCACGATCTTGCATTATCCGACGGTTTAAAAGGATCAATTTAATTCAATTTTAGTTTTTTGCTTATGTTATTTACACGCTGTAGGCTGGATCGCGTGTCCCACCAAGAAACTTTGCATAACACGCAATTCAGCTATTTGTCCAAGAAGCAAATTTGATTGGTGATTTTGAAATCGAGCCAGTTTCAACCGCAAGGTATTACATAAGCACGAAAGTTAGTCGCTGTAAACAAAATTTGTCGCCAAATTTTCCTAAAGGCGGCTACCATATTTCTTGTTTCATAAGTAATTTGTTTGGACTTGCGTAAGTCGAGATAATATTGTTGTGTCTGGTTGGACCTTAATGATGTTATTATTTACTGGTGATGTATTTTATAGTGGTTTATAGTGAAACGCTGGTGGCCAAGCCAATCTCTGGCAAGATAAGTGATAAGAATAGTCCAAGCATGCTGGATGTTTTAGTGAAAGAAAAGATATTGAGCAAAGAGACCCGAAGTCCTCTTTGCGAAAATATCAAGAAGGACAAAAAAGTTCCCCAGTCCCATCAAATTGTAGCAAATGGTCTTATGTGCCATTTTCACAATGACTTAGTGACCCCATTTGCCGAGAAGCTAAACCCCCTCTCTTACCCTAACCCCCCAATCCAATGCATTCCTCAGACCAGATGCATTAGTAGTTTACTGCATGTTTGACAATTCACCGAAATTCCGGTGTTTCTCGCCCCTTTAGTGCACTCTTTTTTTTATAAGAATACAGTTTACAAGAATATTCAGGCTCAAAATTGCCAAAGAACAATGTAAATTTAAGAATGACAATGGAAAGGTTCAAGCCTTGGCAAAAATTAGGATATTCTTATAAAAAAGGGTGTACCCCAGTACCACCCTCGATGAACACTGCACCTTACAGCGGCAGAATTTGAGCTTCCCTTCCATTATTTATTGATGCATGGTTTGCCTCAGTAGCTTGGCTTGGCTTTCTAGAAATGAGCTTGAAGTGTTCGCTCATCCAACCCATTTCTCTACAATCTGCAAAGTTTTGACTGTGACAATTGTCGCTAGGGGCGGGCTCGCAAACTTTTGCATATACCTGAACAGTTGCTTTCTTCCTTGAATCCCCAAACACATTGTAACTCATGGATTAAAATATTGAGATTAACCTTAGAAACGAATATTTCGATTGCTGAGTTTCTACGTAAAAGAAGGAAATTAATTATGCTGTACTTGTTTTGCTTATTTTTTCTGTTTACATTGATTTCTTTTGACTCTGGTTAAGCATAGAACATCTGTCACTTATGCTGCAGTGGAGTACCTCAAGGCGCCGTCCTCGCTGCTTGACTTCGACTCCTGAGAGAAAGAAATTCGTTTCCAATTCTTCGAAAGAGGGGCAACTTCAGCACGAGACCTGAAACCGCTTTACATAAACGAAAGTAAAATGGCTAAGCTATTAATGTCAGAATAATATTTGGCATTACAGTATGGCAAATAAAATATAAGTGACAATACAGTAAGTTCCAAAACCTCGTGTAGTTCTGCTTACAAAATCTGCCACTCATAAGTTTATGCCATGCATAATTTTACAATGAGAGCCTAACTTTTTCTACACGCTTTTCTTTATAATGTACCACTTAATAAGGAATCTACATGTAGAAGGCCCCAAAATTTAAAGAACTTTTACTACTAAAGACAAAATCAAAAAGGAACTTTTCAATGTTGAATGCTTTTATCACTGCAAAAAATCAAGGATTAGAAAGCCGGTTCCATTCATTTGCAGTCAAAATCACATAAATTGTACGTTACGCGTGAAAGTAGTGCTCAACATCTTAAAAACTTAAGAAAGTTCAATACTTTATTCTTGAAACTTAAGAAAGTTCTGTTTCATACTTTCACTCCTATGTTCTGTATGTTATTTTCGCTCTTCTGTTCAGTCGTTCATTATTCTATTAAACGAGTCTAATGATTATTTGCTTTGAAAAACGTTGTATTTGTGCAATGTATACAGTGCCTTAAACTCTGCATTCTTAGAAATACTGCATTCCAAAATTTTTGCTGCGAAAGTCACAAGAAAGTTTTGGTACTGAAAACATGAAATATCTCAGAAAGTTTCAAAACTGGTCCAAAACAAATCTTTCTTATAAAATACTAAACGTGTATTTTGAAACGAGTGAAGCATTTTTTCATATTATTACAGCTACTCCTTTCAACATTAAAAACTCTCTACTAATACAAAGTACCTATTACCCAAAATAAGCCTATTTCATCATCGTTTCGAAACCAAACAAGGTCTTTTTGTTCGGATAAGTGGGCAGTGTTACAGTAGTCTTTTAAACTGTAAATAAGATTTATAGATCTGTTTAAGTTAACTTGATTAACAAAGTTAAGCAACAATTGTACATCTTACTTTATAATGAATCGCTTTTGTGCTTATCTTAAAGCCTCGGTTTCTTCAATAAGTATTATCGAATGCTTTTAATGATAGAAAATCGAAAAGCAACCTTTAAGTCACATGACCATCTGATGACCAAATAAGGGCAAAATTTCAGATGGCTATTCTACCATCCTTTGAGTTGTCTAAGCTCTCTCCGAGTTGAGAATTTTTGGAATGAATGTTTTTTGTAAGTTTCCTATGAAAATAGGACAGCAACCTTTACATCACATGACCATCTCATGACCAAATAAGGGCAAAAATTTCAGAAGGTTATTCTACCGTCCTTTGAGAAATCTGAGCTCGGTCTGAGTTGAGAATTTTCGGAATGATATTTTTTGTAGGTTTTCTATCGAATACCATGATAAAACATCGGATTAAAAAACCTAGTTTTTCTTGAAAGCAACATATGTGAACACCGATTGAGAAAAACATTGCGAAGTCACGAGAAAAGCAAACGAAAAGTGACATAGGTTGACTTTTAGGGAAGCGTAGCTTCAGGATAAATTGTAAAACCAGTACGGCGACCACAAACATTGTAGAAAATAAAGGACAACTTCTTTAGTGACAGAGCAGCATATTCAGTAACAAAGTGACATATTAGTTATGAAGTTGCAAACAGATGAAGTGTCTTAGGCTTACGTTGACCTTCTAGTAGTCCATTCAAAAAGAGTTTCTTGATTCTCACGAAAAGGTTAGTTGTGTAGTTTCTTAAAAGAGCTTTCTGAAAAAGAAATAGTTTGGAACTGACAATATTGTTATGATGGGTAGCACCTTACTCGTATTCTAATAAATAGTTAACGCTTTCAAAAATTGCTTTTTAAGTTGCACTTGAAAGCACAAAAAGCCTATTATAAGTGAACGTCATCTGACCAGACATTCACTGAAGATTAACATTCAAATTGCCTAGTGCTGTTTTCCGTTGAATATTAATGCACAGCAGCAGGGGTTTACGCTGAGAAGGCGGAGTTTCTTTAATGACCTTCCTTGGTACTCATTACGTTTTCTTGCAGCTTAGCTATTGAGTTGATTGTGTTGTTCGTAGCAGCATAACCACCCTGGAGAACGTCGGTGCAGTACTGTGGAGGATATTCAGTACTGTGGAGGGTGTTCAGTACTGTGGGGGGATACCATCAGTACTGTGGGGGGATACCATCAGTACATTGGAGGGTGTTCAGTACTGTGGGGGGATACCATCAGTACTGTGGAGGGATACCATCAGTACAGTGGAGGGTGTTCAGTACGTGTGGAGGATACCATCAGTACTGTGGGGATACCATCAGTACTGTGGAGGATATTCAGTACTGTGGAGGATACCATCAGTACTGTGGAGGATACCATCAGTACTGTGGAGGATACCATCAGTACTGTGGGGATACCATCAGTACTGTGGGGATACCATCAGTACTGTGGAGGATATTCAGTACTGTGGGGGGATACCATCAGTACTGTGGAGGATATTCAGTACGGTGGAGGGATACCATCAGTACTGTGGGGGGATACCATCAGTACTGTGGGGGGATACCATCAGTACTGTGGAGGATATTCAGTACTGTGGGGGGATACAATCAGTACTGTGGAGGATATTCAGTACTGTGGAGGGATACCATCTTTTCAGTTCTGTGGAGGGTGTTTAGCAATGTGGAGGGATAAAATCACTGTGTGGCGCTTGATCAGTACTGAAGAAAGCAAATCTACATTTAATTCCTCTCCTTTTGTTCAAGTGTTTATAGTTCCTAAAGCTTGGTTCCCACTAAACAAAAGATGCATTAAAAAGGAGTTAGAAGTGCATAAGAAAATGCGTTTAAAACGTGTCAGCAAACTAAAAATCATTGCACTCATTCACACTACAGCTTAACTTTGACGCATTTCAGGTTCATTTCTTTCATTTGACGCATTTTTCTATTATTTTCGCAAGATGGAAAAGATATTGTTATAGATATTAAAAAGTTGCTTTTGCTTATAATACTCGGTAATATTGCGGGGAATTCGCAGAAAAAGGAAAGTAAGGACGAAGTTGCATAGAAAGCGTAGGTTTTGGGAATAGGAGATTTACACCAAAACATTGGAACTGAGACTTCCTTCGGCAAAAACAAACAAGTATCCAACACATTACTTATGATACCCATCCACAGTACTGAACACCCTCCACAGTACTGATGGTATCCCCCCACAGTACTGATGGTATCCCTCCACAGTACTGATGGTATCCCTCCACCGTACTGATGGTATCCCTCCACCGTACTGAATATCCTCCACAGTACTGATGGTATCCCCCCACAGTACTGAATATCCTCCACAGTACTGATGGTATCCCCCCACAGTACTGATGGTATCCCCCCACAGTACTGATGGTATCCCTCCACAGTACTGATGGTATCCCTCCACAGTACTGAATATCCTCCACAGTACTGATGGTATCCCCCCACAGTACTGATGGTATCCCTCCACACGTACTGAACACCCTCCACTGTACTGATGGTATCCCTCCACAGTACTGATGGTATCCCCCCACAGTACTGAACACCCTCCAATGTACTGATGGTATCCCCCCACAGTACTGATGGTATCCCCCCACAGTACTGAACACCCTCCACAGTACTGAATATCCTCCACAGTACTGCACAGACGTTCTCCAGGGTGATAACAGAGATCTATTGTCAAAGTACTGAAGCAACTGCGGATATGGGCATGAATTTTTTATGCTAAGCTGAGAAACTACAGCCCAGAATTGTTAGGCCATTGAACCATTAGTGCTCATTCACAAGAACTTCTGTAGATAGATAATCATAATACAATAGGAAAGAATCGATTTAAGATGTTTGCTTGTGTTTTTTGTTGTCTTTTAAGAAAGCTTTGTCGTTCCTTCTCTCTGCCTCTATAAGTTCTTCTTTTAAGAAAGCAAGGAAATCAACCATTATATACACGCTTCTTTTATAAAGAACTACTTTATAAGGAACCTACATGTAGAATATCAAAAAATTTAAAGAACTCATGCTAAAAAAGATGATATCATATCAAATAGCGTATGGAACTATTCCAACTTTGAATACACTGCAAACAATCAAGAGTAAGGAAGCCATTCCATTCATTTGTAGTCAAAACTCGCATAAATTGTATGTATGTTACGCATGTATCAAATGTTTGCTTGAGTAGTTTCCAGCTTTTCTCACACAGGTATCTCTTTGTAATATTCATGGCCCTAAATATACAGTTAAAATCAAGAAACTGTTAAGGAACTTTTGTACTGCAATTCTAATCAAATGATGTCCAAAATAATGAACTTAGGAACTTGACCTTGAGCTATCTTCTTTATAAAGGAAAAAGTGTTTATTTGTTAGCGCAGGAAGGGTTCTGCGAGCTACACTTACAGCAGATGTGGACCTGCAAGTTTGGAAATTTTTCTACTTGGGACATTCTTACTCCAACCCCTTACAATCGGTTAGTTAAAGCTATCCATATAATAAGAACTCTTTGCTTTGTTTTGGACTCATATGTTTCTTATTTTTGGATGACGACTTAGGCCTATTTTTATCTTTGAATCGTGTACAAAACTTCAAAATTGCATGAAAAGCAGAAACATCTTTAAGGGTCCTTTAGGGGTCCCAGGGAACTCGTGAACGTGGGAATTGTATTCAGGGAACAAGAGAACATGGCCAAAACCAAAAGAGAACAGTGGAACATCGGGAAACAACAGGGATCAGATAAAATCCCCCTTATCAACCTCCTTTACTATCAATAAAACTATGCTTACAAAACTCCAGGGAACAAGGGGATTTTTCGGAGGGAACAGGGGGACATGTAGCCCCTCACGCGACCCTCATCTTTAAGTACACTTAAAAGCTTGTTTCGTTTCATTCTATTTAGTTAGGTGGAATTTTTACCTAGATGGGATCCGCATGCACCAGGGAGCGTTGGCATGCACCAGTAAAATTGAAGCTTAATTGGTATTTTGTATTACCATTACCAGTGTTGCATTGTACAATGCAAATACAGCTTCGCCTTTCTGATTGGTGCATTTCGATCCTCAGGTGGGTTTATAATCTGCCTTATACTGCGGTCAGGCTGCAAATTAATCCGGTTTGGCGTTCTGATCGGTCATTTCCACAAATCGAATCGAATCCGATTGGCAGAAATTTAACCTGGCTTGAAAAAAGCTGGTTTTGAAATGTCAGTTTGAAAGCAGCATTAGTCAATCGTTTCAGCCTGTTTCTGACCCTTATACCCTGAAACGAGTATCAGACGAGAAAAGCTTCAGTACGTTCAAAGATGTTTGCGCTTTTCTTCGCGATACAAAAGTACATTTCTTCTTCAATTTAAACGACTTTGACCCAAACCCACCTGCTTTCCGAATTAAGAAAATGGTCCACTGTGTATATTACAGTGTGCCATATGTTTCTGCAGAATTTTCTTCAAAATCCGCGTTTTTGTGCAGGGATTGACGTCAGTGCCACTGTTCATTTTCCTGTCCATCTGCTTGAAGCTAAAATTCTTACAAAACTTTAATTTGATGACGATAGATAGTACTTGGAAGTAATTGAACAACTTGGGTAGATTTCGTACAGTAGTTGGTGAAAACTCTAATGCTTGTATTCATGGGGGTTAGACTTGTTTAACCCTAGTTAGTGACTATAACAAGACGGGTTATCCCGCGTTTTCCCGCGGTAACTCAAGGTTGCAAGTCTTCCGCCTTCGTTGTCCGTACAAGTTAGATTAGCTAAGTTTGAGAAGGTCAAGAAGCAAAAAGTAATTATCCATGTGAATCAAAATTTTCCCCTCCCTCCCCCTCTCCCTCTGTTCTCTCTCTCTTTACTATTTTTCCTTCCGACAGAACTTTTTTCCGTTTCTGTTGGACAAGGTGCATTGCCCGGAAACCGCGGTTCCATAGCCAATCACCTGACCGTAAAGGGTCTATTGTGCAGGCAAACAGGGTAGTGCACAAAATGCCCAATTTTCCTGCTTTCCCCGGGGTTATAGGAATTAAGTTGTGATTATCGTCTTCTCGATCATCATCATCATCATCATCATCATCATCATCGTCGTCGTCGTCGTCGTTGTCAATATCATCATCATCATCATCATCATCATCATCATCATCATCACAATCATTGTCTTCATTGTATTCCTGATAACGTATTGCTTCCACTGAACGCCCGGGGCGCTTATTAAACTTTCTATGGGGAGAGTGAGGTGTTTATTTTAGAATCATCTTTCTGTTTCAAGACTACTACAGTGCTTACGAAAGGTGCTAAATTTGAATTTGATGATGGTTTACTGTATGTGTAATCATTATGGTGTAATCAAAAGAAAACAGCATGTTTTAAGCCTGTTTCGTTTTATGTCGATAGCCTTGCTTTTACATCATGAATTTTAAACTTAAATGGGACTTAAATACATTAATATCAATTTCAATTTCCATGACATCTTCATCACTGTCACCATCACAATCATGGTCATTTAATTGCCATCATCATCATCATCATCATCATTATCATCATCATTCTTACCATCATCATCATCATCATTATCATCCTAATTGTTATGATTATTATCATCATTATCGTCATAATCACACAATCATCACACATAATCACATATCATCATCATCATCATCATCATCACAATCATTGTCACTTCATTGCCATTATCATCATCACGTTCTTCTTCATCATCATCATTATCGTCGTCGTCGTCATCATCATCATCATCAATATCATTATCATTATCATTGGGATCTTCATCGTCATCTTCATCATCATCATCATCATCATCATCATCATCATCATCATCATCATCATCATCATCATCATCATCATCAGCATCGTCATCATCATCATCATCATCGTCGTCGTCATTACATCACCATCTTCTAATTTTCTTTTGGTTTTGAAGACCTTTGAACATTATCATCTGTGGCAGATTGAGATTAGAAAACGTGATTTTGATGAAGCTTTTTTTGAATTGAATTCAAGCACCTATCTCACCTTCGCAAATATCATTAATAATTCTAGTGATATTTCTCAATTTGTTATCATTTAATTTCATGCAGATACCTGCAATCGATATCATATTAACATTTAAACATTGCAGGTCCACAAATACGCAATTCACAACGTGTTTTTTCGACTTCTCTGATCAG
The DNA here is from genome assembly GCA_014526335.1 of Chrysaora quinquecirrha. Lineage (NCBI taxonomy): Eukaryota > Metazoa > Cnidaria > Scyphozoa > Semaeostomeae > Pelagiidae > Chrysaora > Chrysaora quinquecirrha. Next base: position 7,154,446 of record JACTAT010000039.1, read on the forward strand.
TTTTAATCAGTATAAACACGAACAGACGCAAATCGCATGAATCCATTACACTGCGACACCTGTAATAGTTTCTGAAGCCGCTACAATGCGTGGCTGTTGCACGCCTTTTTTATTTTACGATATTTTTCGGACCTTATAGTTTGATTTTAATTGCACAAAATAATTAATTTCACAACTTCAAATCGTTAAAGTTCTATAGTATATGCGTCTATCTTATTGGCCCTGGCCAAAGGATCAAACATTACTGGTCAAACAATCGAGATTTGCATGCCGAGCAAAATGTTTGACCGTTTTTGCCACTTCCTACACAAAACATTGTTTATCAAACATTTTGTGCTTGTAAACAAGCAAAAATGTTTTTGAATTGTTTCTAATACGTTTTGTAAGTTGTCTAAAACGTTGCTTAGGGAATTCTGCTTGTCAAGCAATGTTTTGCGACGTGGAAAATGGTCAAACATTTCTCGACTAGCGATTAAAACAAAATTTGTTCTATACATTTAATTTTAAATATCCGAAAGCCCAAACCTTGCATATATTTTATTGGTTAAACAGCTATTCAAAAACGCTTTCATTATTGGCAGAAATGTTACTTAGAGTACTTCCATCTATAACCAAACTTTCCTCAGTTTGTGTTCCAGCGTCTTTGTCGTTTCTTTTCGGATAGCGGCTTTTGTAATATTTTGCCAACGCAAAATAGATAAGCTCATATTGTTCCTGTAAGGATAGAAGAACATAACTTCAATGTGAAACTTTTCATTGCTCAGGCTCTGTTGTTTTCAGTATTCCCTGGGTCCAGAGCTCCAAGGGACCAAGGGTCACAGGACGTGGAAAATAGGACAAGGAAAAGAGAGAGAGACCCATCTTTCAACGACCTCGTTCTCGCGCCCTCTACCAGTGCATTTCCTTCGCTTCTTATTTTCCACTCCCTGTGATTCTTTGAGGCTTCGTTACCCAGGGTACTTTCAGAGACCAGGGAAACGGGGGAGTTGCGATCCAACAGTCAAAGGTCTCCCACTTTTTCTTAAGACAATAGAGACCCCCCTTTTTTAGCCTGAGTTTCAGTCTTATTGTCTCTTACTTCAGGAGTAAGAGGTCTGGAAACAAACTAATATCTTGACTCAAGTGTCCCTTGTTTGGTCCCAGAATTACGGATGCTGTGGCGTCGTGGTTGTCTTATCCAGCTTGTTCGTCTTGTCAGGAGCTCAGTTAGTACGGGATTCGAGCGCCAGCCACGGTAGCGTCACAGCAACCCCACAGCAAGAGTTGAGGTCTCGTTTGATCATCTACTGTTCATCAAAAGACAATTTCACTTTTACAGGCCTGTTGGCATTATGTGGAGAAAGTTCTGTTCCATGTACGATGTACGCCCTTTTGCAGCCGCTTTCAGCTCATATTGTTCCTGTAAGGACAGAAGAACATAACTTCAATGTGAAACTTTTCATTGCTCAGGTTCTGTTGTTTTCAGTGCTCCCTGGGTCCAGAGCTCCAAGGGACCAAGGGTCGCAGGACGTGGAAAATATGACAAGGAAAAGAGAGAGAGACCCATCTTTCAACGACCTCTTTCACGCCATTTTGGTGTGCGCAGATCCAGTGAATTTTTTAGTTGTTTTAGCCATTCGACTGTTGTCGAACTTGTAAGAAATTTGTCATGCGTCCCTCGCGGTTACTTGTGTGGTTTTTGGAGATTTTCCCTGAGTATAAGCTATACCCTTTTGGCCAAAATCGATCGATTTCTCGGGTTTATTTTGATCAGTGTTATGGACTAAATGCATTACTTTAGCCCACGGGCAATGTTTTCCGAAAACCCCAGAGAAAACGTCAGAAAAAGTTTTCCTTTGACTCGATTTATACAACTGCAACAATGCCATCTCGCACTTTATGGCGCCCATGTAAAATGAGATTTCCACGTGGCACGTGCGACGTGCACTTGAGAAAACTTTTGCATAGTTTTTCAGATATAATTCGATTCAGTGTAAAAGTTCAAAACAATCCAGTCGTGGCTTCATTGGGAGAAGGACATTCAAACGCTCGTTGTGGAGGAGACAGTGAGAAAAAATTACAAAAGACAAGAAGAGAAGACAACAGGACAAGGTGAATTATTTTATGCTTAATTTGGTGTACTTTCTGTGTCTTTGATGCTTTGTATGATGCAAAATGACAGGAATGCTTACGACAGTTTGAGACCGTGGCTCTAAAATATTTGATTTTCCCTGACGCTAATTCTTAGGCCTAATTCAGACGGGTCAGTTTTAGTGTCTTGCCGGAGTCGCGCCATGTAAGCAATAGACTGCTTTAGCAGCAAGGCACGACCTAGACTTACTACATGAGTCGTACTTATCCCTATTGAATTGAATTGCTGGACGCTCAAACTGAAGCGAACAACAACAACGTCAATTCAATTCAATGTGAGTGAAAGTTAGGGACTTGGGAAGCAAGTCTAGGCACGACCGCCAAGAGAACGCCATCCTTTTAAGGATGGTTAATGGATGTCGACCGGCTTACTAGGGCCTAAGGGTAGGGCTAGTTACAAAAATCCCTCTTTTAGGCCACCATTTGCATCCGAATCGATATCTTTTGTAGTTTTTACGATAGATCCTCGTAATTAAATGCGACAATAATCACAAGTTTTAGCTGATTTGGCTGTGGAATTGTTTACAGCTTCCTAATAATGCAAAACTCTGGCGTTTGCATCGCAACGTGAAAAAAGCTAAGATGAAATATTGTCGCATGGGGCCACAGGCTAGACGTCTGAATCAACGCCGTGCTAGTGTCGGTCCAATGCCGTCCGGCACGGCAATATGGGCCGTGCCTAAATTTAAGCTCGAGCCAAAGTCACTGATTGTTTCAGACAGGCTAATGCCGTGCCACGGTGCGACTCTGGCACGATGTCTCTCTGAGGGCATTATACCTCACTCGCGGACATATAAATGCGTACGGCAGCGGCATTCTTTGATATCTTTTGCCGTACTCCCGTAACTGAAACAGCTTCGAGTCTATAAATGAACGCGAGTCACGAGAGATCAAATACGGTGAAAATTGTCCTCACCTGTGTCTGTACCATTGCTGTCCGTTGTTGTCGTAATTTTCTCACAGTATTGAACACGTTAAAACTATTTTCTTCGCATGCGCAGTCGATTAGCTTTGAAATTGCAACAAACACGCCAGATTTGCCTGTTCCAGCCCTGAAAGATGAAAGTGACTTAGTTCGATTTCATATAACTTTGCTTATCATATATAAAGAGTTACTCTTGGGTGTGCATTAGTATTACCAATGAACATCGAAGTCTTATGGCACTGAAGTGAGAGGGCATATCATTTTTACAAAGAAGAAACAGCAGTTGCTCAAGTCATGAACATTGGGAAACACCGCATTCAATGTTTTCTTATCTAAAATTTCCTGTAAGGATTTTGAAATCATATTTCAGAGAGAGGTTCATATCATCAGGTTAAGGAACAGCAGTGGCTCAAGTCATGAACCTTGGGGAACACCATACTCAATGTTTATTTCAGCGAGAGATAATTCAACAAAAATTTACTGTAAGGATTCTGTACATATTGTAAGCATCCAAATCTTATTTATAGCTTACACAGCATGCATATCATCTTGTCGAAGAAGGAACAGCAGAGGCACAAGAAAGGAACATTGGGGCACAACCATTCAATTTTTTCAACCATAGATAACGTACTTACACTTTACGATGGGAATTTTTAATGCTGTAAGCACATTTAATCTTATTGATATAGACTTATTACATGAGTCGTAGTTTCGCTATTGAGTCTATGCTGGACGCTGAAACTACGACTCATAATTTTTCAGCAGAAAATGTGGTCAAAACCGTTGAGCCTCGTTTCAGAAAAAGCATAATTCGAAATTCGAATTTCAATAATGGCGTAGTTTCAGTGGAAAACTTCTAACCCCAACCAGCAGAAAACTGCCTAGAAATTGACATTTGAACAAAAAAACAAATGAAAAACTGTGAGGTTTTGCTTAATCATATTTGAGAAGTTTCGACACTTTTTTCAATAATAGGGATAAACATTATGCAGAATTTTAAAAAGAGAGCACGTCCAATTTTCTCTCATGAAGCAAAAACACATGAAACTTTATCTTACGAGAAAAATAGATATGGCTTGGCTGAAGTTTGATTTTCAAAGCGGAATAATTTTTCCCAAAAACAGATTAATTATCGAGATTCAGATAGAAATGAATCTATTTTAGGAGTAAAACGGCAAGTTTAGCAAAGGAATTGTTGGCAATTTAGACAGTTCGCATCTAGATGTTGTCCTATCAACAAGCAAGCATTCTCAAAATGAGCGAAAAGTTTTGACTTTTCTGTGTCTACTTTCGTTTTAGGACTCTGATAAAACTTACAAATTTCGCTCGCCCAGATTGCAAGGTTGAAAGTATAGGTACCCAAAAGTTTTCATACAAAAGCAACAATTTTAATTCACCAACCTGGAATCTCAAGAACACTGAAAATTTCTATCTAAGATATCTAGGTTCTTTTCCTTTCAGCAAAACTTTCAGCAAAGAAGGGTAGCACACAAGGTTTTTGGCAGCCAGTTTAGTAAATCATCAAACCTTTGTTTGAAAGGTGTTTACCGCTGTTTTCATCCTCACTGTTTGCAATGTTTATGTTTCAACTTTCTTCAGAAATATTATTCGCAGTGGCTCCCAAGTTTGTTTTTGTGAAAGCTGTGCCGGAAAATCGCTCACCAATGTCGCTCGAAGCTTGAGATGAAATCGAGGAAAAGGTGGGAGAAAGATGGTGAGCCAATCAGATTGGCGGAATTTTCCGTTCTGCAATCTGATTGGAGGACTCCAAAAAGTTGGAGCCGTGACCACTTTTTTTGCTTAAAGATTATGAGTCCCACTTTGAGCAAACAGCTATAGGGTAGTTGTTGTTGTTGTTGTTGCTGTTTGCGAATAGTGGGACTCGTGTAATAAGTCTAACTCAACGGAGGTTTAAACTCTAAGAAGTGTCAGACACAAAGAGCTTTTAAGACCCCGTTTACAAGGTCATGGATCCGTTCCCAAAAACGGTCATGATAGGCTTTACGTTAACACGGACGAGTAAGCATGGGTCCATTCCTTTTTGGGAACGAGAGCGTATATGTCTGGATTCGCTAGAAAAGCGGATTTGGGTCCGTTCCCGATCAGTTTCCTTGTAAACGCAACATGAGTATGTTTAAAGACGTCCCCCACTTTTTCTCGCTATTTTGAATTTCTGTACCACTGAAAGACTATTTACGTTATACAGAAATAGTTTTATAAAAATCAGCATTTTTAACATCTCATACCAACCTCTGTGTTAAGAAGAGACAACGCAACGATCGCCAACGAATTATTTTCCCAAACCATGCACCAGAGATCAAATATCGTAGCCTCCATCGGGTTCTGCGTTACTATGAAGCCTCGTTTTCGTTTAGTGCTGCTGATATAACTCGCATTGATGTAATCAGACCCGTCTGTTTGGTCGGCTGCGACGCCATCTTTGTTTAGAGTTACTCTGGTGTGATCATAAGGAAGAATCTTCTCAAATCGATTTTTCCTTGCGTTCAGTGACAACGCCCCAACTTCTGATGTATTGTTTAGCTCAGTCATACCTCTACTCAGCTCTCTAAATTCAGTTTGAAATCCACTATTGCCTAAAAACAGAATATGTAGATCATAGATATTTATCTAGTACAGGCAGAACCCACCAGATTGGGGTAACTACTAGACTACATGGGCTACATGCCTGTCAAAAGTCGTTGGAACACCCCATAATTTTCGGAATAAGGGCTACTTAGTCGACTTGACACTTATCCCCTGGTATGCATATAGCATATAGCAGGGTGCAGCCGCAAACGGCGCTCATAACTACCGACCAGGTACCCATTTATACACCTGGGTAGAGAGAGGCACATTTGTGTCAACAACTTGCCCAAGTTTGTTATCTTTGCAGCACAAGTGGATAGGCCATGGCGAGAACCCACAACATTTTCGTTGCGAGTCCTGCACGCTAGCCACTGCGTCATAGAGCCACCACTATAAATGAGCTGAGTATCATGCCGGCAACGACAAATAACCTTGAGAAAATTGCCTTCTCCTTCGAAGCAGTTTTGAAAAATTAAATCGATGTAGGTAGGTTTCCAAAACTGCATCACCTGTTGTCGAGTCTGTCTCTTTATTCTTTGTAACATAATCCAAAATGTTTCGTATGTTGATGTCAACCCTACTTTTGAATGTAATGTATTCGAGAATACAGTCATGTATGAAGATGTATTCATCCAGTGTTTTTACGCATTGGAATCTCTGATCTCTGAAAAAAATCGGAATATTGGAATATTTGATAAAGGAAAAATGGACTGTTGGAATAATATCTGCTGTGCTTAGAGTTCTATAATCAAGAGGCTATCTTTCAGGAAATGGTCAGCCCACCATAAGCTACAATCTTGGACAAATATATTGGAACGGCCTAAATAGTTTTTCTATTATCTATGAATCCCAACGTCTCTCCTGTTGCAGTGTTGTTTCGAATTCTTGCTTTACTACCAACATTGTTTTGGGGGTAAAGAAGGGAAGCATTGCAGTTATTATTAAAGTAGAAAATCGCATTGAAGCATTGGAGTTAGTAAAGTAGGTTGGGCTAAATTCATTGGAAAAAAGGCCTTGTTCCAAATATTTTGTCAAAGATTATGGAATCCGGAATCCTGAAGCATTAGAATACTGCAATATATTGGAACAAGGCAATGATTGAAGTCAGGGTATTGGAAGTCAACGGTATATTATGAACAAAATTACGGAATATTAATTTGATACAGTAAATGGACATTCGACATACTGGCCAATCGGCTCATTATTCTAAGTATCAACGAGGCATTGGGAATGATCTAGACGGTAGCAGCCTAGGGGTGCTAATTGGCTTCAGCCCCCAGCCATAATTGACGCCCGTTGTTTCTGAAGCATGGGCTGAATAATGGCCCGAAATATTTGAAGAGCGATTCGGCTCCGTAGAATATGCTGCTTCCTTCAATACAGACATCGAGCTAGCTACCGAACATGTTAATGCCTTATAATAGAAAGACACTGTCGGACACTGAACACTGGAATTTGGTAGATTTACGTTTTAGTTCTCATTCTAGATGTTTTTCAGTACCCGGCAGCATTCCATTTCTGGTTCTAGCTTCTATAGGCCTATGAGTGGCTATTTTTGAGGTCTTTTAGAAGCCGTTTTCCGAATATCAACGCCAGGCCGATTTCTTTACTTGCATGAGAGTGGTCACTGGCAGTGGGTTTTTTCGTCCTTCGTGGTCCTTTAACGTCCCAATTAATCATGAGACTTGTCCGCAATTTTACGTGATCAACCGAGTCACAGAGAGCAAAGTTCTTTCATCTTGTAATGCAAGGTCCTAGCCTGGGTTCGAACCGCAGTCTTAAGCACAAATGGTGCACGTGTTTACTACTACACAACGCTGACCACGCATGTGTACTACGTACCTTGCTATGTTGACATTGAAGAAGACATTGATATCTCCTTGTTGCTCTATTCTTTCCAACTGATTATCAAGGACAATAAAAACACCGGTTCGTCCACATCCAGATGAACAGTGAGCCACCTAGAGAAGAAAAGTAATCAGAACAGTTAACCAGACAATTATTTTCAATGTAGGCTTGTGTGGTGGGTAACGCTGCAAGATTAACGACAGCTAAACTACAAGAGTGACTGGGGGCTGAGCTGTTTATGATGGCAAACACCGTCCTGGAAGACCTAATAACAGATGACATGACAGTGTAATGAGATAAGGAATGGCGTAGTGGCAAAGAACCGAGAATACGAAGCGTCTATGCTACAGATGCCGGAATCCATATGGATGATGTAGAAATGGTCCAGCAGATTTGGCATCACCAACGATAATAAGCAAGCAACCAAACATCAATTATCCATCATGAATTTTCAATCACCAATCAGTCACTAAATCATTCAATCAATAAACCAACCAATCAATCAACCTATCCAACTAATCAAAGAATCAAAGAATCAACCAGTCAATCAGTTATTCACTTAAGCAGTTAATCAATTAATCAACAATTAAATGAATAATCCAATCAGTCAATCAATCAGTCAATCAAGCAATCAATCAGTCAGTAAATCAATGAATAAATCAATGCAGCAATCAAATCAGACAATCACTGAAGGAATCAACCAATAAAGTAATCATTCAACCAATTAATCGATCATTCAATCAAGCAATCAGTCAATCAATCAGAAAAATAATCAATGAACCAATCAATCGATCAGTCGCTCAATTAATCAATCAGTCTGCAGATAAATCGATCTGCAAGTCAATCAAGCAATCAATTCCATCAAATTCATCAATCAATCAATCAAGGAATCAGTTGGTCAGTAAATCAACCAATCAATCAATCAATCAATCAATCAATCGCAATGACTTCAAACACTTACCAGTGGTTGCCTGTTATTCACCCTGAACGTACTGACTTTCTGCACGAATTCAACAAAAGATGTCGGATGAATTGGAATTTCTCTCCCTACTGGCCAGGATGTGTACTGAAAATGCCGGACCACTCTTAGCTCAAAGGAATCCTTGCATTTCAGCTCAAAAGTCCGAATTACGTAGTCCGGATAATAAGCAACATCTAAGGCTTTGACAGTGATTTTGTCGTAATTTCTATCTGATTCTTCTGGCCAGTATTTTGCACATGTTGGTGATCCTCTCTCGTGCAGATGAACTATCTACAAAAAAATATTACAAAGTATGAAAGAAAAGGTTTTTTCCTTTGTGGACAGACTCGCAGGGTGTAGACGCGAAAATAGAGCTTAAGAACCATTACCACTTCTTCGAACATTTATGTCAAAATTTTCATGAAGTGAATATCCACAACTAACGATGGTAGGAATTGAAAGTAATCAAGCAAGAGGGGTCGTCCTAAGAGCTGCCCATTTCCCCAGAAGGTCGTTTCAGAGGAGACCGTCAAATTCTTAAGCCTGGTTTTCACTAACTAAAGAAACAGCGGTTTTCATATGGGTTTTGTATTGAAGTTAAGTTGCTAATTTCTACTGCTAGCCTAGAGATACTAGAGATACGAGTCGGCTTCATAGTTTCCCTCTTGTCTGGATGCATATAGCATAAAGCAGGGTGCAACCATACACAGCGCTGATAACTACCGACCAGGTATCCATTTATACACCTTGGTGCAGAGAGGCACATTTGTGTTAACAAATTGCAACTTACCAGACGATGCTATCTCTGCAACACAAGTGGATAGACCGTGGCTGGAACCCTCAACATTTTCGTTATGAGTCCTGTACGCCAACCAATCCACCACAGGGACCACAAATACTACAGTATTCTGAGTTGATCGACGATGTTTGCAGTTAGTTTTCGAAAATCAGCGACAATTAACGACGAAATTATGACGAATACTTTTAACGATACGACTCGCATCATACAAGGCACCTACCATAACTACTGCATATATTTCTTTCTCCCATATCATTCTCCAAAAATCATTTACTGTCTCCGGTAGAGGTGCTTGTGTAGCAATATACGACTTTGTTCCATCCAGTCCCTCGACATAATTCGCATTGATGTAGTCCGACCCGATCTTTGAAGTGTTCTCTTCTAGAGTCACGCGTGTTTTGTCGTACGTTGGTACGCTGGCAAAGCGATTCTTTAGGTTATTGTACGGACGATTGCCAATAGAACAGCCAATAGTTCGAGGAACGTCGAGTTTGGTAAATTCGTTCTTGAAACCTCGGTTGTCGGAGAATTTCATTGCTGATACGTGATCGAAGAAATTGTCGGCTGAAATCGGGATCTCGGTGTCTGTGAAAATAGATAAGAGGTGATTAAAATAATGCATAGAAACAGAGCATTAGGTGTTCAAATTTTCAACTCAGAGCCTCGTTTTCAAAATCAGAAAAGTGAATGAGCGAATGAGCTTGAAATCACAGGACACAGCAGGAAGGCCTGCAGAATTAATTGCTGAGTCCAAATGGGAAAACGAACTCTTTTGCCCACTTTTGCTTGCTTTTGGTTTTTATAGATTCCAAAACATGATTCCGAATTAGCATATCTAAAGCTGTGGCTAAACTAGGAGTCATGTCCACGTGACATTGTATTCGATGTATCTCCAAGGGTGGCTAAACATTCGAGTGATAAACGGGCAGCGTGTCCCACGAGTCGCAGAAAAATATTTGCGTGTCTCTCACTACAGATTTTGTCGCGTGCTACAAAGTTTCTGAGGTGGCTAAAATGGGATATATCGAGAGGACATGACACATGCGACAATGTCACGTGCGACAGTGTCGTTTGCGACATGTCTCCTAGTTCAGCCAGACCTTTAGGATAATTTACTGAGCAATACATAAGCATACCTGCTAGTCTGCCAAGTTGTTGCAGTTTGCTCTCTCGTCGTGCCATGTCACGTTTGTCGTAATTTCTTTCTGCGCAAACAACACATGCGCGAAAAATCCCAAAAGATACCAAAATCACACCAATAGAGCTGCCGAGAATGATTGCAACCAGTTTCACGACGTACATCGTGTCGTCTTGTGAATTCGAGCCTCCATTAGCGATTGGTAGTCTGCAATTATCTGGAAGAAGAATAATCAATTTGATCTATTCGTAGTTCAGCGCAGTTCTGCAATTTAAACATGGATATTCCCTTGACGGTTTAAACAGAAAGGGGAAAACGGTACAAGCATGCGCAGAAGACATTTGAACTTTCAAAACTTTCAAAACCAAACCGCTTTCCGTTTGAAGGTTGAAAGTTAACCTCGAGTCTAAATTTGATAGTCCAGCATTTGATAGACGGGAACTTTACGTACGACTTACCGGTTACCATTTGCCGCTTTCCATCAATAATGTGAAATGGAAAGCCGCCTAAAGGGCGGATTCTATCGGAACATTTTGCCGAGCGTCTGCCTTTCGTAGACTTTGTAAACTGTAAAACGGCAGGTTTTGGAGGCTCCCAATCCTCCCGTCCCTGTAGCGTAGATACCCTGGGTACAACGCATCAAAAATCGAAATCGAAATTAATAAAAATTTGATTCAATAATGAAAAGTGACAAGTACGGACTGGGTCCTAGTAATCTTAGAAGTCTGGACACTAGTCATGTTTTCCCTTTATAATTGTATAGCTTAGATTTTAGATTCATTCGCTTTCATTCGCTTTTATTCGCTTTCTACGTATTCGTTCGCTCTCACGTTAACGTTCAGGTTTACTCACGATTATTACGATGTTATACTTAGGTGTTTTGTATATATTTCATGAGGTTTCGTGTACAGTTTTCAACGTGTTGTCTCTTTCTATACTTCACAAAAAGGAAAGCCACCAAAAGCCTCCTTTCTCTCTTCAGTAGCAAATAGAAGGTTATGAAAAATGTTTTTAAAAGTTTTGTTTTCGTAAATGTTTTTATTAATCACTCTTCTTTTATTCAGACAGAGTAAAGAACAGAACAAAAACTTCGAATTCCAAAAAAGCAAATGGACTCATTTATGTTGTACTCACTTGAATTTGCTGTCCCGATTTTGAGAAAACCACTTTGAGGCCATTCTTCGTAAGTCCCATTTGCATATGAAATATTTGTTGATATGCTGATGTTGTATGTTGTTTGTGGTTCTACGAAGAAACAGTCGTATTAGATAGCTAGCAGTCCGATCAGCCGAAGCGACAAAAATCCTAAGTGCATGCAAGAGCAAGCAATATTTTTTTTGTTAACCTAGGTCACGGGTTTCAGCAGAGCAGCCATAAAGCTGCTTCAGACGTTTTTCCTGAGTCCCAGTTATCGCTCATCAAACCGAGACTAACACCAATCCGAGATCACCAAACTGCAGTATGAGCGTTCAGTAGTTGAATTCAATAGCTATCACTACTTCTCAGGTAATAAGTCTACTGCAGTTTGTGCCCCTAGACTAGACTGTTAATCTAGAACGAATCTCCTGGGTACTCAATAACCATCCTTTGAAGTTCGGACAGCTGAGTTGACTGTAGGCTTGTGGAAAGTGGTCCGGACGAGATTCGAACCCACAACCTTACGGGCATTACGATGGTGAGAGACTAGTGCCTTGAACACTCAGCCAAGTGTTTCAGAAGACTGACGGGAAACAGCAGGAGGTTGTTGTTGTTGTTGGTGTTTCTTTATTTGAGTAGGCTTTTATTTCTAGCTTTTCAATTAATTTAGTCCTACTATGCAGGCTTGGGACCCCTAGGTCAACGTCCCTACCGGAGGACGGCAGAGTGAGGTGTTTAGTCATCCGTCTAGAAAGTCACCCATCCAGATACTGACTTCGTGTGACCAAGCTTAACTTCAGTTGCCTTACGGATACTGACAAAGCCACTTGGCCACTCACTCCTAAAAGCTACACGTCAAACAACTAATACCAGGGGTACAATGTTAGGAATAATTCCTAAGCAAAGGAGCTTCGGGAGCTTGGCTTGAAGGAGCACAAAACTATAGAACCCATAGGAGTTAAACTGTACATGTGATACCTAGATTTGATAGGAGATAAAATGTTTCGTTGTCTGCTGTCTTAGCAGCTGAAGAATTTGCGGTAGTTTCATAGTAGATGATGTAGTTGTTTATCGTCCATTGCGTTGCTGGGTTAGACCATGATAGATTCAGTGAGATGATGCAATTCCTTGTGACGTTCACAGCGGTTATGTTCTTTGGAGAACCTAAAAAGAAAAGGAAATATGCGCAGTTAGTTGCTGCTTCCTTGGATGGGTCATATGGTCTGTTCACAATGAACACGAATGGGTACATTTTGTATTCATTTCAGGGAATAACAACATTTCCTTGGTTTGTTCTGTAACGATCGAACACAAAGCAGCCATAAATGTTCATGGCTGATGTCAGATGGATGTTTTGTGAGCTAATCTCGTCATTCCGTAGCACTAAATTACAGTTAACTGCCATGCATTCCATTCCAGGCCTTTGGGCCCGTAGGTTGGAATGGACCAATGAGCAAAAAGTACACTAATTTGAACCGTTGACGATGCTGCGGAATTGAACTCTTGCCGGTGAGGCTATATATTTCAAATCTTGCCTCAAAACAAAAAGCTATGGATTTGTACCACTGGCCAGAGAGGTGACTAAAGGTTTTGAACCAATGACCGTACCAAAAGCTGAATTTGGGCACTTGAAATTTGAGGCTAAAGATTTGTTTGAAAGATCAGAAGAAGGTTTGATTTTTTAATATATGACTTGAAAGACCCTTGATTTGAACTCTTCACCTGATAGAGCTGTCGGATTTGATCCATCGACCCTAGCCCAGGGTTTGAACCTGGAGTCGGAGGCTATAGACTTGACAAGCGATACCAGGAGGGACTCTGTTTCAAATGAACGACCCGATAGGCCAATAGGTTGTGGATTTGAACCTTTGATGACGCTTGAAGCTAAGCATTTGAACCAAAGACCTGTTGAGTAACCTTGGATTCGAACTAATTCATGACTCGAAGGGTCATGGGTTTGAACTGGCTGCTGACCTGAGAGGTTAAAGATTTGATCCAATAACATAAAAGGCCATTTACTTAAGTTATCCGTGAGGGCAAGGATTTGAATCTTAGACCAATGCCATAGCCTTCTATCTTTGTAACCCTGATGACTTATCCCTCGTTTTTCTGTGAGATCTAGCCCCCGTATTTGAACCCCTTACAGTATGTAAATATCAAAGGTTCTAACCAAATTGCCAACAAACAAACTTAATCATCATAAACCATGCTTGTAATAATTAACAATTACACGAATCACTTGAAAGGGGATTAATTACAATTGTCGCTAATTCATCATAAACAGTTATCAAATTAGTCTAACTTATTCAAACAATTCAGTCATTAGATAATTAGCTACATATCTTTAAAAATACGAGAAAAGTGTTATTAAATCTGTAATTAACTGAACATTTCTATTGCTAATTACGAAATAGGCACGAGGACAATTCTTGTCTATGTTCTGATGTATCTGTATTGATGGCATTTGGTTCCCTGTGTTACACAAACAATCTACATTGCATGTTTCGGTTCGAATCCACTTCTGGATTGTTTGAAGGCAGACCTCACAGCACCTCTGCAATCTTGAACAAAATATACTTGAAAAGCCTCGATATCTCACAGGCATTGGAGTCTTTGGCGTAGCCAACGGTATCACGGGGCCCGAGGGGCAAATCACTCCAAAAAATCTCAACCACTTTTGAAAATCCTTTTGTTATTTTGTAAATCCTTTAATAATTTTCAGGAAATCCTATTGTTCTTTTGTGAAAATCCCAAAAACCTTGTCCAATTCTAAGGAAAGTGATTTGCCCCTCGACGGGGCCCCCAATAATCATCATCATATAGGTTTCGTATATGGCCTAAATCGGACGTATAATTGTGATAACTTTTAATTAGCCCCCCTTTCTTGGTTGTCGAGACTTTTCTAACTACTTTTTACATAGTTTCGTTTGTTAAGCACTGGTTATCAAATTTTCATCGATCAAAGTATGGGTGTGGTTATATGGAACCACATCCCCTCTTATGACGTCAACTTTAGAGCCCCTTGTTACAATTTTAGAAACCACTCTCTGCCTTTGGGGTTTACGTTTCTTTAATCTCCTCCGTAATCTCCCACGTATCATGTAAGGTATTATGGAAATACAGATAATCAAGGAAGGTCATTTTGCTTCCCTTTTCTTATCCAAAATGTGACATCATCATTCAAACATTTAAGACCTTCGCGCAAACACAATTCTTTCTCATTATAGTCCGTATAAGCAAAGTCTGCACGTCGTCTCCCAGACGTTTTGTTAGCAAATCGACTGTATGACTTATGACTGCTTTTGGTAACTAATAGCAGTGATCCTAAGTTGTCTTTTCTAATTCACGGTAGGGTTCAGAGCTCTTTGACTAAATCTCCAAACTCATCCATTGAACAACGACAATCGCTTACTTTTAGATAGCATGTGATGCGCCTTTATTATAAAGTTTCCAGCAGTGAAAAAGCATAGAAATACGTTTATCTGGTGTTTTGATCAGCGATTTCTTAGAACTGACTTCAAAGAACGCAAAGAGCTCCAAATGTCAATGCAGAATGGTGTGGATTATAGAGAAAGCGATTTCAAGGGCAAAACCACAGTCACTCCTAAAATCTTCTAAATCTCATCCTATGCTAAATCATCTTGTTTTCACAAAATTACCAAAGACATAATCGTGGTACGCTTCGTAAAAGTTTCAAAGTTTCAGGCAAACATTTTTAGCAAATGTTTTGCATTGTTTTCCTGTGAAATGAAGAAACCAAGAAATGAATCTTTTTCCAATATTATTTCAGAAATTCCTGCTCTTTCGGTACTCTTTCCCTTTCTTCTATTTTTACTTGTTTGAAAACAACATATTCTGGTACAATTGGAATTTTATCGGAAATATGGAAAATGTTTAAGAAACTATAAAGAAAAAGAACTTAGCTTTAGTTCAGCTTTAATTTTTTTTGTATTGTTCTGTTGTTAATGTAGACCATGTATCCTAGGATATTGTGTCGAATTATAAAAAAAAAGGTTAAAAAATTAAAAAACTTTTAGAACTAGGCCTCGAGCTGGTTTTTCTTATAAAAAAAATGTAATGGAAATATGAGGATAGCTAGTCGCTTTTCCAATAGCTGCAATAAAATGTTTTTTCAAAGCTGCCGTTTTTTTCAAATATATTGAAAAAGAACTTATGATGAAACATTCAGGAAAAATTTCGTTTCCAGGAAAGAATAGCGCTGTATTTTCATCACTATACTTAATTCGAATAGTCGTAACATTACATTATGTTTGGATATACTTGTATCTGGCATAAGTGGAAAGCAACTCTTACCTTTTCCAAACGATAGATGAAATCCAACGAATACCCATAAAATAGACGCCAAAATCTTGATTTCGAGCGAAGCCATGACCTGAGCCTGATCATCTGCTATATCAAACAGGCCTCTTCTTTTTACCAGCTTACGAAATAATAACAGGAATAATAAGACGGAAAAGGGTCGATAACAATATCAAAACCAAACCACCATATCGAGATCCTTTGTGCTCGTTTTAATATATTTTAATGTAGCAACAATGTGGCCACAATAATGCGCAAGAATGTGCTTTTTTCCCGTTGCCTTTTTACGTCCGCGTTTCAGTAATCATGCCGGGGGTGGGGCATAGAGTTTGGTTATATACCTCCCACCTTTTATATCGTATTCACCTTCTAGACTTATTACATTTGTCGTAGTCTACGCTCCTCCAAACCCACCACCCCGCCCCAACTACTCTGAGGAAACAGCTGTATGTTATTGTATTTGTTATAAGCTGTTTTCCGAAAGAGTGGGAGGAAGATAATAAGTCTATTCAACTCCTGTTTTTTGTATCCAAAGTGAGGATCATTTATCCAGGCTTTATAGATAATTTTAACTTGGGTTATTGCTCAAAATGGAACGGATCTTGGAGGATCTTGTGCGGTGAACGCTGGGAAAATGTCCCTTCGAAACCTATAGCAATCAACGAATTTGGCATATACTAAGCCATTGTAATTATATTTTACAAGATTTTGTAAAATATCGAATTGTCAATGGCATCGCTTCATAACCCCAACCTCGTTCCCAGGGCTGTTTTGAAAGGAATACCAAAGAATCATTGCTCGCCTGAATATCCTAAGAACGAGGTTGGTATAGCCTAAACTTCATTGCCAAGATTTTTTCTGTTGTTGTTGTTATCTCAAGCCTCAACAGATATACTGTCGAAAGTTCGTAGAGTGTCCTATTTGCCCTGGGTACGAGGTTGTCATAGCGCAGCTCTCCGTACTTTCGCATATATTGGTTGCTATGCGTTACCAAGAGACATTTTCCCAGCAATCAGTGCGAGAAATAGCGTGAGCAGTGTTAATCTTGAAGAAAAAAGAACGTTTCAATACAGCGCCTTATGGCTGATAGTATTTAGAGATTAAGAAACATTGATTTTTGGACAGACAGATGTTCTAGAAAATATTACTTCTAGTTATATAGCGAGCAGATCCTTGCTTTTTTTATTTTCTATTGCATCATATCCAATTTGTGTATGATTTCTATGCATTTGGACAGAAAATTTCCTTCCTTATTGTTTTCACATCTACTACCTTTCACCGTTAGTCATCCCCCGTCAAATCGCCCCTGTTGCCCTCCTCCGCAGTCATTACTCATGACTTTCTCGCAACCACGCCATTCCAGACAAACTAATATATGACCGTCCGGTCTCATTGTGGTATCCAAATGCGGTAATTTGTTGCCATTTCACATAACGTTTCGGAAAGGTTTGGTTTCTTGAAAATTCTAATGCAAATTTTCATTGCAATTTTGCTTATGTTTCGTGATTTTAGGCATGGTTTTCGGTTAGACTCACTACTAAAAGTCGTAGATTCTCTTCCAGCCTCCCACCCCTCCGTACGCAACACAGCCAGTGAAGAGGAGGGCTTTGGGATTTCACGGGTTGCGGGTTTCGCCAATTTTTCCCTCGGGTTTTCGGGTTTTTCCAAAAAATCGCTCGGGTTTTCGGGTCAAGTATATTTAACGGGCAACGGGTATTGCCATTTTTCTAAAATCTTGGACAAAATATATTGAGACAGCCAGAAGATTCCCAGTAATACTAGCAATTCCTTAACTTTTGCTTCGCTAATCAATAATACTCTCCCCCTCCCCCCTTGGACCAATGTTGAGTGACACTGAAAACAATTCCACGCCATTTGATCAACATTTAGTGAGGGGGGAGGGGTGAAATGCGAAGTTAATGAATGAAGCTTCAGTTTGTCTCATAATTTTTGTCCAAGATTGTGGCTCGGGTTTCGGGTAGTAGAGATGTGCTGGTTTTCGGGTTTAAGCCTCATAGAGGATATCAATGTGTAAAATTCTTACAAGAGTTGTTGTACTAAGTTCATCCGGGTTTTCGGGTTTGTCCCAATTTTCTTCCTAGTTTTCGGGTTTTCAGACCCCCAAAGCCCCCCTCTGTGAATAGCAGTTTGAGCTGCCGCCATTAAGGATAACAATTGTACTATTTTCAAAATTTTGGAATGAATTTAATTGAGGGAAAGTTAGCGAAAACTACGAGGCAGGTAGCTAATAAGTTTAGCGTTTTCGATCTGTTCGGGAATTCATTTGATTTTGTTGTTCAAGCCTCGCCCAAAAGTGACGTCTTATAAAATCTTTGGGCCAGAAAACTCATCTGATTGGACAATCCGAAAAGCGTGAGCAAACGCGCCCATTGGCTGAAAACCTGGCTCTTCCAGAGAAGAGAAGCTAGTCTGCGCAATCCTCAATGGCCCGAGGTCTTTTGACAAAACAGAACAAGGTACAAAATACTCAAAAATGTTAAAAATCTACTTACAATACAGAGTCAAGATAATTTCTAAAATTCATGGTTAAAATAAGCTTAGATGATTCATATATATACAAAATAGTGTAAAGGTACTTGTAAGGGACCTTTACAGAGTGAGTTCGCGATGTGATAAAACGTAAAATATAACACAAAGATTCAACTGCAGCTCTTCATAAATCGTCAAATACACTTCATATAAACGGCTTCACAACATCAAATTTTACGGCTAATACAACGGCATATATACTCGACAATATCACGACTTCTAACGGCTAATATTAACGGCAAATATAACAGCAAATAAAAACACGAAACCCGTGAGCGTACGGCAAGATAACGACAAGACACTACTAGCACAAGAAGAAGGGAAGCTCCGTTAAGTACAAAGAAAAGTATTGCATCATCACGCTGCAAGCGGAAATGCTGAATACAAAGGATTAGCATCAACATAAAAACAAGCAAAATTAGGAACTAGCTGTCAGCAACTGGCCAACCAGTTGTATAACAATAGGCCTCCCCACCGTACTGAACATTCGCCACGGCAATCATGGTACCTCCCGCCGTACTGAACATCCGCCACCGTACTGCAAGATTCCTCGCCTCCCCACGGCAATCATGGTATCCCCCCACCGTACCACCGTACTAAGTGTAATTTTGTGCAGTATTGCACGTCTGGCACACTGTGCATAGCATGCAATCTGTCAGTATAAATATTGTAAATACAATTGATTCAAATCAGTCTAGAAAACATCATGAGCTGAGTAGTCCTCTTGTCCTGTCAACTCTCTCTGTTCTCACAATATTACACTAAGTATCCATTATCATAAATTTCCACGTGGATTATTCTGTAACCAATTCGCTTTGTCAAATACTGTGCAATGTGCAAGTAAAATAAATACAACTGCAGTAAGTTCGAATTACAACCTGCGCACACAACACCGAATTGAAAGAGTTGAACAGGTCTTGAGAAGATTTTGATCCGACAAGATCGAAGATCACAAACCATTACAAGACCACAAACAAGCGAAGATGGAGGTCTAAAAGCTTACGGATAAAATCAAAATTACGAACGATGTTATCAAAGAAAGCTATTCTAAAGATTTTTAT
Source organism: Chrysaora quinquecirrha (assembly GCA_014526335.1). Lineage (NCBI taxonomy): Eukaryota > Metazoa > Cnidaria > Scyphozoa > Semaeostomeae > Pelagiidae > Chrysaora > Chrysaora quinquecirrha. Next base: position 7,173,901 of record JACTAT010000039.1, read on the forward strand.
CGCCGTGTGTTTTATTGTCGCATTTATTACGATCAAAGTCTACTTGAATTACGGTGTAAAATTTCAAAACGTCGGCATGAAAATTCTCGGGGATCACGATAATAAAAAACGAAAGATTCACAAAGAACAGGAATTAACTGATACTAAGAGAAACAACGAAGATTTCGACGGCAGATTTACGACTGGAAAAGTGCGAAGAACAAGTAGGCCTAAGGATTTTTCAGAAGAATCGCTCGATAATACTTTATACGAGCTGCACTCCAAGGATAATCTTGAGAGAACGAAGGACTCATTACTGGAAGCGAAAGCTAGTATTTTAAGTACAAAGTTGGCAGAAACCAAATCTCGAATTACTGAAAATTTTGAGCATCTATCTACCAGAAAAGATTTAAAATCTTCGCTCGTTCCGTCCGCGAAACACGCAAGTTCGGCTACGCGGAAAACTTATGTGTTTACAAAACGACCGGCTGAAAAAATTAACATTGACCACAGTATTTACTTTGAAAATATAGGAAATTACTCAATGTATGGTGATACAAACTGTCCTAGAAATCCAGATAGAATGGTTCTTGAGAAATTATTCATAAAATGGGCGTCAATGGCTAAAGAGTCTGGGATAGAGTTTTTTCTAACTTGCGGAACTCTACTTGGTGCGTTCAGAAACGGTGATGTAATTCCGTATGATAGTGACATGGACGTTTTGGTAGATCGAAGAGATTTTGAGAAAATTAAAAAGTACGAGTCTAGAAGGAATTTTACTGGATATGAAAATGATTTTCATGTGGCTATTCAAGAAGATTTTTATAAACCATATGATAAAAGAAGAAGATTTACGTGTCAAGGAAAGGTGAGCGCCTATTATATGTTAAGATATGGGCAAACTAGGAGACCTGTCGCGCGCGACGCTGTAGCTATTCGGCGTGTCTCCCAGGGTGGCTAAACATGCGAGTGACAAGCGAGCGACTTGTCCCCCGAGTCATTTGCATGCCACAGAGACAAGAAATGTTTCTGTTGTCTCCCACAAATCTCTCACAAGTCTCTTGCTACAAATTTTGTTGCGCGGCGCGCCACAAAGTTTCCCGAGGTGCCCAAACCAGGAGACACCGAGGGGACATCAATTTCGCGCGCGAAATGTCTCCTAGTTTAGCCAGGCCTTTAGGACTAAAGCTATTTAACTATTGCATTATGACGTCATTTCAACGAATTCTATTGTAAAACGTAAAGCAGAGGTGAAGGCCATCTGACTGGAATAACCTTTCAAGAACAGTTATGAAGTGGGAGGTCAATGGTTGCAGTTGTGTAGATTAGTGGTTGTGGTTGGGCTGCGCTTGACGCGGGCTCTGCCTGTGTGGTTCATACACTGTCATACATACATACTGTCGCAGGCAGTAATACACTTTTTTCAATAAGGACAATAAGCAACTGAACTTTTGGTCCAGCCCTCAAAGTTGCATAGATTATATAATATTTCAACCCTCTCAGAATGAAAGGTACCCCCTAAAACTCTTTTTTTTATTCCTTTGCTTTCCAATATAATTGGCAAGTTTGCAGATGTACTGTATAAAGAAAGCTACCTCAACGAAAAAGTTTAACAAAATCTCAGCCTTAGTTGCTTATAGACCAGTCGCTCATTAAGTACCCAAATGCCCCCCCCCCCCTCCTGGTATATTTAAATAACATATTCTTTCTCTTTCTGTTATCTCAAATAGAAAAATTTAATTTTTTTCAGCTAACTCCTGTATACAGAGACCACTGCTCCTTCCAAGAGCCGCTCGGCCGTCTCATCACAGAAAACCGCCATTTGGACATCTACGATTACTCAATACGAGGCGACGTTATATGGGATCCTTCAGAAGGAGGCCGAGAGTTGAAAAAATCTGATGTCTTCCCACTGCGAAGGTGCACATTTATGGGGCACGATGCAAAATGCCCCAATAAACCCAAAGAGTTCCTGAGGAAATTTTATGGGGATAATCTAGAACCTCTGACGATTTGTAGAAATGGAAAATGGGTGAAAAAATCGGACTTATTGTAAACAGCGTGCAATTTTTTATGATGTACAATACAAAATTCTGAAGGCGCTGTGGCTTCGTGGTGTAATCCAGCTGACTCGTGGTGTCTGGAGCTCAGTGTGGTCAGGGTTCGAGCTCAGCCACAGTAGCGTCAAAGCCAGGGTCTAGGTCTCGGTTAGTTAACCTATTACTGAGATTCTAGCGACTGGCGCTAAAACACCATTTCACCTTCACTTTCTGTATTATGTAACTGGGATGCCAAGTAGCTAGTCAAAGCGATCGGCTTACGTTCCATAGGGCTGTTGGTCCCAATCTTGTCGCATCACTGAGATAACTTCCCGCAATCCCCGAGGCAGCTCAGCTATTCATCTTTGCGAGGTCGGTAAATGGTTACACCCAGGGGATTCGTTCTAGAATATGTATCATTCTTGGGGCACAAGCTGCAGGTCTACTATAGCTGTGTGTAGCTTCCTCAAACCCCAACCTACTTGATCAGATAAGATTGTCCAACCGCATGGTTACCGTTTGATTGACTTACTGGAAGGATCTGTTTATCGAACTGTAATTGAAGGTGCTGTGGCGTCGTAGCCTAATCCAGCTGGCTTGTTGTGTCAGAGGCCCAGATAGGTCGGGCGATGAGCAGCAGTTACGGTAGCGTCACAGACAGGGTCGAGGTGTCGACTAGTTAACCTATAACTGAGATCCTAACGACTGGCGCTAAATACACCATTTCACCTTCACCTGGACGACTATCGTCATTATCAAGACGATGCGTTAAAGCCGGCGTCCGATTCGGTAATCACGGTCGAATGACCCTTTTCGAGTGACTCTGTTTACAGACAATCTTTGGAAGGCGCAGGTCGAAATGACCCGCGGAGCGCAATATCTCACGCGCGCAAGTACATACTAAAAACAAAGTTTCCTCGAAGAGCGGCACAGAAATGAGACAACTAGAAGGATACAGACACATACCATCAGTCTTGGTCGAACAAATTTATAATATTTCATCAAACCAGTTAAAATTTCTCTCATAAATTACTTTTTTAAACATAACCAAGCAGTCACTTAAACACTGTCAGTGAAATATCAGTTTAATACAGGCGTAAAATAAAGGCAAGGCTGAAATACATACGCCTATCAATAGCTTTAGGAATTTCAAACTAAAGAAAACATTTCATTAATATGACATTAAAGGGTCTTCAGGTCTTCAGTGCTATTATAATGTTGGAAAGTTCTTAAAAGAAGATTAGAGTTTCATTTCTGACTTTCTGGACCCATTGCTTTGGGTTTTGGCAACAAAATACAAACCCTATATGGGTAGTAGACTTATTACATTCGTCGTAGTCTACGCTCCTCAACACTACACCACCTGCTTCAACCACTCTGAGGAAACAGATGTATGTTGTTGTAGTTGTTAGAAGCTGTTTCCGAAAGAGTGGGAGGAAGGTAATAAGTCTTTATGGGTAGCATGCCCGTTGACAAGAGGTTAGGAAAGGTTAAAGGTTAGAAGTCCCATTTCCTGCGAAACCTAGCCGAAATTTTAAGGGTTCGAGTTAGCATATCAGGGAGAATTTCCTTCAAAACTGCAAGCAATTTATTTCGAAACATGTTGGCCAAAACTCGCCACTGGCGGATATCTTCAAGCCCTGCCGTCGACCTAATTATGGAATATACCCCCTTACCCAGGGTAAAATCTTACACACATCATTTTCACTCCAGCTAAATTGGTGGGAGGAATATGAAAACTGATTTTCAAAGCATCTTCCTTAAAGAAATGAACAACAATAAAGATTTCATTCAACATTAAACGCAGGTTCAAGACATTGACGATTTTCCATCATTATTCGTCGATTTTTCAGTTCCAAACATCCTACTGCTCCACATGCTAAGATTCGCGGCCCAGCGTAACATCGCTACTCTCGAACGATCAAGCACAGCTTCGAAAGAGTCAAATGCCGGTCTAACATCCATATGAACGAAATCACCTTGTTTATAGGCATCAGGATCGCCGACGTCGTAATAATCGATAATGTATCGAACTTCTTTGCCGCAACGATCTACGATCCAATCATGACGATCGAAAGGCAGATCGTACCTGGAAAAATGAAAGTATCGCACTTAGGCCCTGGCCAATGAAACATTGATTGTCAAACGTTTACTGTTTGCATGTCAAGCAAAATGTTTTCGTTTGGCCACGTCATAAAACATTGCTTGTCAAACATTTGGATGTTTGCCTGTTAAGCAAAATGTTTTACAGTTTTCCGACGTCGAGAACATTGCTCGTCATACAGGAACTTCTTCAAAGGATCCGCTTGCCAAGCGATGTTTTTCAGTCAAAATGAAGTCAAATGTTTCCGCCCTTCTTCGCCGCTCCGTTAAGGTGACTGGGCTGAACCATGTGCTAGGTCATGTCTTAAGGGTTGTGATCTTTAGGTTATGGATTTGCTCTGTCCGTCATTCATTTGTTGTAGTTTGTCGAAGACGGTAGCTAAGCCAGGAACGGTTGTTACAGCCAGGGAGGGCTTTCGCAGACTAAATAGCCAATGCATGCTTGTCTCCAATTTCTTGTTGTTTGTCGAAGACCGTAGCTACAGCCAGGGAGGGCCTTCGACGCTCTCTGCTGCTCCCTGGTACAGCCGATCGCATGCTTGCTTGTCTCCAAGCTGTTTCCAATTTGCAAAAGTACAGAATCAGAAAATCAAATTTACAGATCGATAAATCATCACGAAAAGATGTAACAAAACTAACTCTATTTGAAAGACCGGTCTTACCCAAGCCAATGCCGTAGCCTTGCTCTTGGAGAGAACTCTGTTGCTTTTCCACCAAATTTCAAAAGCTTTGGTTGCCCACATTCACTGAGAAAAAAGACAGTCATGTAGGTTGTGAGTTAAACTTTCCAGCACTAAAACTCGACAGAAAAGGTGCAAACAAATATTTTTGAAAACGCAAACTTTTTATTTAACGCACTCTTCGAAGGTGCTATGGCGTCGTGGTGTAATCCAGCTGGCTCGTGGTTTCAGGAGGTCAGTGTGGTCAGGGCTCGAGCCCAGCCATGGTAGCGTCAAAGCCAGGGTCGAAGTCTCAATTAGTAAACCTACTACTGAGATCCTTGCGACTGGCGCTAAAAACACCATTTCACCTTCACCTTTATCTGTTTAAAAAAATGCGTCCACACGACGTGCGCTTAAAGAATAACATACAGAAACTGACAAACAACATTGGGGCAAAGAAAGCAGATTAAGGATCATATTTTCATCATATATTTTGAATGCAAAGTGTCGTTGTCTCTTCGTGTTGGTGATGGGCAATTGAGCATGTGAAATCAAGCGCATGACGTCATCGTTCTCGAAAAGTTGTGTTTTCCCTTTCCACACGTTAGCAAGAAAGCCGCGTTTTTATTAATTTCCACCCTGGAGAGCATCATCAAAAAGTTTCGTGCCATCAACGAAAATGCCGGCTGCGTGTGGACTGAAGGCAGAAGCGTAAAAAATTTTGTTTTCACTTGGCCTATAAGGAATAATATTCAAGTTAAAGAAACACTTTCTACCAAAAAGACAGTTACTATTAATACATACTGTGCATGGAATGACTCCCATTTGAGTACTTCTTCCCAAGCCCTTTCATTATTCATATTATGCATCTTAATGATACTCTCCATATCTGATTGTTTCAGATCATCCTTCTCCCATCTCCATCCTTTTCTCAACATTGCATTCCAAAACATCTGCTGTGACGGATAGACCCAATTCCCTTCTGTTCCGGCTTTTTCTATCGATGATACTTCTCTCTCGGTTGAGAGAGGGAATGGTTGTCCAGGTGATGGCTGCTGATTAGGTGGAGGCATCTGTAGAGTACATAAAAGAAAACATTCACAAACTGATCTTCAAAACAGAAGTTGAGCTGCTGTTACATTGTGGTCTTATCAAGCTAAACTCATGGTGTCAGGAGCTAAGTGAGGCCAGTGGTTTGAGCCCCAGCCGCTGTAGTGTCAGCCAAGATAGAGGTCATGTTGGTTTGTCTATTTTCAAAACCCTGGTCACTGGCACTAAATACATCATTTCACCTTCACCCTACACCTTTATTTAATCTATCAGAGAAGTTATGGGGCAGCAACACACAATTTGGCACCATACCTGGGTTTTATTTGCAGAGTTAAGGGTGTTTTTTCTCAGTAAAGGGGCCACAGACAAGAGTACTCTTGACAATAGTAGGGTGTGATTGCCCCCCCCAACAATTGCAGAGGGATGGCAAGGTAGGCCAGTGGCCCAAATGACCTCTAGGTTTAAGGAGCAGCCAAGGGTTTTAACACAATGATGTAGTTAGGAGTGCAAAGTATGAGTAGAGGGGGCATCAGAGTACTTTAATGATGAAAGGGGGCAGTTACATCCCCTAAAAGTGAAAATGAAGGGTGCATTGGGTAAGTTGTCCCAATCACAAGCAGGCAAAATAATGTGGTTGGGAAAGGGTGGGAAAGGGTAACTACAGCCCCATGTTGGAAGTTATCAAATTGTTGTTAGCAATGGCAAGTTTTCCAACAACCCATGGCTTGGTCAATCTCTTGGCAAACCCTGTCATAAAAAACCAGGCAACATTGTGGAATTCCACTGATAGGTACAGGCACTGATAGGTACAGGCAATAACCATACCATATTTCTTGGGTTCAATGCCTCTTCATTTTCTTTGTTCTCCTTGTTTGCAGCATTCATGGGGCATTCGCTTGGATAGCTGAACTGAAACTTTGCATGCTTCTCTGCATTTTGCTCATGCATTGGGCATTGACTGACGTTACTTTCTTTGTTATTCAATTTTTGATGCATCGGACATCCTTCTGGTGGAGTTTTGCTGGAATTAGTTGCAGGGTGCTCTTCTGGAACTTTAGCAGAAAATTCTTCTGGTTGAATTTTGCTGTTTACTGCATTATCAGGTGTTGATGTGGATGATGAAATTCCCATGGCTGTTCGAAAAAAAATTACTTTTCAATATTCAATTATATACAAAGCATTTAAAGTAGGCATTTCTATTCACACACACACTGATATCATTGATCGATTGTATAGTCTAGTGGACACCTTTAAAAACGCAACAAAAAATGTGCGATTGATTTGAACGGATGAGGTTTACTTCCAAAACCTAAACTGCATTCTAGTCAACGTTTCCTAATGCCATCTATCCGGTCCCTTCAAGTGAAGTGTGGTGTCGCCAATCTCTAGAGAGAGTAGGCCTATATATAGGCCTACTGCAAGTGTGTGTAGCTGTAGGAGGCTGAGGCTGACTAGGCCAACCAATATCTCAATCTCAGATTAGCTGTAAAAAAGTTTAAACATTTATTTGTCATACGAAATCTGAGTGGTGTAAATAAAAACAACAAACCTTCAATGATATACTATTTGTTTCAATTTAATTATTCTTTTATTTTCTATGAGTCTTTTTATCATAAATGCCAACACATTTTATGTCTGAACTTATGCAACGGACAAATTGCTAAGTGAAAAGGCAGCATTATTGTTTGACCTCGCTTTGAGACACTGTCTCGTTTTCGACTTTCATGCGGTTTTTGAAATTTTTGTTGTTGTGGTTTGTTGTCTTGTCAGTTTGGTTTAAAGTTTGAAGAAAATGGAGTTCCTGACCTTGGTGAAAGATGCTCAATTGAGAGTTGCAAACAGCTTGGTAAGAAATACATTAGACACTAACAAATCAGCTCAGAGTGGCAAAAGTCCAACCCCTCCAAAAGGAATTACTACCCTGGGCTTGAGAGTGCATTCCAGGGCTAAAAACCATCCATCCCTATCCCACCAGACAAGAGTCAAAATGGCAGAGTGTCAAGTCAACCCACTGATGATGGGCCAACTTGTCTATCAAATGTTGGGTTGTCTTTGAGTTAGGCTGACTTGTCCTGTCACTGTCTCAGGCCAGCCAGAACTGTCATTGTAGCATGATCATGACAAAAGAATTAATAGGTCTATTGTTCTATTATGGTGAAGGTGAAATGGTGTTTTAGTGCCAGTCCCTAGGATCTCAGTATTAGGTTAACTAATCGAGACCTCGACCCTGGCCGTGACGCTACCGTGGCTGGGCTCAAACCCTGACCACACTGAGCTCCTGACACCACCAGTCAGCTGGATTACACCACAACACCACATCACCTTCAATTATCAGATTGATAACCCTGGCTATTGTTTCCTAAGAGACCATATGCCAATACAACAAATTAAATTTGCAGTCTCCAAGCCAGAGATCTCTTGTGTAGGCTACTTGGAATGCAGAGTTGCCAAATGTCCCTAATGCCTTTGTTTCTTTTTTAGATTTTCTTCCATTTTTATGTGAAGATTGTGGTAAAGTTTTTTGGTAAGTGACAAATTATGTGTATGATTGCTATTCTGGAAACTAAACCATATTCTTCTGCATTTGAGTCCAACAAATAGTTATGCAGAGAATTAAACTGAAGATTTTTTCAATGATCAACTTGCCTCGTTATTATAGCTAGCCACATGTTTTAGGTCAAAACACTCTACCTTGAGACAACTTGCCCCACATAAAAGTTAGGTTGCTCCCACTGAACCATAAATGAAGGCAGGGTTACACTATCCTTCTCTGCTATTTTAAAAAGTTTAAAGTTGATAGACTCAGCTCCCTGGAGCATTAAAAAAGATCGAAGTCAAAGACCTTTCAGTTTTTCATTGCAATTTTATTTTTATTTGTTCCACCACATCCATAAGCTGATATTTTTCTCCATAGTCTAACCCACAAAGAAAAGACTGCTCATCAGTGCCCCAGTGAACAAGAAAGTCATAAGGTGGGTTTGAAGGTTGTTTGGTTTTAGTTTCTTATCTTTGGACATCTTTTGAGTCAGTTGTAGTTCCAAAATTCCCCAATAGTTCTTTAATTTTGACTGCACATTCAGTGTAATGACTATTATACAGAGACACTTGCATGTAAGCAAAACTCTAGATTAGTCAAGGAAACATTTGATACATGCATAATGTAAAATTTATGTTCTTTTTGACTGCAAATGAAAGGAAATGGCTATCTAATTCTTGATTGTTTGCAGTGATAGAAGTAATCAACATTGAAAAGTTCCTTACTGATTTTCTCTTTTAAGTTTTTTTAAATTTCTGGGCCTTCTACGTGTAGGTTCCTTATAAAATGGTTCTTAATAAAAATAGCGTGAATATAGACACAACCATTCCTGCTATATGAAGTAGGCTTTATAAAACAGGCTATCATACTTACGCAAGTAAGGGTCCTCCCTTGAATCAGCAGTCCCTTAATATGTTTTTTGTTTCACTTAAAAATATGCTAGCATTCTTGATCATTGTTTTTTATTTAGAGTTCTGTGAAGGATGTTTATAGCAGCTCAAAGTCATTCAACTGTCAATTTGAAGATTGTACTCTTAGTGAACTTGTTCCCGTTATGTGCCAAGATTGTCATAAAAACTTCTGCCTAAGGTCAGTAAGCTATACCTTTTAATACCAAAATCATGATAAAGGATACCCTTTCAGGTGGCCCAGGTATCCAAAATATACAAAATATACATACTGTGCCATGGATTTTTCATTCAACTATTCTTCTCCTATGCTTTGTCATTGATTTTCCAGACATAGACATCCTCAAGATCATGATTGTGAAAAACATCAAAAAGCAACAGAATCGACTTTGACACCCAAAGAAAAAGTGGAGGCAGTCATTGGTAAGTAAACGTTATTGTTTTCAGATTTGATGGAAAGGAACCCCGCTTGAATTGACATTATATCCGAGTAAAAAAATATGTAGACTATCAAACTTAGGGCGGATTTTTTTGGTAACCTTCTGTTTTCGGCAGACTTCCGAATTCCGAAAACGGTAGACTTGGCAGGAAAAAATTCCGGTACTAAAAACATAGTTGCTGAAAACGGTAGGCTGATCAGAACAAACTCGAACAAAACCGATAATTTTAAAGTGAGGACGAGATTCCTTGCGAAGTCTGCGAAGCCTTCCAGCTTCGGTGACAGAAGGTTTTGGAGGCCTGCGAAACCTGCCGTTTTCAGAAGACTGTACCAAAAAAATACGTTTCGACATCTGCCGAAAAGACAAGGCGTCTGCTGAAAACAGAACGTACCCAAAAAAATACGCCCTTAACGAAAGCTTTTTGCCTTCATTTTCAGGTAGAGAACTGAAAACTGACTCAAAAGGTATTTCCATTTTAAGATAATTTCATTATACTAAGTAGCAAGAGTAGCAAAAACAACTTTGGAGATACTTAAAAGCTCTTTTCGTCTGACACTCCTCAGAGTATAAACGTCTGAAACGCACCAAAATTGCGAGAAAAGTCGGAAACATCGTTTGAACACACTTGAAAGCTTTTTTCGTCTCACACTCCTTAGAGTATAACCTTCAGAAACAGACGGAAAAAATTGATTGCGGTGGATTTTATACCCAGGTTGTGGATCAAAATGCACCAATAGGAAAGGGAAGCTTGAATAGTATTGTGTTTTGAACATCGACGAACTCGCGGGATACAATGGCATGACAAGTTCAATCGATTGAAGAGTCCAAGTGAGAAAACGAACTATTTCAGTCTACACAGAACCAGCCTCAGATGGAATCATTTAACAAACCCTGAAGGAGTTACGCATGATAATCATCTTTTTGTGACAAAGCTGGCTCGTGGTGTCAGAAGCTCAGCGACGTAGAGGTTCGAGGCCATCGATAATTACGATAAAATCACAGGCAGGGTCGAGGTCTCGATTAGTTAACTTATTACTGATCCTAGCGACTGGCGCTAAATACACCATTTCACCGTTCACGAATCATAATACACAACCGAAACTTCAATTATCTAATTTGCAACTTTGTTCTCCTTGTAGTTAAAGAGCCAAAAAGTGCAAAAGCGTCAAAAACAGCAGCTAAAGTTGCGTTGATGAAGTTAAAAATGCATGCAGTTGGTGATAAAGGTATTCCACAGGTCTGTCTTTGCAATTGATAGCACGAGCAGTTATGTTTATTATGCATGATTTTTCCACAAGTGGCATACCACAATAGATAGGATTCGAACCTGTACTGCATGACCATAGAGCCAACGACGTTTCCGCTGAGCTATAGAGCCCAATGAAATCGCCGAGTAACTCTCTAACTCATACAGCCCAAGGCTCTCCTCCAGTTTGACTTTTGTGTTTCGGCTATGTTGAGCCTTCTTCAGCACCATACATATTTGTATTCATTTCCCATGAATGGCGAACACATAGGATAGATTTTTCCACAAGTGGGATGCCACAATAAGTGGGACTCAAACCTTGACTGCATGACCAGAGATCCAACGACGTTCCCACTAAGCTATAGAGCCCAATGAAATCACCGAGTAACTCTCCAAGTCATACAGCCCTCGGCTCTCCTCCAGTTTGACTTTTGTGTCGAAGCTGGACTGCATGACCGAAACGTCGGAAACGTCGTAGGCTCTCTGTTCATGCAGTCCAGGTTCAAATCCCATCTATCGTGGTATGCCACTTGTGGAAAAATCTATCGTATGTGTTCGCCATTCATGAAGAATAAATATTTTTTATGCATGTATATATTCGCACTTTCAACATTACGGTAAAGAACGGAGTCTTATAGCCTGATTTCATTGAGATCATAAGGCCCCAACCAAACAATCAAACATTGTATGAAACATCTGAAACGTGCCTATCAAACAATATTTGAATGTTTGGCTACATCGTTAAACATTGCTTGGAAAGCAAACCTAACCAATATTGTCACGAAATTTTTGGAAAATGCAGAAATTATGCGTGACTCAAGCAAATATGTTTGACTATCACTGTTTGCAACGTGGCTAAACGGTAAAACATATTAGTTGATAAGCAAGTTTCAATTGTTTGACAAACAATATTTTATCGTTCGGCTAGGGCCTAAGTTTGTCTATCGCACGATCGTTGCCCCGTGTTGTCATCTTATAGAACCTGAAACCTATCTCGCAACATATTTAATTCTCTGCAATTTGTAACATTTTTCTGTTTCTGATTTCTAGGCAGATAGAGTCTATTTCAACGTTCAGTTACCAAAGCTAAATGCAGATAAAGAAATGTGCTTGCCCGATGTTTTTCAACAAGGTAGGTACTACAGTACCACAGTATAAGGCATAATTATCACCGCTTTAGCATGAGAAGCCTTTGATATTCTTGATGGAAATATTTCGGGAGAGATCCGTCTCCCATCGTCAGGCAATGAGAAAATTGGTTCTTATCATATTTATCATATTTATCAATCTAATTTGCAGTATTTCCTCAAATAAGCTTCCCCCCTCGAATAAGCACCCCTCTGGATTGAGCTGCCCATCAGGTTGACCCCAGACACTCCTTTAATAGTGTATGTGCAAGCTGTTGATGATGGGAATCAAGAGACACCTTTGCTAGTTGTTGCAAAGCTTAGTTTTCGTCTGAGCGTTAATTTACATGCATAAATTTTCAAATGATTGCTCCTCTTTGAGACGGATTGTTGAATAAGTGCCTGGGCGCTTAATCAACGGAGTGCAGTAATGGGTTTTAAGAATGAACAACCCGCTAAAGCCGACGGCCCTAACAGACGTCTTCTTATCTTGTAGGCTTGGACTATCGGTAAAATCATTGACAATATTACAACAATGAAAAATATTAAAAATGAAAACAACATTGCTGATGCAAAGGTTGGCTTTCTTCTTATTTTTTATTCTTTTTTGCATCTGAAAAATTCTTTTTCTTCGTGGCCATTTATTCTCTTATAATTTAGGGCTCGAGTGCTCGTTTTTCGGTATTATAAAGAGCAGAATATCCTTGACCCTTACTGAACCCTATTACGTAAGTCCCAATTTCATGTTGGTTCTTAACGTGATCTCGGGTTGTATACCGGTCCCGATCCTAAACTAATTGAACTAAGCGCTCATCTACCGACCTCTGAATGAAGGTGAATCGGTGTATTTAGCGTCAGTCGCCAGAATCTCAGTACTAGGTTAACTAATCGAGACCTCGACTCTGGCTTTGACGCTACCGTAGCTGGAGCTCGAGCCCCGATCCCGCTTAGCCTCTATCAAGTCAGCCGGATTAGACCACGACGGCACAGCACCTTCAAGGTACAGCGCAATTTGAGTAAAAACAAGAATTGTGGAAGATTTTGAACATGGTCTGAGAAGACTCGAACCCACGGCTCAATCATGAGTTCCTTTGAACTTGAGTCCTTCTACTACTTAGCCTCCCTGCTACCTTCTTGGAAACAGTCTTTAGCTTATTTTGTAGCAGCAATGTTATTCCGCATGCTCTCTTTCTTTTCATCAATCTGCACAACCTTATCTATACCTTTTATCTTCTCTCAGAAACTCAGCCTATTTACCAATGATGGTAGATTGCTGACTTCAAGCGCCAGTTTGCAAAGTCTTATTGACAGCGGAGGTATAGATTTAGAAAGCAATCGAATACTGAAACTGAGATATGCAGATCCTGGATAAAAAGGGCTTATAAATGTAAGTATACTTAACTTTCTTGATTCTTAGTGTTTTAACATTCTTGACATTTGAAATTTGCAGTTTTAGACCCTGACAAAACAATCAAGAATTGTTTGTAAGTCGTTGAAACTGTTACAAATTTCAATTTGAAGATACTCCCTGGCCAAACAACCACACAATTTTGTCAAACACTGTTTGGCCGTTTTCTTATGTCGCTAAACATTGCTTGACAAACAGAACTGCTTCCCAATTATTTGAAAAACTCCAAAAACGAATTCTGCTTGTCTTAGCAAAAATTTTTCGCGATCAATGTTTTGTGACATGGCCAAACGGTAGCACATGACATTCCAGATTTCAAATGTTTGACGAACAATGTTTTATCGTTTGGCTTGGGTCTTAGAATTTGTTCTAAAGCTGTCCTTCTCAAACAAATAAAGGGCAAAATGGTACAGGCAGGACAAAATATCTTGTGCAAAGTAATAGGACAGTGAAAGAACATTTCTGTGCTGTGGCGTCGTGGTGTAGTTCAGCTGACTCGTGGTGTCAGAAGCTCAGTGTGGTCAGAGTTCGAGCCCAGCCACGGTAGCGTCACGGCCAGGGTTGAAGTCTCGATTAGTTAACCTAGTTTTGAGATCCTAGCAACTCGCGCTAAAACACCATTTCACCTTCACTTTCATTTCACCTTCACATTTCTGCCATTCTTGGTCTAGGGACTGTTGTGGGGTCCAACGCCCATGGATCTTCAGTAAACCACTTGCCAGAGGTCCTTAACTGTGCGACACTTTTCCTGAAGACAGCAAACAGGGGATCTTCTCTCATTGTGATGGCACGGGAGGAAGATCCCATATGTTTTCTTCCCGAAAATATCGCGCTGTCCCAATCCTCTGGAAAATGGTTTAGTGATCAATGACTGTTAACTGACTGATGGGCGATTTTATCTCGTTTGACATAGATCTTTGAAAATTGAGTCGGAATGGAAATTCGAATAAAACTTTCTTTTCTTGAAACACACTGGAATTCAGCGTTTTTATGCTGCCATAATCGGGTCAAGATGACCTAAAAGTCTTTTGAATCAAGTGTCTTAATAATTTCAGACAGTTTTCTTTCGAGATTTATTGCCTGCAAAGTCTATCCTGGCAGTCTGTACAGTCTTCGTTCAACCATGTCAGTCCTTGTACCTAAAGAAAAACATATAATGCGGGAATATTTAGGGTGCTTTTTCAATTAATGCTTGCCAACTTTTCACCGAAAAATTGACGACTTAGATAAATTTCAATATTAGTGGAAAATCTACTCGAAAATCATAAAAACCAAGCGTTCTCAAAAAACACTCAAAACTGAAAATTTCCTTAGCGATTCCTTATAAAGTGGTTCTTTAAGGAAAAGCATGTATTGCGTTTCAAACATAAAGGTTGACTCAGATGTCTAAAAGTTGCTTCAAGAGAAAAACAGATACTCCGGTTTCGGCACTTAGAAAGAAAATTTCGTCAGTTGAAGAAAAAATTTATGAATGAAATGGAAGGAAATAATTTTGTTGGAAAATTTTGTAACTAAAACAACATTCACGACACGTAATTCATTCCTAGTTAGGGGCTAGGTTGTAGAACGTTAATTTTTCTTGTGACACTTTCTTGTGCCCCAAATATGTATTAAGTTTAGGTAATTCTACTTGAGTAAGAGTTTCTTGAGAGTTCCTAGCTTGAAAGAGACGAAGCTTTTATTACACTCTTTTTTCTTATAAGAATATTGTTTATAAGAATATTCAGGCTCAGAATCATCCAATTTTTAAGAATATTGTAAGAATATTCCTCAGCCTCCGCTCGATTTTAAGAATATATTCAGGCTCAAAACGAACATTTCTTAAGAATATTGAGGCTGGACAAAATTTATAGTTTTCTTATAAAAAAGAGTTATTTACTAAAAGTTTACTGGGAAGAGTATCTTTCCTTTCGTGCGAGGGTTTTCACTGTGTAAAGTGCAAAAAACAGGTCTATCATTTTTAGCCGCTTTTTGAATACGAGACAGGCGCCTTTATTTTTCCTTTTACGCAAATCTCCGGTAAACATCGTGGCTAAATAGCGTCTTGTTTTCAAATCATATTGAGCAGGCCTGTATGCCTTTTAAAACACCGGCCGTTTCAATTAATTGCGAGATACATCCTTGTTTTTCACCTATTCTGTGAAAAATAAATATTCTATTTAGCATTGAGGTGAATTAGACAATACGAATCGTGTCGAAGAACTGAATATGCCCGTACCCACAAAATGGACGCGAGCGAAGTCCATTTCATTAATTAAAATGTTTACTTCTAAAATTTTGTTCCATCTATTAAACGGTCTTTTTTCTACTTTCTTTATGTCAAACGAAAATTTGTTGGGATTCCAAGACAACGGATCGTGGCTTCCCTATCCCTCCACTGTCTGATCGGAAAACTCTCCAAAAACAAAATATGAACCAACCCCTTTCTTGCATTCTGCATTTGCCAATCATGCAGATCTTAATGCCCATAAAAGTCACTAGTACATAGAGTTATAACTGTGTTTCCTTAATTAGTCAGTCAAAGTACTCTGGCGTCGTGGCCTAACCCAGATGATCCGTGGTGTCAGAAGCTCAGTGAGGTTGGGTTTCGAGCTCCACCGACAGTAGCGTCCCAGCCAGTGTAAAGGTCTTGATTAGTTAACCTACTACTGAGATCCTAGCAACGGACGCTAAATACACCATTTTATGTACACCTTCAATCAATGGCATGTTGGCTGGTTAGGAAACGGATATTTCTTGCCCTTGCAACACCAAAGAAAACCTCGCCGATTCGGGCCGTTTTGAAGAGTGGTGAAATGGAAATGCCCCTCCCTCCATACAACATATAGACAGTCGTAGTTTCACTTAAGGATGTAAAATTTCTATCGTATCCCTGGAAGCAGTGCTTTGCCTTACTGCCTGCTTTGCCAGTATGATACTATCAACGAATTTGCTTAAATATAAATGTTTTGGAAATAATGTGTTGAATCTATTTTCTCTCTCTCTATTTTAGTTTCTAATAAAGCATGTTATGTGATTGGCAGAAACCTTCAAACACAAGGTATGTACATGAGCATGCATTTTCCTTCTGTTTTCCTTGCCTACGCTAGGTGATCTTCGAACTCCCACAAGCTCCTAAGAATTCCCTACAATCCTCTGGCAACGGGCCCTTGGTTTCAGCTTGATTTTCCTTCCTTCTGCTAGAATGACTACACCAGTCTCTCCCCCTCACTGTAACTGCTGTTGTTGTTGTTCAGGAGAGCTCGGGATCTGTTATTAGCGACCTATCAGTTCTAAGAAGCATAACAGAGACTTGTGTAGCGGGTCTACCGTCCTGCTTGGAATTAAATTCCGTATACAACCTTATCGCCATATTGCAAGAGAAATCTTAACTAAAATTCTCTTAAAGAATTCACCTCTTTCGTCTCAAAATGTTCTTTGGGCTCAATAGCCATCATGACTTAAATTGTGATATTGTTCATGAGGGTACATTGAAAATGATCACTAATTAATATAAGAGGTTATAATATTAGAAACAAATTACGATAAGAACTGGGCAATAAAACGTTAAAGGTATGAGAATATTTTCGCAGCACTAAATACTATTTTTCTTCGCGACCCTTGCGTATCTTCCCAAAGTGTGTTCCAACTGTAAGGCTTTATTATTTCCTATAGCTTCAAACGTGTTTGATAGCTCCCTTTATCTCCGTTTTTTTATAAGGAACCTTTGGTCTGAGTTGAGGCTGGAGTTCCTTGTTTTTTCAACAAAATGAGGCTGAAAGTTCCTTATACTGTTCCTTGTCGTGGGATATGTATAAATTCCGCAATACTAGATTTTACAGCAAATTCATAGAAACTATTCTTCATTTCTAAGTTAAAGTATGATTTAAAGTTAAATGGAGCCTTTTGGGGAAGAACGATGGGAAATATATTGTACTTCTGTTCCTTTTTCGTACAAACCGTTTTGTTCTTTAAAAAAGAGTTTCTTAGTTTTTCATCCGAGCCTCGACAGTTCCTTAAAGTTCCTTAATTTTTTGAGAATTTTCAGCCTCGAGTTCCTTATAAAGGTGTTCCTTATAAAAAAACGTGTATTATCATGCGGAACTTTCTGCATTTTTGAGTACATGCTTTCCATGAATCCGAGCACCATGGCCTTATTCGTTGTCGAAATACTTGTTAGCACGTTTCCGATTAAACATCACAAACAGGTGCACTCTTCAACTAAGGAACCCAACCCGCATCGCACTCGACTCCCTGCCTCAATACCTGTTAAGGCATCTATTGGGCGCAATATACCCCTGTGAGGTTTCTGGCGTTGTTTTTCTCGTTTCTGCTGTTTTTTTTTTTCAAAGAAAGCGCCATTCGTATTGGCCTGTCATGTGCTTTCGCTGTTACACGTGAATGTTTGGCTGAATCACGTGAATTAAACGTGTATTTGACTAGCGAGTGGAGAGCGGTTACACCAAGTTGCACAGCCTGCCAGCTTGCTAGCAATGTTTTTCAAAGGGACAAATGCCTGTAGGATGAGACAAATGTTTTTCTTAGGTGTTTTTGCATGAAAAAATCCACGAAAAATTAATGAAATGGGGGTGGGTCTGTGAATTCAGATTCGCCGGGGTTTTGTAAAGTCGATAGGACCCTTGTTCTTTGGACTGTTAATACACTGAAGCTGAAAGTATTGCTCTCGTGCCATGATAGGGAAATAACAGCACCCCTTCTCCCAGAGCGTACAATGATGTCAATTTTTAAGTTGCTGATTGTAAGTGGAGTCTACTTTTAATCAAAAGTCAAAGCGAATTGATCATGGGAGAAGAGAGGTTGGGGGGGGGGTCCACAGGTGCCGAACCCTTGTGTGGAAGTAATACTCTAAAGTGCGAATTTTCATTCTCAAGACTAACATATAGTAAGTAGACTTGCCTTGCCCTAAGTTCATTTCACGAAATCCTCTAAATGTCCCCCAATCTGCGAGAGAACAAAACAATATTGCAGTGATATATCTCTCCTACTCTCGTCTGATCTCTCGCAGAATGGCGGACTTTAGGAGAAGGACATAACAAATAGACTTGGGTAACTCTATATAGCTCCAAACTCTTGAGGCACTAGTTAATTTAGTTCAATTTTATCAGTAATAAGTTGAGTAGAGTCTGCGTGCGGGCTAACTATAAGCTGTTTAGCTGTTGTTGTAAAATAGCTAGCACTGCAATATAAATGTGCAATATAACTGTACATTGGTATCATTAATTAAATTTATTAACCATTAACGAGTCGTTCACCGCCAACAAAAACAACTCATTGTTATCATTACTAGCCAACAGAAGAGCGAACCGCAGTTATAACTCTTCCTTTGTTACAGTACTGTATTTGCACACCTGTGCCGTTGGAGAAATGCCAAAAGGCAAAATAAGATAACAAGGACTGTAGAAACACGCAAGACACCTTTAAGTTTCCAAGTACTTTCTCCCTGTTTTCTAAGAGATAAAGTTTCAAGAAACCAGTATCAGTAAACGTAATTGCTGGAACCTTGCGTGACTGACTGACTGACTGACTGACTGACTGACTGACTGACTGACTGACTGACTGACTGACTGACTGACTGACTGACTGACTGACTGGCTGACTGACTGGCTGGCTGGCTGGCTGACTGACTGACTGACTGACTGACTGACTGGCTGACTGACTGACTGACTGACTGACTGGCTGACTGACTGGCTGGCTGGCTGACTGACTGACTGACTGACTGACTGACTGACTGACTGACTGACTGACTGACTGACTGACTGACTGACTGACTGACTGACTGACTGACTGACTGACTGACTGACTGACTGACTGACTGACTGACTGACTGACTGACTGACTGACTGACTGACTGACTGACTGACTGACTGACTGACTGACTGACTGACTGACTGACTGGCTGGCTGACTGACTGACTGACTGGCTGGCTGGCTGGCTGGCTGGCTGGCTGGCTGACTGACTGACTGACTGACTGACTGACTGACTGGCTGACTGGCTGGCTGGCTGACTGACTGACTGACTGACTGACTGACTGACTGACTGACTGACTGACTGACTGACTGACTGACTGACTGACTGACTGACTGACTGACTGACTGACTGACTGACTGACTGACTGACTGACTGACTGACTGACTGACTGACTGACTGACTGACTGACTGACTGACTGACTGACTGACTGACTGACTGACTGACTGACTGACTGACTGACTGACTGACTGACTGACTGACTGACTGACTGACTGACTGACTGACTGACTGACTGACTGACTGACTGACTTACTGACTGACTGACTGACTGACTGACTGACTGACTGACTGACTGACTGACTGACTGACTGGCTGACTGACTGACTGACTGACTGACTGACTAACTAACTGACTGACTAACTAATTACTATAGCTAACTAACATTTTACCAAGAAAAAAAGATTAGAAGTCATCATTATCTAATGTATTCCCACATTCACCTACAACCACTTAGTCAGCCTTAAAATAACCAAGGGGGTCCCCTTTTTCGTCTGTATTTTAATGATAATATTTTCCTTCTTGTAGGGCTACGTATCGTCCATCTCACATGAAGTACTGTTCTTCGATGGTTAGCTACATGGGAAACCACATCTGACATTTGAATCACGATGGCCTAAGAATCTTGTGAAATTTCATTGGTTTCAAGTAACTGGTACCTTTTATAGTCTTTCCTAATTTAATGTGTTGAAACCGTTGACGGGATACAGTATACGTATTCTTTGCGCGGATAGAAAGATTGACTTTGCTAGATCGTAAGGGTAGACCAAAGTTCACTAGAAACAGCATCCAGTTTAAGAAACTCGGCTAAAATGACACGTAATGTTCAAAAACCAATTTAAATTCCTCATACTGTATGGTGTTTTATTTTTCGTTAGAAGAAATTGAAGCACTCTCAAAACCCTCGTTGATAGTTGTCTACGACGTTTTTATTGAAAAAAGTTTCGAATTCCCACACTGTTCGCAAACGTTCGCAAACGTCAAGTCGCTATTCCCATTACAACTTCGTTTATGTCTTAGTTACAAACCAACAATTACTAGACACGGGAATCCGACATAGAAAGTCTATACCTTTTCCTGGACTTTGCCCTATCTGGAGCACTGCTCATATTAACTAAGCATTGCAAATGCAACTCGAACTCTGGAACCGATGTTGTCCAACTGCACGGACCCTGATCTGTCATCCCTGAACTCTGAAGTCAATCCGAACGCGGTTGTACATAAATTCTCTCGGTTTAACGAGCTAAAGTGATCAATAAATCGTCGAGTTGATGCTCTCAGAGCTCTCAATATACCATACATTAGCATTAGCATACATACTAATATACATTTTGTTTTGTGTGAGAAACAATAAGACACGAAACAACTACAAAACTACAAACACTTTCCCAGTTCCCTCAGAGTCTGTTTTTCAACGAATTGCTCTGCATTTCTAGGGGGTGAAAGTTCAGTTCTAAAGATAGCGAAACATCACGTCGTCCCACTTTTCGAATATGTATTCAGTCGTTTTAAACTTTGATCAACCTTTCTTAACCTTCATTTCATCAATATAATATTCCTTATTCCTTTGAAAACCCGAATTGCACAACTTAATGAAATGAATCAGTCAGAAATGAAACAAGTCACATGCAAAAACCATGCGCACTACATCCAGCTGTCTGCCACGCGCATCTTATGCATAATCCGCTGGTACCAAAACCGTCATTCATCTCGATTCATTCCCCTCTGCATGAAACATGATTGGTCTATTAATAAACCTGCAAATATGCTGACGGTCGACCTTTCGTACCCAAATTCAATTGTGAACAGCATCGACCAATCGCTGCTTGTGTATGATTCTAGCCTCGGACTTTGACACAGCTTCTACTGATAAATTCTGCAGGGAATTTTTTAGCTCAGTTATCGGAACTTGCGTTGAGCAATCGACATGAAGTTTCCAATAATTGTGTTGCTGGCTGCTGGGGCCTTATCTGGTAAGTTCAAACTTAAATCTCTAATTTTCTAACTTTTATTTATTTCTAGTATTTACTTATCATAAGACCTCCAATCCTGCCCAATTTCGATTTTTGCTTTCTTTTCTTCAACTTTCGATTTTATGCAGATTTTTGAACACTTACTTATTTAGATTAAACTCCAAAACAATAAGCATACTTCGCCGTTCTTGAAAATATATTTTTTCTCTTATAACTTAACTCTTTCTCTAACTTATCTGCTAACTGTAACAATAAAATTTATACGAATTACTGTAGCCTAGTATCTTTTTTATTTGTTTCTAAAATTCACTTTTTCTCCCTTTTAGCCCCCTTCAACCTCGACGAATTCAACAAATGGGTTCCATCGTTCCTTGAAAAAGACGAGTGTATCGGTATGTACAACTTCTTATTTCATTTCTTTTGCATTTCCGATTTCCGGTAAATTGCTTGCCTGGGAAACTCCCTTCAGGTCCGCTCACACTTTAAAAACTTTTGATTTTCTCAGTTTTTCCTTATTAATTAAACAAATTTGCCTGAAACTCAAATCTGAAGCCCTATCTTTTCATAAAAAGTCCACTTTTCGTTTGTTTTGCAATTTGTTTAACTTTTTGTTTAGACCAAGTTGAAAAGCGGATATAAAAATCAGCTGATCTAAGCCGAGTCACGAGATTCCTTTATCCTCCTAGTGTATGCAAATGAGGCATTGTGTTATGTGAGGGTAGGACCTGTGGAATTTCTCCATATGTATGCATATTGTTAATTTACGACTTGAAAATGGAATTATTTTGAAAGTTTTCAATACAGTATTGTATGTTAAATTTCAAAACATTTCGTGATTTGAGCTTTGAAGTAAACAAACAGCAAAAGCAATATTTTTTATTGCTCGCTGCTTGTAACTGTCCTCTTATAGAATTCACTCAGTTGTCGACTGTTTTCTGGGGTTTCAATAACAAGGAATAAGCTATCTTGATTAGAAACTAGATTTCGGTGTTGTTTAGGTTAAGATGGCGTCTTGGTCTTTTCGACCTTTGCTCAATGCTCAGGCAACGTCTGCGAAGGCATGCCTGGTAGCTCGACGTATCATTCATCCTCTTTAGCTATCCCTAGCCAGGTAATAGAGCAAAGAAGACAGAGAAAACCGGGTTAGGTGACATTTGGGGGTCTGTCTTCAGGTCTTAGGATGC
Source organism: Chrysaora quinquecirrha (assembly GCA_014526335.1). Classification (NCBI taxonomy): domain Eukaryota; kingdom Metazoa; phylum Cnidaria; class Scyphozoa; order Semaeostomeae; family Pelagiidae; genus Chrysaora; species Chrysaora quinquecirrha. Next base: position 7,196,581 of record JACTAT010000039.1, read on the forward strand.
CAGTGCTTTCTTCTCTAATCCTCTACAGAAAGCCCATTGCTTTGTAACTTTTTGCAATTACTGTGAACTGCTAAAAGGAATTTTCGTATGGCAGTTAACTCGCATCAAAGTACCTTTCTTTATTAATTGCAATTACAGTACAGAATAATTAGAGTTTAGAGACACCGATATCGAAAACTCCAGATATCGTACAGTAATGTTGCTTGAAACATTGCCAAAAGCGAAAGCCCTCAGTCCCTCAGAAATGGAAAAGTGTTTTTTTTGGCCAAGAATTGAAACCCGATGCTTGGGGTGATCTTCAAGATTACATTACATCAGTCCACTTTAACTGTACTTTATACTTTGTACCTTCCTTTTGTTTTGTGGGACTCAAGGATTTTGGACTTTGAAATGACACTGTATACAATTTGTACTTTGATCCGGTCTAACGGAAAAGATCAAGTTTCTTTATTCTTTCATGGAGGACCTTTTGTATTATCTTGAATGCTTTTTGTGTTTTCGAAAACCACAAGAATTGCGTCACCAGCAAAAACCACCTATGTATTTTCATGTGTGGGCTAGGAGTAAAAATCCCACAAGTTCTCGAAGTTCTTTTCGTGAACCTTCTTAAAAACGTCCAAGGAGATCCTTTTGTTTTTAAAAATCCCCTGAATTGATCTCTTAAAGAAGTAATTCCCTAAGAATTTCTCTCAAAGCTCGAAGATCCCTGGAAATCCCCTGGAGTGATCTCTTAAAGATGTTGTTCCCCAAGATTGTCGTAGGGTTCGCTGATCCTATTGTTGGACACGCTAAATTTTTTTATTCCCAGCAAAAAACAAATTTCGAATTCGAATTACACTCTTTATTTTAATAAGCAACTGTTCAATAAGCAACCAGGGCTGAAATTTTGTTAAAATTTCTGGTGAAATAGCTTTCTTTATACTGTACATCCTTGCAAACGTATCAGTTACATTGAGAAGCCAGAAAAGAGCCAAAATAAGAGGTTTTAGGTGGTACCAGGCATTCTGTGGCGGCTGAAATCCTACATATGTTAAGCAACTCATGAGGGCTGGACCAAAGTCAAGTTGCTTATTGAAAAAAAATTGTACTATGATCTCGGATCTTGAAAGTTTAACTACAAATTGAACAAAAATGAACCTTTTTGAGAGAACAAAAATAGCGCTCGCAGCATCACATGACAGAAAGCTGACTCCACACCCAAACTTGCCCAGGCTTGTTATAAGGATGTTGTTATAAAGTTCACCTGACCTTCCAACCTCACAATTGGTTTATTGTTCTGGTATATTTACGCTCAAAGCAACATCTTTTGTGAGGTGAAAAACAGTACAATATTGTTATCAAGATTTTGTTTTCGTGTTTTCAAAATAAGAATAATCCTGGAACAAATAAGGTTTTCCCTATTCTGTGGTTTTCCGGTCTGGTTTTTAGCGATTTATGCCCGGTTACGCGGGATCTTCGGTCCGGCTCTTTTGTTTCCTACCGGCAGCTTTCGGTTTCTATTTAGCTTGCCTCCTGGTCAATGGTTCATGACATGAATAAATTTACTGTCCTTGTGTTGTCCCTCTTTTTTCGGGGGTACTGAGGGTCTTTGGGGCATTGGTCCAAGGCACAAAAGAGGGGTTAGCATTCATTGTTGTGAATCGTTTGGGTTTATTGAACAAAGGGGGGTTAGTCTTGATTTTTAGGGGCTTTAAGCGTCTTTGGGCTCCATTGGTCCAAGGCATTAAAGGGGGTTAGTCTTCATATTAGGGGGTCCTTGGGCTCTCTTTGTCTTTGACACTAAAGGCTTCAGGGCTCTTTCTTCAGTTTTTCTTTATTTTTGTTAACTAACTTTGAATTCTTTCGTTTTTAGACCATTTCTTCATTATTCTTCATTTCTGTTGTTTAACCTAAACTATTGTGTTTTCAGATCCTCATCTGAAGGAAGATGTGACAACCATTTACAGTTATGAAGGTGAAACCCTTAGCACTGTGCAAGGATCAACGTCTGATAGCACAGGCTTAAAATTGAGGGCAAAAGTACTTATTCACCCTCAAGGAGCATGCCGATATCGCATGCAGGTTAGTTGAAAATTAAGTTGCTTTTATGTTATTTGTTTATGTATTTGTTTATCTACAGCATCTGTTTACTTCAATTTGTGATGTATCTGTTGTTTTTCCTTGGTTTTGTAATTGCTTTGTTATTGCTATTGTTATTACATCTTTCTTCTCTTTTGTCATTGTCATTTATATTGTTATTGAATTGTTATTGTTATTGTTGTTATTTTATTTTTATTGTTATTTGAATTATCTTTCTTATGGTAATTGTTATTGTTATTGTTATTTTATTATCATTGTCATTCTTTCTTTTGTCATTCTCATTTCTATTGTTATTTTATTGTCATTGTTACTTGTATTTCAACTGTTATTGTTTTAATTATCAATTAGGTCATTGTTTATTTTCAGTTTTGCTAAATTTTCTTTTACTGTCACATTGTAATTTCCTCATTTTGTTATTTATATATTTGAGTCCAGAATTCTCATAGATCCTTTTATTTTGGTTGACAGATCAACAACCCAGAGCTCTTAGCGAAGAGCAAGAACCAAAAGCGTTTCCAGACCGCTGAAGAGTCTAGGAAATTCAGCAGAGAGCTTCAAGCTCAAGACCTCATCTTCCAAACATCTAAAGGAAGAATAACAAAGCTGTTCCCTGCAGCTGGAGAAGCAGTCCACGTTCTCAACATCAAAGAGGTATTCTCAGTACACTGCAGCTTGATTACGCTGCCAAAGAAGAGACTGATGTTAATGGACATTGCAAGGTTGATATTTTCAAACAAGATGGCATTGTCTACAAATCAAAACAGCTGTCAGACTGTACTGAGCGTGCCCATAATGAACTTGGAATCCAGACTGCTACTTTTGCTCACAGCAAAATGGTATGTTTAAATCAAATTTTATTTAATTGCCTCAAATTAAATCACTGTCTTCATTACTATAAGAATTGCGATAAACAGCTGAAACATTTTGGGGAATACTAAAAGCTTCTTTCGTCTGACACTCCTCAGAGTATAATTGTCAGAAACAGACCGAAACAAAAACTAAAGCCGAATTTATACTTAGATGCGGTTTGAAATGCACCAATCAGAAAGAAAAGCTGAATTGGCATTGTGTTTTTAACACCAATCAGTTTTTGGCAAGCAGAACAATGAAAACTAATTGAAGAGTCCAAATGAGAAAACGAACTCTTTCTGTCTAAACAGAACCGGCTTTTAGGTTTTGATGTAGACAGATTCCAAAATGCTGAGATGAAACATGGGGAGAGTGACAAGCGAAAAACGTTTTAGTATGCCTGAAAATGTTTCCACTGTTTATTGCAATTCTGAAATTGTGTACAACTCGAAAACTGTTCCCTGCATTTTCACATCACCTTGATTTTTCATAGTGTATTGCCTTCACAGTGTAAGAGAACCCTTGACATCCTAGTTGATTGCTACAGAATTGTTTTTTCTCCAGAGGAAGAGAGTTCATTTGCTCATAGTTGAATAGTTAATTGTTTCTGTATTTTAGCCCATCAAGCCACTCAACTCCACCAGTACTTGTGCATACAGCATTGAAGACAGTAAAATCATGTCTGTCGAATGCCTTGAAAGCCACATCTTCCGTCCCTTCTCTGCTGGATACAAAAGACCCGCTGGAGCTATCACCACTGTCAAGCAAATTTTAAAGCACATTGGAGAGAAACAAGGAGGAAGAGTTGATGTTTCCTTAGAAGCAAAATCAACAGAGGGCGTCTCTCTTGTTTATGAACATGAATCCGAAGAAATGAAACCTGATAATAGTATTGTGGAAAGAATTGATAATGTTATGTCTGCTCTGGTTGATACTGCAAAGAAGAACAACCTCGCTGCCAAACAAAGCTCTGCTCATGAATTTACCCATCTTGTCAATTTGATGAGGAAGCTTGACAGCAAAAGAATGACCCCCGTCATGGCAAAATACTTTGATTGTGATAAGAGTGGTGTTTGTGGTTCATCAGACAGTGATCTCAAGAGCGTTTACAGGTAAATCATAGTAATCAGCTTTGTTATTGTCATTGTTATAGTCGTAATAATTATAATATAAATCATTGTCATGATCTCCATCACTGTAATCATCATCATATATGACCATCATCACCACAATCAACACCACTGACATATTCATCATTGCCAACATTATCATCATCACAGTCATCATCATCGTCATTAGTATCATCTATTTTATGACTACCATTATAATGATAATCATCACCCTAATCATAATTATCGTTTGCATCATTATCATCATCATATAATAATCTCTGTCATTCATTATCGTAGTAATCATCTTCAAAATAATCATCCTCTTAAATCATTATTATCATCATTATCATTATCATCATGATTAACCATCATAATTGTCATCGTTGTCATCATCATCACCAACATCGTCATCATCATCACCACCATGATCATAGTTATCTTCTTTATCATAATCATCATCATTGGTATCTTTATCACAAATGATTATCCCCATCGCCATCGTCTTCATCATCATCACCATCATCATCATCACCATCATCACCATCATCATGATCGCCATCATCATAATCTTCCTTCAAATTTTTCAAAGAATCAGCAACCTTCCACCACCGGCGACAGATTATTGCTCAAAATCAAATTTTCAACCTTACGAGATATTCCAGATACATAATTTACCTTCACCATATTAATAGTTTATGTTTTTGTATCGTAGGCAATACATCCTCGACTCTCTTACATACTGTGGCACACCAACATGCGTCTCTGCTGTCCATGATGTAATCATTGATGGTGAAGTAACTGGCGAATACATGAACATGTTCTTACAAGGCATTTCCCTTGTGGCAAAACCAACCAAACAAATGATCAAAGATGTCCTCAACATTGCTTCAAAGAAATCCTCACGCCAAGCTTTCCTCTCCCTTGGTACCTTACTCAGAAGATACTGTGGCAACAACCCTGAGGGATGTCAGTATGGCAAACGAAATCCAGTCACCCAAGCTGAGCTATTCTTGGAGAACAAACTCGGAGATAGCTGCATTGATGAGTATGATTATGAACGTGCTGAGGAGATCTTGATGGCTCTTAAGGCGATTGGCAATGCTGGTAGACCAACAAGAGCTGTCAAGACGTTGCTCAAATGTGCCCAGAACTCACAGCTGATTAACGTCACAACTTCTGCGCTTGAAGCACTCAGACACATGCCATGCAGCGAGGATGTTGCGAGCATTCTACATGGTATTTATGGAGATGTTAGCGTGAACATAGAGAAGAGGATCCAATCTTATTTGGCCTTGATGAAATGCCCAACTGAAAGCACCATTGCTAAGATCGTTAAACAGTTAAAGAATGAGAAAAGCAACCAAGTTGGATCATTTGTTCTGTCTCATTTGGATAACATTAAGAAATCATCTGACCCACGTCATACAGGGTACGTTTTTATTATGTCTCTTCTCTGAGAAATTTCTTTTCAACTGTTCTTCACATAAAGAGAAGTAAGAAACATTAACAGGAGTTAACGATCTTTCATCCATTGTCACTTGACAGTTATTGACACTTGATAGTTTATGAAGCTTGAAGGACCTTCGCCTTGGAGAACCCTCATTCTACAATTAAATGAACATGTTATTGACTCCATATAATCATTGTTCAGTGACTACCGTTCAGGCTGGCTCGTGTAGACAAAGAGTCCGTTTTCTCACTTGGACTCTTCAGTTCTATTCTATTGTTTAGTCAATTATGTCGGTCCGTTTCTGACCATTTATGTCTGACGAGTCTAGAGAAGCTTCTGCCGTTATTTTTTATCGTTATTTTTTCAGAAACAATTAGTCAATTTTTAAACAACTAACCAAGGCCAAAACAACCGACTAAGGCCAATTTAAAACAAGTATATCTTAACCAATTCCGCCGTTGTCAATTATTTTGATCTGTTCCAAACGTTTATACTCTGAGAAGTGTAAGACGAAAAAAGCTTTCAAGTATGTCCAAACATGTTTCTGCTTTTTATGGTAAACTTCAAGCTATAGATATTTTGAGGTCTTACATGGATTCTTTATGTCGTTGAATGGCAAGGTATGTTGTGTGTTTATTAACTGTCTCTGAAATTTGAGTATTCGACATTCTTTTCAGGACACAAGAGCTACTTTCCTCTGTCTTCAAAGTCGAGGAGTTCAAGAAATTCGATTTGACAATGACACGATTCTCAAAAGCCTTAGAAGGCTCCCTTTACTCAAAATACCTCAGATCTGGAGCAACCGTTGAAGGCCATGTCATCTACGATTCTGACAATATTCTTCCAAGAAGTGCACTGTTCAATATGACAGCCAACATTCTCGATGTCCCAGTGAACATGATTGAAATGGCTGCACGTGTAGAAGGAGTTGAGACATTAATGGAAGGTCTATTTGGAGCATATGGATACTTCCCTGATGACAGTATCATGAAAGTATTCAATGTAACATTCACCAAAGATGATATTCAGAAGCTTAGATCAAGAAGAAGTGCTGAAGAGGGAATCGATGAGAATATTGCTGATATGCACGAGAAGGTAGGGTGCTTCGTTTGTGTTTCTCCTGTATTTCTAAGATGCCCTATGCATGTGTTATACACGTCTTCTACACGTGTGATTCATGTTTTCTACACTTGTTCTTCATAAGTTTGCACGTTTTGTACATGCGATACTTCTCATCAGTCTTCCTTCCCGCACTTACCTGTTTAATCCATCGGCTTACCAACTTAATTTCTATAACAATTTCACCGAGTAATGATGTTTGTCAGCAAACTGTGTTTCTTGACTATTTATTTCTTCTTTTGTAATTCCTATGATGAATCTAGATAACTAGTAATGATGCTTGCAAGCCCATCACTGAATTTGTTCTTTCTTCTCTCAGGTTAACAAGAAACCAACTCGTCCTGAAGGATTCTTGACAATGAAGGTCTTTGGACACGAAATGAGAGTCTTTAGCTATGATGACATCATGTGGGCAGCTGATGAGATCGATAACATGAACGTAATTGAGCTTCTCCTCAAAGTAGCAAAGGGTGGACACAAGACTTTCACAAAGAGCGTCATGTTCCTTGAAATGACCCACACTGTTCCAACTGCAATTGGTTTACCAATGAAACTCAAATTGACCGGCTCTGCTGTTGGTTCTATGGAAATTGATGGTAAATTTGACATCAGAAATATGTTCTGGGGACCAAGTTCTCTTGAAGTAAAAGGATACGTAAGACCAAGGTGAGAGGCAGTTTTTTTACCCGTATATCTGATTCACATTCCCTCCAACGTAACATCGACCATCTTCATCTCGTCTCCGCTAGCTAATTATTCTCTGGGCCTATTCTTCTGAACCTATTCTTCTGTTGTCGGTCTTTTTTCATAATATGTGTTTTTCGAAACCATTCTCCGAAAACGGTAGATTTTCGAGCATTCCAAAACCTTATGGTGTCAAAAGCAGAAGGTTTACCAGACTTTCGAGAGATTGACAGTTTGAAGTTTGAACGAGCAATGGTAAAGCTATATTTTAGCTTAATAAATTTGTAGGTTCCTCAGCTAGTTCTATAGATATAAATTTTGTAAGTTAGTTAGTTTGCTAGGTAGTATTAGGTTTAGCTGAAACCTTTTAGCTCATCACCGTAACGTAAGCATGTCGAATCTTTTTATGCCTTAATAACTTTAAATCTAAATACTTTATCTGTTGTTGGTCTTGACTTATTTTTTCCCTTCTCATTTCAGTGCTGTTGTTGAAGTTTCCGGACAGATGGGAGTTCACAGTCATTTCATCGACACTGGAATATTCGTAAACACTTCAATGTTTACATCACAAATGATGAAAGGCTCAGTTGTTTACAAGGAAGGACAACAATTCAGAATCAACATCGATGCCCCTGAAGAACCCATTGAATTTTCAACGTCTCGTAAGTAGTTTAAACCTTGCTTCTGTTTCTCCTTATTTCAAAGGCTTGTTTGTTCCTATGGTGAAACAGCCTTCACTTTAAACCCGTCCGTAACTTACTCTGTCTGTTGTGCTGTATGCTCCAAAAATATTGAAGCGATTTACGCATGATATCCATCATGCTGTCAGTAAGCAAGATGGATTACTTAATGAGCCAATATTGCAAATGCATATACATGAATATGTCTCATTGATTGCAACTTTTACGTTTTATGACTCGCATGCTTGACATTTACTGAGCATTCTATAGGTCCTAGATCGGTTAACGAGTATTAGCTTCGGAGTGCGAGGCAAAAGGCTGCAAAATTAAATCAGAAATTATAGCTGCTTCGAGCGCTGGTAACAAGTAAAATTCCTTGCTTGCTAGCTGGAAAGTAAAATCTACAAACAAGTCAAACACTTTGGATTTGTCACGTTGCAATTCTGCAACAGCTAAAGAATATCAAGCAGCAAGATGCAGTTCCCACTTTACAAATGAGTTTGGTTTAATGACCTCAAATTTGTACAGATGGGATTGGAAGCTCCTAGTTACTGAAATAGAAAGTAAATGTAAGTAGAATAGTAAAAATGGAGTAGTCTCTGTAACAATCCTTCTCATCTTTCTAGATCCACTCCATACATGTTCGTTGACGAGGAAGCCACATTGATCGAGGGTGCATCAAGACGAATCTCTCCTGATTTCTGCTTGAACTCCACCATGGTCCTTGGTTTGGGTGTCTGCACCAGCATGGCTGTCCCAGTTGCTTTCCGTGACTACGAAGCACCATATTTCCCACTGTCTGGACCTGCTCATTTTGGCATGCGCCTTAGTGAAAGCTGATCCCAAGCTTACGACCTATCAGTTCCTTGTCTCTGTCAGCAAGACCACAGGTGGCTCAGGACGTCAACTGCTTGGATCCTTCGAGATCGGAACACCTGGAGCAACCTACTCAAGAAGAATGTCTGGTGTTATCAAGTACACTGAAACCAGGAAAGTTAGAAGTCTGACAATTGGTAGCCTGGAAGCAAATAACAATGCGGAGTTCACCGTTTCCTATCACAATGATACAAACCGATTTGAAATCGACTTCAGCACGAATGTCATCACTAACAAGCCGATCAAGATGAAGCTGCTTTATTTCAATGATACAAGCTTCATTGCCAAGGAAATGGGTATCCTTGCCTCTGCGGAATACGACTGGTACAAATTCCAACATGTCAGTAAATTTGTTAGAAAGACTGAATCTGGTTCCTACTTGCTGCATACTAAGACTACCTACTGGCCTAAGAAGCACCTGACTGGTGAAATTGAGTACATGCCAAAGACGAAGTCATTGTCTGTCAGAATGGATGCCAATCAGTTTAACCAGAGGCTGATCATGAATGGAAGATTCGTATCAAGTGAATCAGAAAAGGCTTGAATTTCACCGTCACCAGCACCATGGCAAAAGCATCTGTATACGCTGGCATCAAGAACACAGACAGTGAAAAGAAATTCATTATCAGCACATCGTGCCCACGTGGAATTCGCCATGTGTTCTCCTGGGGTTACTACAAGACTGTCTCAAAACACGAGCTGAGATTTGATGCAGATATTGCAGGAAGAACTGCCGCCATGTATGCTGGTTACAGCAATCTGAGAACAGGTTGGCATGGAGTGAAAATAGGTGCATCTTTCCAGAAGAACGTCATTGGTGTCATGACAAGTTACAACATGGAAAGCAAATTCGATCAACAAGCTTGCGTTATTGCTTTCTACAATGACAAAAGACCAGCCAAGACTTGTCTTGTCCTGAGTGAAATCCCATCAACTTATGAAACACCAGCTTTCAAACGACTAACATGGTCTGTTGAAGTGCTGAAGAAAACCGCTGAAATGACCTTGGATTACAAGACAACTGATAGCTCGTATGCTTTGACTTCAACAATGTTCTGGCAATCAAAAGAAATGATGAAGAACACTTTGGAGCTGATGTACGGTTCTATGTGGGATAGCCAATTGAAGATGACAAGCACTATTGGAAAGAGATCAGTATCTTCCAGATTCTTCACGACAACAAAAGGCGAATTGTCGCTGTTTGGAATTGAGGCTCTTGGCTTTAACCAGATGGTCAAACTGCAAGGAACATACTCCAAGACTACCAAGAGAGACGCCGCAGTACATGGCGTGATCTTCGAAGGATGGGTCAACAACAAGCTGCCAGTAAGCTATACCTTCTTGGTTGAATACTCCAAGAAAGCCAAGGGTGTCACTTCCATCTTGAAGTTCAAAGAATACACTGCGAAATCGTCATTGATCTGGCTTCGTCCCACATCCTCTGAATACTCCATCGTTTCAGATACATCAATCACCAAGAAAGATTTTGTGATTTTCGCAAACAAGATGACTGATATCTTTGTTATTGGTGATTTAGAGAAGGCCTACAAGTTCCTTTGGGAGTTCACAGTCTGGAATAAGAACTTCAAGTATGGTTATGATATCACCTATGAGAATCAATCAACAGAGAGCACATCGTCTTATGCAATCACAACTGGAGTCGACTATGCAAAAACAAGAGATCATCAATGAAGACTACATTCTCAAACAGCAAAGAATTGGTCGAGGTTGTTGTTGATGTCAATTACCTACCAGGAAGAAAAGTCTCACACTTTGCAAGATACTCAAAAACTGCCAAACAATTTGATGTATCCATTGAGTTCCTACCCAAAATGTTTGTGAAGTTGATGGGTCGTTTAGACCAGACTGAAGGTGGAAGTTCACCACTGATTTGAAATTCAGCTGGGCCGACTACGAAAGATCAATGCAGTGGATTACATCGTATGTCAAGAAAGCCGACATCAAAGGCTTGAATTTCGAATTCACAGCTTTCAAGCAGAAGTTCTTTGTTGGTGCTGAATACAACAAGAAATCCAAGACTGTTATCTTTACTTTGACAGCCTTCAAGCGATCTATCCGATTGGTGACCTTCTGGCTCCAAAGCAAGGGTTTGGCTGGTATGAAGCTGACGACCGAGAAACTCGAAGGCAATTTAATTGTCCCTACTGAAATTATCGAGACAGTTGTCCAGTTCTCAAAGACCCTTCTAGCATTTGAGATGAGAACAAGCAAGAAAAGCTACGTCAAGGGAATTGGCATCTTTGATAAGTCAAAGGGTGTCGCCTCTATGGAGTTATCTGTACTCAAGAAAAACATCTTCAAGATCATGGGTGAATATCTGAAATCACAGAAAACAGCTTTCTCTAGAGTCTTTATTATGGGCAAGGAACGTTTCCAGATCTCGACTAAATACAGCGAAGAAGACAAGACTGTTCTTTTGAGTTTTGATGCCCTGAAAAAGAACTGGAATATCGTGTTCTCTGGTAAATGGAATGCTGAGAAGAAGGAAGTCACTGTCGGCTCTGAATTCATGAAGCGTGTTATTGGCTTCTCAGCGAGATTTGATCCTTACAACTACGCTGCTGGTGCACATGTATTCTACCAGAAGAACATCATGGGATGGAGCATGCTGTATGACCCTAAAACGACCTCTTTAGTCTACAATGTTACACTCACTCCACGTCTCTCTGGCCAGGTTGTTTTCCAAGTCATCGATGACCATATCATCTCTGTGACAATCCAGCGAAAGATTGGCGTTGAAGTTGTCAATGAGTTTGTTTTCAAGTACGAGCTAGGATCCTCAGCAAGCAGCTTTATCTTTGAGTGGAATAAAGACACAGTTCAAAAGATCAAAGACCTTGTTATGCCTGCATTGAAGAGTGGAGTGAAAGACGTCAAGGACATGCTGAAGAAGGTTATTGCGTTCAGCAAGACATTGAGCACTGATGTTGTTATCAAAGGCACAGCTAAAGTGTTCTCAATGATCAATAATGCCGATAAGACGTTTGATGAGTTCGATTTTGTTGCTGCAAAGAACCGAGCTGGAGAGATGATTGTTTCTGTACTGAAGAGAACCGGAAAGCTGACTTCAGACTCGCTGAAAATGGCCAGCAAAGGACTGATGAAGCTCCACAATAAGATGCCTTATTACATGGAACAGACTGTGAAATACAGCAAAGAGGGAATGGCCATTGCAAAATCAACACTTGAAAGCTCTTACAAGATCGCCATGGCTGCATACAAAGTTGCGAAGAACATTACTGAGTCGGGAATGCCTGTTTTGAAAGACTGCTGTCAAGTTGGCTAAAGAGTTCAAAATCAGAGGCAGAACAACCGAAGCTATTCTCAAAGACTTCATCGAAATGATCAACAAAATAGTCAAGTCTTACAAAGCTAATCTTTCCAAGCAGTTTGCCACATTGAAGGCTGATTGTCAAGATTATATCACAAAGACGAAAGTCCCATACACAAAGAGAAGTATTGGAGAGTTCTATGAAGAATATTCTACGAAGATCAAGACCTTCGATGTTGAGAAGAAGACTCGTGAATGGACGAAGAAGATCATGGAGATTAAAATCAAGGGAATGACAGTCACAGAGCATTTGGAAGTCCTGATGAAGAAGTTTAACGATCTTCCGGAAGATGTCAAGAAAGCAGTTCATTCTATGATCAAGACAACAAGATTGAACGTGAAGAAGATGAAGAAAATGATCAGTAAAGTTGATTCATTCTTCAACCAATGACGAGATGTTTGATGAAGATACAGATTTCAGTGAAGAAGCATTTTGGACCACTTGTCACCAATTACAGAAAAATCCTTATGGCTGCTTTGAAGAAGAACTTCAATGATGTTTATCTTCCAGCTAAAGAAAACATCATGAAGGTTGTCAAGTTTGTAAATGAAGTCATTCTTCCTATTGTCAAACCCGTCAAGCCACTCTACATGAACATCAGAGATCAACTTCTGGCTATTGAAATAATGGATTATCCCGTTAGAACCCTGCTTAGAAATGTGGCTGGCAAGTATGAAACCCAGATGGAGAAGAAGCTCTCTGAGATGAAGACTATGATGAACAGCTACGCACAGAAGATGAAGATTGATACCAGCTTGACTGCTGAGGAAATCGCTGATAAGATCATTGACAGAAGTGTGTTGTACAGCAAGAAGGCTATTGATGAGATCAAGAGAGTTTACAGCGAGAGAAAACAGATCTTTGCTGATGTTAAAGCCAGAACAACTGCAAAATGGAACGCTGTTTCTGATAAAATCAGTAACTACATCTCGATGCCCATCCCAGACATGATCGAGGAGGCCTTTGTGAAATCTGGCAAAATTTCAATGTCCACAATGAAAGAAATTTCAATGTCCTAGATCAGCTAGCTGAGATTGACGTCGCAACACCACTGAATAAAGCCTGGACTGCTCATTTGGAAAAGATTGAAGAACTGGGTGTCAACGCTAAGATCCTCAAAGCTATTGGAGCAGCAAAGAAAGTCAACGTCACTGAGACTATTTTGATGATAATTAAAGAATTCAGAAGCAAATCTGCTCTCATGTATAAGAAAATCGAAACAGCAGTAAAGAACTACTACACTACTGCTGACAATGTTTACAAGTACATTCGCTCAATTCCCAAGAAAGACTTCGAGGAGTTCTATACAGAAGTCGAGACTCAGTTCCTGAGATCCCAGGCACGTCTGTATGAGCTTGTTAAGAAGATGTTTTATGATATGAAGAAGATGACATTGGCAGCAAAAACTGAAGCTATTAGACTGTATGACGATTATGCTGTTACCTATGGTGCTACGCTGAAGGAATTGTATGCTGATGTGAAGCTGCGTTCACTCTTGGTGTATAATGACGTTAAAGATGACTGTGTGTATGCCAGAGATCTTTACAAGGCCATCATCACTGGTATGGTCAAGGAACAATACGAGAAACTCCAGAAGTTGATGAAAGATAAATATGAAGAAATGTACGCTAAAGCAATGGCTTTCTACAAGAAGTACGAAGACAAGACCTGGGAAGAAATCGCTATGAATGTTTACGATTTTGGAAAAGTTAAATTTGAGAAGGTTTACGCCGTTGCTAATGTTAGATTGGAACGACTCAGAACTGTGACGAAGAATGCTGTTGAGGTCATGAAGACGTTTTACGAGAAGGTTATGGCTATTGCAATGAAAGAGAAGGCACGATTTGAGATGCTTTATAATGAGAAGATCAAGCCTGAGGTCACGAGAATGTACACAAAGGCCGTTGGCTATGGAAAGACGAAAGGAAAGGAATACTATGGCAAGGTTATGGCTGCATATGAGAAGGTCTATGCTGAAGCTCTCAGTGTTTACGAATCAAACAAGAAGTTAAGCATCAGACAGCTGTATAAGAAATCCACTGAATTCACTAAGAAGATGATTGAGGAATATGTGAAACAATTTAAAGCAATTGCCAAGGAAAATTATGGAAAAGTCTATGCAAGATCCATGAAGTTGAAACAGAAGATTATGACCGAATTGCTGCCAGTTGCACGTGAAGAATTTGAAAGTATAATCAACCAGACCCTCCGTGCTTCTGTCATCATTGCAAACGAGACAATCAAGGCATTCACACCGCATTACGAGATCGTCAAAGAGCATTCTTGCAGGTATTTCAAAGATGGGAAATTGATGGTAATCAAGTATTATACCGATGCCATGAAAGAAGGCAAGAAATACATGGGCGATGCCAAAGTGAAGACAATTGAGCTCTACAATAAAGGCTTGACTGAAGCTAAACTGAGGATATGGAAAGTTGGTCTCTGAGATCAAGAAATACATGGAAAAGATCAAAAACCATCCAAAATATCTTGAAATCGTCAACCACGAAATGTATCTCAAAATCAAAGCTTATATCGAGAAGATGACGAAAATTATCAAGGAGAAAATCAGTGAATTGAAGATCAAAGTTGAAGAGATGAAAAATCACCCGAAAATCGAAGAAATCAAGGACAAATTTAAGGAAATCATGGAGGATCCTCAAGTCAAGAAATTCATGCAGATTATGAAACAAGTTAAGGAAAGTGGAAAATTCACAATGATGAAAATTAAAGAGAAGATCATTTCTGTGATCAAGATGATTGAGATTAAGATCGCCAAGGTCCCAGCACGAGTTGATGCACAAATCACGTTTTTCAGACAATACCCTGAAGAATGCTTCTGGACCAGTGTCAAAAACACAAAGAAATTTGTCATCAACGCAAAGTCTGAAGCTAAGACTGCTCTGAAAGGATTGACTGAGAAGACCAAAGTTTTCCTGTCTGAGATCACCGACGAACCCACGAAGAAATTCGTAGCCGAAAGCCGAAAACAGATCATGGAAGCGTACGAAACCGTTAAAGCACTCCCAGAGAAGATGAAAGCTAAGGTTATGAAGATATACAAAGAACAGATGGAGATGATGAAAGCTCGTTGGGCTAAAGTCATTGCTCAGTGGAAATCAAGTGCTCTGTATCCCATTGTCACTCATGAGGTTTGGTCTGAAATTGCTGAAGAAGTGATGAACCACGAGCTGGTCGTCGAAATGAAGTCCCTCGCTAAGAAAGGATTGAAGATGGCTGTTAATTATAACGAAGAAGTTATAACCAAAGTCAAGGAGTTTTTGAAGAACAAAAAGGCTGCTTTGAAAGCTGAATATGAGCGTCTCATTGCCAAATACAACAACTTTTTGGATGAGACAACATTGGAGGATATTGTCACAAAAACTGTTGAAATATATGGAAGATGATGGTACAGAGGGAAAAGATCATGAAGAAATTAATGACTGTTTATTCTGAAATGAAAGAAAAAGTCATGGTTTACAAGACAAAGGTTGTCGAATTTGGAAAGACAAAGTACACGACGATGAAGAAGATGTGGGAGGAACGCTACCCTAAAGTCATGACACAATTGAAGACAGCTTACAAGATGTATATAGTAAAGATGGAAGCTATGATGATCAAATTGAAAACTTATTATAAAGATATGGAAACCAAGGCTATTGTCAAGGCTAAGAAAATGTGGGATGAGTCGCTATTGAAACAGAAGTTTGTCGAGTTCAAAGGCATGACTGTTGGGGAAACTGTTGCTGCATTGAAGAAAATGCCAGAAAATGTCAGAATATTCTACAAACGCATGTCCGAAGTTGTCAGATCAGAATTCGATCGCTTGGTTAAGCCACATTTGAATAAAGTAGTAATGGTTGCTAAATTCATTGGAAACGAAATCAACGAAACTGCTGTTTTTGTTTATAAATATTACCGTTTGAAGGAGAACACAGTTGGGCTTTACAAGAAGGCTTACGAAAAGATTACAGAAGTCATGCCAAAGGTTCCTGTATTCACGAAAGATTATCTCAGAAAATTCGCAAAGATGTCCCTCAAAGGTCTCCATGCTACTTCAGTCTATGTCGACAACATGGAACTCAAACCCTACATCACCAAGATGAAAGCCATGATCCCAGATGTCAAGAAATACGTCACCGTTGAAGGAGAAAATGGACGAATTAGTATCCGTGTAACACACCCAAGAGACATCGAACCACGATTCTCTTATCATGTTGAAAATTTAAAAGGTAAAGTCAATGAATTGGCAACGAAAATCAAGACACGAACCATCACCATTACAAAGAAGTTGTTAGATGATTTAAAGACAAGGACAATGGAGTTGCGCAAGGATCTTAACTTGAGCCTTGCTGCTCATTCCAAATTGGCTGAACATATCAAATCGAGGTCAACTGCTTTGAAAGAAAATGGCAAAAGAGATCTGCTAGCTTGAAGAATTATATAAACAAAATGTTGGAGGAATGGAGAAAAATCATGAGAGTCATGTTGGATGACGTTAAGATGAGGTCTACTGCGATCTACCATTTCACTTCCGCTGCTGTGAAATCAATCACAAGCGCTGAAAGCATCCCAGAGGCCTATGAAAGATTCCAACTGCATGTAGAAAATGCAAAGTCCAATCTACGTCCATTGTACACCATTTCCAAGAGAATCGGCCAGAATATCCTAGCTGATATTAAGGAGAAATACACAAAGTACTTTGTCATGATCAAAACAGCTACTAAACAATGGCGAGACGGTGCTGAATTCAGAACTGCATTCAAAGAAGTCGAAAATACTTTGAAGGCTGCTTACAATTATGCTAGAAATGAATTTAATGCTCTTTACACCAGAACCGTGAATACAATCAAGAATTCCGTTGCCCCTGAAGATGTTAAGATTATCAAGGAATATTTGGCAACACATAAGAGCATCCTTGGTAAATATGCAAAGCAGTTCTACAGGTTTTACAAATGGAACAAGATTAGATTGGACAGAGCGATTAGAAGATCAAAGATGCTGTTACGTTACAGAATTGTACATCCAATCATGAAAGCCGCTAACCCACTAAGAAGTAAGTCTCGTCTCGTTATATAAGAAAGTTTTGTAGTTGGTGAAAGTTGGTCTTTAAACTCCTTTAAAAGTATGGAGTTTAAAGGCCGACTGCTCAGTGCATAGTGGACTGGGTGGTCTATACTTTCGTTTTCAGTCATGAACAGCCATCTGACTCTGTTAATAGAAATGTAGCCCATTTCGTAAAGAACCTGGATAAACGATCAATCATTGTTTGTCAAACATTTGGAATTTGCTTATCAAGCAATGTTTGAACGTTTGACTACGTCACAAACAATCGCGTGAAAAACATTAATAAGCAGTCAGACCCTGGCCAAACGATCAAACATTGTTTGTCAAACATTTGAAATTTGCTCATTAAGAAATGTTCGAACGTTTGGCCATATTACAAGACACTGCTTGACAAGCTGAATTTGCTAGGCAATGTTCTTGAAACAGTTCAATAAACATTTTTGCTTTTCTTGAAGCCAACATAAATATTTAATGTTTTGTGATGTGGCCAAACGTTAAAACATTTTGCTAGACAAGCAACGTTTAATTGTTTAACCAACAGTGTTTGATCGTTTGCCCAGGGCATAAGGAGTAGCCATAGGTCCCTGGGTCTAGACTTTTCCTTAACGCTGTTGTGACATCATTCTTTCATATTCTATCTAACGATTTTTATTGGATTCTAGCCTTTTTCTTTGTGCACAGTAGATCTGTTCTAAGGAAGAACCCCTCAGTTCTTCGGCAAAGGATAGCAGCCCTTGATTGCTTTGCGTAGTATTAGTTCAGTTGTGAAAATATCATTTTTAATGAATTATTTTCTCTCAACAGCCTATGCCATGATATTTGGAAAAAGCCACGTTATGACCTTCGATGGCCATTATTATGATTTTGTCAATTATGCCAAGCCAGACTGCACATATCTTCTAGCTCGTGATTTCAAAAATGGAAACTTCACTATTCTTAGCCAGAAGGAAGATATCATTGTCAAGACACCTGAGATGAACATCAAAATTCACTTTAGCGGACGCGTGAGTGGTACAGTCAGAGAAATGAAATCTGGTGTTGCCAGAACGAGAGTTGTCAAGGATCTGCCTATTGAAACTGAAGATGGTCATTGCAAGATCTGGAAGAAAAATATTAAATGCTCTTTCAAACAAGGAGTTATGTTGAGATGCGACATTGATCATTTCTTGTGCTCTGTTGAATTGTCCGGATGGCATTACGGAAAGTCTCAAGGTAAATATAATAAATATGCTTTATCATACCGATACCACAAATACCATGAAAATACCAAGAAATGCCATATACAGTAGATGGAATTCGAAGCTGGACTGCATGATCAGAGAGCCAACGACGTTTCCACTGGGCTTTACAGCTCGATATAATCACCGAGTAACTCGCAAAGTCATACAGCCCAAGGGTTTTCTCCCGTTTGATTTTTGTGTTTCGGCTATGTTGAGCCTTCTTCAGCACCATAAATTTTTGTATATATTTGTAATGAATGGCGAACTCTAGGATAGATTTTTCAACAAGTGGCATACCACAGTAGATGGGATTCGAGCCTGGACTGCACGATCAGAGAGCCAACGACGTTTCCACTGAGCTCAATAAAAAATCGCCGAGCAACTCTCAAAATCATACAGTCCAAGGCCCTCCTCCCTTGACTTTTTTGTGTTTCGGTTATGTTGAGCCTTCTTCAGCACCATACATATTTATATATTTGTCTTGAATCTATGATCAATTGTTTCGGCCTGTTTCTTGCGTTAATACTCTGAGGAGTGTCATACGAGAAAAGCCCTTTTTTAACAAGTCTCGTATTGGCTGTATGATATGGAGAGTTTCACGGCGATTTCATTGGGTCTTTAGCTAGGCGGAATTGTCTTTGGGTCTCTAGTCATGTAGCCTAGGGCTCACAACCTCTCAATTGTGGTATGCCGCTCTAGGAAAAATCTTCCCAAACAGAAGCTGAATAATGGGTTAATTTTCCGGATAGGACAACAGGATAATCTTGTCTGTTTTTCATCTTAGGCCTCCTTGGTACAAACAATAACGAAATGTTCGACGAATTCAAAAGACCAGACAACACAATTGCAACGACAATCACCGAACATGCTAATTCATGGTTAGTATCCAAAGACAGCGAATGCCTGACAGGACAGTTCGGCAATGAAGCCCCAACATGCAACAAGGCACCTTCCGATCGATGCTTTCAGTTATTCAAAACAAAGACATCACCATTCGCTAAGCATTTTGAGACTCTAGATGCTTTGCCATTCCTCAAAGCTTGTTTGATTGACAGTGCTGATTGTGACAACAAAGAACCTGCTGAGATATCGCATTGTAATGCAACTGCTGCATACAGGCATATGTTATACCTCAAAGGAGTAAAAGCACCGAAGATCTCTGAATGTGGTAGGTATCTTATTACTTCTCATCTCCTTAATAATCGACTTCTTGAGAAGCGAAATCCTAGATATGCTCTTCTAAACAAAAACTTGATATAGGGCAACCTCAATGATGGTTAGTAAGCAACTGCTCTATAAGCAACTAGGCCTTAATATTAAGCAACTTGAAGGCTCAATTGAATTACTGTAAGCAACCAAGAAGAAAAACAAGCTAATCTAAACTGTCTTGTTGTTCAGTAATTGTTTTTACTTGTTTTGTACGTTGAAGGCATTCAGGGAACGTGTTTCTACCAACTGTCTCCCAAAGTCTTGTGTTGTGGGCCTAACAGTTGATGATTTTGACCCGTGAAGTCAGGAATGTTGTTAGGTACAGAATGTTTAGCAACTTGTGAGCAACTGTGAGGGCTGAGATATCCAAAATTTTAAGCGATTATGAGGGCTGAGAAAACTCCAGTTGCTTATCCAAAAAATTGTATACAAGGGCTATCTCTTATATATGAGGATAGTTTTTGCTAAATGAAATCTTACGAGTTGTGTATTTTTCTTTCAGAACCAAAAACCTTTGTAAATGGAAAGAAATTGAACAAGGGGGATACCTGGACCCAGAAGCCAACTAAACAAGTCGACATCGTTGTCATGGTATCTGGTCGCAGCACTGCAAGCAAATTCAGACGATCAATTGCATCAATGTTGTACTCAACAAACAAGAACCTCGCAAAGATGGGATTCAACACACGCTACGCTCTCATCAGTTACGGCACAGGCAGCAAATCAGGCTATGACGCTAGATCACATACACACAGCGGCGAATACTTCTCCAATGAGCAAGACATTGCAACAGCTATCAAGACTATGCCATACACTGGTAAAGAAACAGACAGTAATGATTATTATGCTGCTATTCTAAGGTCATCAAAGATGGCTTTCAGACCAGGCGCAACCAAATTGTTCTTCTTGTTCAACTTCGACCAATACAAGCCATCATGGTTTGGACCGACTCTTGATGAGACGAAATTCGCATTGAAGTACGAAGCAAATGCAACTCTGTTTGTTTTTGACGATTTCTCCTTCAAACAAGTTGAAGACTCTGATGTTCTTGGTAAAACAGCAAGCCGTGTGTACCTGAAGCCTTTTAGGCCTGTCAAAATGGAAACTGAACTCCCAGTGAATTCTTTCACAAAGCTGGTCAGACGTCAAGGTGGAATGTTCGTCAATAACCTGAGACCATCCCAGGCAAAGGCACTCACTGCTGCACTTACTGATGCCGCTAAAATGCCTCTGCAGATGAGCATGAAGACATGCCAAACATGCACGATGCGTCACCACACACCAATTTGCAGATCTGACATCACTGTCGAATGCTAGTTCCATCCAACAATGACTTGAGATTTTTGATTAAGAACTATCACTGATTTTGTATTCATGCACATGTTTGTTTGTTAATGTTAATTTTTTGTTTATCTTATTGTTATCAACTGTCTTGTTGTTATAATGCTGTTTTCTAATCGTAAGTTTTGTAGCCCCTAATAAGACCCTTTATTTTAACAAAAACTCTTTTAATAGCTCCTAACGTTTAGGTTTTCATGATTGCAAGGATAAGGGACATGTTAGGTTGGAGAGCGAAACGCTGTGAGAAATTTTTTTGCATTTTCGGAACATTTGGTAAAATTTCTACCTCGAGATCAAAACTAAACGTTTTCTAAGGCTTAAGACTCCAAGAACATCACCAAAACAGTCAAACTACCCTTGCTTGTCTTTAACTTAAACTTGCCCCTTAAAATTAACCCCCCTCCTCCTTGCCAGTCCCTTTTCTACACCATTTCTTTGTAAACCGTTTTGTAATCGCTGTTTCTAAATTTTGTATTTGTCACTTTTGTAACTGTTTTATGTATTTTCAAGTAATATTTGTAATTTGAAGAGTCTGAATCGAAACACATCAACGAACATTGAGATTAAAGTATTTTACTTTGAAATTTCCTTGCTCGGAATGAAATTTGGCAATTTTAGATGCCAACCGCTTTTTAATTCGAGAATCTGATGAATATTGCTTTCCAAAAAGACACCTTAAACACGCAAGACCATACTGAAATTATTTATCCATATTTGGATAAAAAGGGACCAATCAACAAGCGAATCTGGACCGTTATTGTTTTATAAACACCAAGCGCGCATTTTTATCCCGTTGAGATAATGAAATGGCTAACGCTGCCCTTTTCTTTCTTTCTTAACATGAAATGCAAAATTTGCACCTTACCGCACAGACACGGGGCGCTATTATTAATTCTTGATGGGGAAAGATTCCAGAGTCAAATTTTCAATATTGACGAGGATATTTCTGAAGGCTTTTCTGAAGGATCTGTCCTCGCTCCTTTCCGGTTTACAAACCATCCTGCGGTGCTCGGTTCTTTTTTTTCACGTATGTGTACTCCAGATGTTCCACCCTTAAATTTTTGTTCATAGAAACGGATCACAAAAGTTTTTCAAGTCTACATTTACACTTCTGCGCAACTTCGTGAAATTGTTTATCGTTCTCATTTTGGAAGACGCGCGCTGAACCTAATGGTTTCATATTTTGAGCGTCCCCAGCCAGATTTGTTGAAATCTGGCCACTGGCCCAAGCGGATGACATTTTTCCGATTCGCGGAGTCCAAGAAGCAATAAACAAAAATTGATTTTTTATAGCGACCATTTTTCAACATTAATACCACAATTTCACAACTTTAAAACTTCACTAAAATCATAAAATCAAACACTTGAAGTAAAACATAACTTATTTAGTTTTCATAATCAAATAACATACGGACTTTAACATTTACGATAACGAACGAAGTCAATTTAATTTGACTATAAATTTCAGTTTTATCGATTGTCTTTATTAATGCTCTCGAGATAATCGGAAAGTAGCGGACACGGTTGTTCAAATGAGGATTTCTCATTTTCGATCTCCATCAAACATTTTCGCTTGAATTTATGAGCTAAAAAAGAGAAAAGTACAACAAACTCATGAATTCGGAAGAGTGCTATAGTAAAAACGGTAAAAAAAAAGATCCCGTTTACATGAGAAGGGATCTGAGTGAATCAGTTCCCAGTTCCCAAAAAGTTCAAGATAGCCTTATCGTTTACACAGGTACGCACAGACCCTATGTTTTTGGGAGCCGGGATCGTATCTTTTTTGGAAACAGGATCGTATCTTTTCGGGAAACGGGATCGTATCTTTCTGAAAAGCGGATACATTTAGATCCGTTCCCGATCCGTCCCCGTGTAAACACGGATTTTTAGATATGTATGTTTTCCTCTCGTGTTTACGTGGTCTAAGAAGAACACAAACACTTCAAAATAATATTTCAAACATCATCTCAAAAAGGAACTTTCTTCTTTAAGAGTTGCTGCGTTACTTTGAGAAGGATTCCAAGTCAGCTCAACGATGAAGGATTTTCCACTGTCTGTTCGTGTGCTTAACATGCCATCAAGGTTAGTTTGTTGAAACATTTCTACTTTTTGTAGATTTTGAACTTTTGCGTCCTGGCCAAGCATTCAAACATTGTTTGTCAAACATTTTAAATCTGCTCCAAAATAGTTTTACCGTTCGGCCACATCGCAAAACATTGCTCGTCAAATATTTTTTGTTTGTATCAAGCAAAATATGTTAGCAATTTCAAATTGCTAAGCAAAAATTTCTGTTGTCAAAAATGTTATTTGACGTGGCCAAACGGTCAAACATTCTATGTAAAGAAAATTTCCAAATGTTTAGCCAACAATGTTTGATCGTTTTCTAGGCTAAGGGGTTTTGTTGAAACATGTCTACGTTTTGTACATTTTGTAGCCCTGAAAGTTTAGGGAAAAAATTCAATCCTGAAAGTTTGTCTCTAATAACTGAGATAAGGAAGGCGGAGTAGTAATTAGTAGTAGTAGTAATAAGGAAGGCGGAATAAGAGAAACGAGTTTGCAGATAGAACATAAAAAAATGCTTACTTTTTGCCTTGAGATGCATGTATTGACAAAGGCCATGTATCAGTAATCTTTCATAGCTAGAAATAAAAAAAGAGAGTCGATATTTCATACTCATCATTCAGTCAGTTGAGAGTTAGTTAGTTAGTTATTTAGCTAGTAATTTAGTTAGTTCGTTACTTAGTTAGTTCGTTAGTTAGTGACTTAGTTAATAAGTTAGTTAGTTATTTAGTCAGTTAGTGAGTTTGTTAGTTAGTTAGCTATTTAGCTAGTAATTTAGTTACTTAGTTAATAAGTTACTTCGTTAGTAAGTTAATTAGTTGGTTAGCTAGTTAGATGGTTAGTAAGTAATTTAGTTAATTAGTTAGAAAGTAAGTTCATTGGTTGGTTAGCAGTTATTTGGTTAATAAATTAGTTATTTAGTTAGGGAGATTGTTAGTTAGGGAGGATGCTAATTAGCTAGTAATTTAGTTAGTTTGTTATTTCTTTGCTTTGGTAGTTAGCTATTTAGTACTGTAAGTTGGTTAGCTAGTTAGTTAGTTACTTAGCATTTTAGTTAGAAAGTGAATTAGTATGTTAGTTCATTAGTTAGTTAATAAGTATGTCTTTTAGTTACTTGGTTAATTCCTTAGTACGTTATTTATTTAGTTAAGTAAGCTAAGAGAGAATATGAGTCAATAAACTAACCTTGACGGCATATTGAGCACAAGAACAGATAGTGGAAAATCTGTCATCGTTGACACAAAATCTTCTTCAAATTCACGTAGTGACTCCTGAAGGAAAGTTCATGTTAAGTAGATGTCTGAGACGTAATATTTTGAAACAAAAGTATACAGTAGGAAATTTGTATTGGAGAGATATCTATAGACCATCGACCAACGGCACCTACTATGCAATTGCTTTGTAGAGTTTCCAAACCTTTTTATGTCCAATTTTTGAACCACCAAACAAAAGAATAATTAGGGTGCAAAACAAAAAAATTATTTTTGCATTACCTTAGAAAGTTTGTCACTTTGAAGATAATCTTGAATCTTCTTGCTTATCCTTTCAAAGTTTGGATTGCTTATGATTTCATCTGAATCTGCAAAAGAAAGGGTTATTCAATCAACAAAAGTTTTCAGATCATTAAAAACAGTTTTAGGTTGCTAAAAATAAATGCAAATGGATTAGGTGTTTCTACAGATGGTACTGTATTAAAAGATACCAAAGATGGGATTCAAACCTGGACTACACAACCTGAGAGCCAACAACGTTTCCACTGAGCTACAGAGCTCTGTAAAAACGCAGGGTAACTCTTTGAGTCGTACAGTCCAAGGCTCTCCCTTCAAGGCTCACCATTTATGACAAACATATAGATAAATAAATATGTGTTGTCGAGGAAGGCTCAATATAGCCAAAACAAAAAAAGTCAAATTGGGGAAGAGCCTTGGGCTGTAAGACTTAGAGAGTTACTCCGCGATTTCATTGAGCTCTATAGCTCAGTGGAAACGTTGTTGGATCTCTGGTCATAAAGTCCAGCTTCAAACCCTATCAATTGTGGTATGCCAGTTGTGAAAAAATCTATCCTTAGTGTTTTGTCATTAATGACCAATATACAGATGAGTTAAATAGCTTACAAATAAAAGAGAAGTGCTAAAAAGAATACCTTCATTCTTCACTTTGTTGTGTGTCTCAGTTGCCTTAGCTTGTTGCTTGCCATGTTGCATATTTTGAAGGTAACTCCTTTGCTGCTCTTCAGACATGTTCATGAACTGACTCCATACCTTACCAACAAAGAAATGGCACATTAAAATTCTTAACTACATCAATTTTTTTTAATCTACGAGCCTAAAAAACTTCAAAATTCAGATGAAATATTATAAAGAGGCCCCAAGGGTGGATGCGAAATCACGTAATCACATGCATTTTGGAGATTCCCACAATCACGCATGATAAAACTCATTTTTACGTGTACACAATGTCAAGCGTTTCACCTGGAACTTTAAGCAAGATTTACATTCACGGTTGCTTAACTTGTTTGCAAAACATTTGAACTTTAACAAGTCATGTTTGAGCGTTTTGCATTTGAAAGTTATGCATTCTTTTTGCATGCCGAAAAAGCTTTTGTGATATCTTTGTAAGAAGGAACACAGAAAATTGGGATTTTAGGGGGCTTATATTTCACGCCATGCTTGAATTGAAGAGATATGAATGCTCAATAGATAAAAGGGCCAAATTAAATAGGAACTTGTGTAATGAGTCTAACCAGTGGCTTGTGCCTCCCAACTCATACTCTAGCAGTACCCATTAACACAGGTTTTCTGGTATTACACAAGTCTAGAGATCTGTTGAGTAAAAAAATCTGTATCTTACCTGCATTTTACCAGGGTCAATAAGCAACTCCCCAAATGCAGTCATGTGGTTATCAGCATAATCATCATCATCAACATTCTCAAGGTCCAGAGTGTCAGCCAAGGAGTACAAGAAGAACACTGCAAATCAAATGCTGAGTGCTAAGAAAGAAGGCAATGAGTACACTCAGCCTTGGCTAGAACCCAAAACCTTGCAACTGATGGGGATCACTCTACTTCTGGCCCAGATGATAGCTACTATGCCTTTCTTAGTTCTAATAAAAGGAAGACAGTGCACTTTGCTTTGGGAAACGCTACCTATTCTCCAGAAATATATGTATATTTGGAGAGACTTAGCTTGATTAGGTACCTCATCAGTTCCTGCCCTAAGCAGTGTTTGCAGCTATTCAGGGTTAGTACTTAAACAGCAGCCAAACATTTATCTTGAAAACAAAACAAAACAGACATACGATTTTCACTCCTTCTCTTCTGCCTGACACCTTTGCCTCTTTTGAAATCATGACTTCCATAAACTTTTCGGCCAAGTTTTGGTGTTCTTTGACGACGACTCCTTTGATTAGAACTGCTCAGTTCTTCTTCATCTTCGCAAGCAAGCAAGCAAGCAATATTTATTTGCTAAAGCAGGTTGGGGGTTCTGGCAGCTATGCAGCTGAGGTGAACCTGCAGCTTGTGCCCCCAGACTGATTTTCTAGAACGAATACCCTAGGTGCTCATTAAACGGCCTCGGAAGGATGGACAGCTGAGTTGACTTTAGGCTTGTGGAAAGTGGTCCTGACGAGATTCAAACCCACGACCTCACGATCGTGAGCCGAATGTCTTGACCACTCGGCCACACCACCTCATGATGCACGCTATTCTGTGCAATTTCTCTGATTAGCAATCGATGACTAGGAATGTCCAGAACCCCCATTCTGCCAAGCAAGCTAGGATCTTTTCACGATCGAAAATCTTGCAACACAAAAAATTCCAAAGATCATTGAGATGTTTTGGCGCAATCATAATACTTCATGTAGCAACTGACGATGATGAAATCCTGCTTGCCTCGTCTTGAAATGGAGTTCATGGTTTTTCAACTCCGTTCGCCTGTTCGCCCCGTTCGCCCTTTCCTCCCCCTGCTCCCCAACCCTTTCAACATGTTGTCGTTTTCCGGTGGTTTTCCGTGTACATCCTTTTATATCCGTGAATCTAAATTTATACCTGATGAAAATATTGTGGTATTTATTCTCTTGTAATCTTAGTACCGTTTGCAATGTGGTATAACGTGTATATGGTAACATTTTTAAACATAAGCTACCGCATAAAATTAGTTGGTTAGTTAGAAGCTAGTTATTTATTTGGTTCGTCGTCGTCCCGTCGTTGTCAGATGCCTTACGCTCTCAGCAGGTATGTTACTGAACCACGCGTTATTCTTGGCCTGCCTCTTCCTCTTTTCCCATTGAACTTCCCTTGAAGGAGAAGACTTTGAATCCCGTGCAAGTGGGGAGCATTCATCCCCAGCACTGAGCAATGTTTTTGCAGTATTTGGCGTAATAATATGCACAAGTTGGATACCAGTTTGAGCAGCTTTCTGACAACAACAACAACTAAAGATTGAAGCTGCTATAACTGGGACTCGTTTAATAAGTCCACGGTCGGCGGGTCTGGTAGGTCCAATTTAGGTGGACAACAGGCGCGGATCCAGACCGGTTCAAACGGTTCGCAAGAACCGGTCAGAATATTTTAGGGCAATTTTAAAAAATTTTTATTTAGAATCTCTCAGAAAGAGTTCTTCGATTTTCTAAATTCTGGTTTTTCTATCCAAGCCTTCATATAGGTCCTTACCCTATTTCGCTCGCTCAAGAAAAATTCATAAGAGAAAGGGTTTCTCTTGTGAATAAGCCCGCATAGTCTATGCTCAAGAGCTCTATCTAATCTGAGCATTAGCACGAGCCACCAACATTTGCTTTCTGTCTTCGACGAAGTTCATCAGCCAACAACAGGAACACGGCACAAAAACAAGGCTCATATCATGTTTCGTGTCAAACGAATCCCACTGAATCTGAACTTTGGTTGAGAGGTCAAGTCGTGACGCAAGCTCTGTTTTTACTCTATGTTAAGATATTAATGTTCTTTTGTTGGTTTTACCTTCAATATGTGTTGTCTGGTGTCATATAGTTTATTTGTTTCGCATTTGACAAGGAAACGACAGAGCAGCACGTTCGTACGAGACAATGGTCGCAGAGGCAAAAGGACTCTCTTCAGCTGTGGCTGCAAAAATAACTTTGGGCTACAAGTACAGTACTTAATAAGAGACTCTTAAAAAGAATGCTAGACCCTCGAATCGCCAGAAATTCAAGAAAAGACATAGACGTATATCTTGAGAAAATAACGTCAAAACTTGTGCGGGACATGACAACTCACTCCTTTGAAATCCCTTATAGTTTTGCTGAAAATCTCTATGATCCTATTGTCTTCACAAAAATCTCTTAGAAATACTCTATGGAAAAGAGACTTGTGTATCTGGAGTGACTGCGAAAACCATTTCCGAAGGTCCACGATTCCGAAAGAGGAGATAAAGGTACGCGAATAAAGACATCTTTGTCCTTGGAATAGGGGACCTTAGGAATGAGATCCAGAAATTCCGATAACGCGTTTACAACAACAACAAAACAACAACAACAATTGAACCGCAAAACAACAGCAAATGCAAATGGGAAAGGGCTCCAGCCTTAGATTTATTCCATGAGTCCCTCTCTTTGCAAACAGCAACAGCAACAACAACAACCAAGCAGCTGTTTGCTCAAAGAGTTTGAGCGGTTTTTGAAGTTGGTCAGGTGTAAGGGAGCGATAACTAGGACTCATGTAATAAGTCTACTCCAGCTTACCAAAACAAGTACAGCTACGATTCAGCACTGTATATTTTATTAGAAAATTCACGTAGTTTGAGGACAGGTGATCTAGGCTAGAAGAAAGAACCTTTAGTCAAGGAACTTAGGACTTTGTTAATTAATAAATCATACATGATTTCGAAATAGCGTGAAACTTTGCCAAAAACGCGGTTTGAACTACTTTGGGGTGTGGATTATTTTAATATCGCAGTCTATTATAAAGCAACGGTGTCTTTTTACAAGAGAGCTTTCGTTTTGACTATCATTAATGGAGAGTACTGCTCCTTTGAAGAACAGATGTTTATTACTAAATGTCTGTGATCTTCATCACCATCATCATCATCATCATCATGATCATCATCATCATCACCATTATTCATCATCATAATCATTATTCACCACCATCATCATCATCATCATCATCATCATCATCATCATCATTAATCATCATCATCATCACTATCGTGCATCACCAGGATAGGCCTATCTGGTCTCAGATGCAGTCAGATATTGATCGCTACCTGGCAAGCTATGTATTTGCTTGGGCACAAAATTCAGGTCCGCATCAGCTGTTTTGCCGCCGTAACTTTGCCAGCGTGCAGTATAGACTACAGTATGAAGAAGTGCAGCTTCTCTTTTGAAGAAGTGGCCAAGCTTGGACACAGGCTACCGAAACTTAACCTCTGGGAACCTATCATCAAAGTTGATACAATAGCAGACTCTCTTCCATTATCTTTGTTGTTATCAAAGATCATGCTATCATAGAGAATTCTACTAGCTATTTGCAAGAAGTCCCTTCGGAATCCTTTTGCTCTATGAAAATCTGAAACCTGGAGTTCTGAAATCAATTGACATTGTTGTTTTACCATATATGGTCAATAATCTGTACCATTCAGCATAGTTAAAGGAATTTACCGGTAGCTGTTTGGTTTTAAACTATTCAGTATTGATGAATATCCTTCGAGGGGTTCTCTGACGGTGTGGTTTTGGCGTGTGGAAGACTTCATCATTTTAAGAAATAAACATTTCAACGTGATAACTGAATTGCTATTCAATTTTCAAATGTGCTGGTGTTTAATTCTGATTTAATGATATTATAATGAGAGCAGAGTGAAAATACCTTAACATTCCCTTATAAGGAAGTAAATATATGCCTTATTTGGTGTTTGCCATATTAGGAGAGTTGTATCGCACTCAAGTTAAATAAGATTTACTACTTTTCATGATTAGTGTTTACAGCAGGTTAATTAAGTTGCTTTGACGCGTAGAGGTCGTGTTTTGCCAGGATGGGTTAAACTTAAACTTACACAAAATGTGCATAGCTATAATCATGGTCCTTGACAATTTTTTCATTCACTTTGCGGAGCAAAGCTACCAGAGACGAAATTAACCAATCAGAAAGTAAAAATTAAACTAGATTTTCATCGTTCTACCAGCACCATCAACCATGGGGAAAAGTGGGCGACCAATAGAATACACTTTTTTTTCAATAAGCAACCGCTGAATAAGCAACTAGGGCTGAACTGACCTTTACATTAAGCAACTTGAGGCAGTGGCGTAGCCGACAGTGGTTACCTTTAGGGCATACCACTAAGGGCCCCCACTGATAAGAAGCTCCAAGGGGCCCCAACCTTAGAATTATCTCTTTATGAATTGATCTTTCTTGATGAAATATGGGTATTTTCTTATATGACGAACTGCTTGCAAGTGAATAAGTCATAAGATATTGCAAAGTTTATGATGCTGTAGAGTAGGGTTAGCTTATCGTTACCTGAGGTTTTAAAAATCTGACCTTCCTTTTTGCAATGATTAAAGTGGTTGTTGCGACCGCCAAAAAATATGAACGTCCAAAAAAGCTTTCCACATACTTGCAATTACCTAGTCCCTATGTCCTTGTGCGTGGTCCCTATCTTCTAGTCCCTATTTCCTATTTCAGCGTCCTAGTTCCCAATTAGACATGGTTACAAGGGGCCCCAGTCACACTACGTCTCTAAGGGCCCCACAGACCTCCGCTACGCCACTGACTTGAGGGCTCAATTGAATTACGTAAGCAACTAAGAAGTCAAACAACCAAAGTTATTCTCTTTCTTGCGTTAGGAAATTGTTCTTCGTTCTTATGTTTTGCATGTTGAAGTTCGTTAGCTAATGTTTTTCCACTTACTGTCTCCCAAAAGTCATGTTGTAGGCCTAACAGATTACGATTTTGACCCGCGAAGTCAGGGCTGGTTAGTAGGTACAAAAAATTTTAAGCAACGTTTAAGCAACTTTGAAGGCTGAAATGTCTAAAATTCTAAGCAACTTTGAGGGCTGGACGAAAGTCAAGTTGCTTATTAAAAAAAAATGTGTAAGCTAAATACTACAAGGCCAACAAAACAACATTTTATGTTACTACATACATGGTACCAAATGGTACTAATGTAAACATGTTTACGTGTTTATTTTTAAACCAGTAAATAACTAGCAGTGTTGTCAAGTTGCAATAATGAACACAGGTAGCCCTTGTTAGCCACTGATTGACTCAATTTGCCTGGGGTGACAAATCCCTCTAATTTAACAGGAAGACCAAAAATAAACTTTAATCAGTTGTTTTAGGAGTTTCTGCTCAGTTGCTGGCGATTTGCAGGCGCTATCTGTCAACTGTAACTGTCGCATGAAAACAAGTCGCCAAAAATAGTATGAAACAGTGTGAGACATACATAAAGTTACAAAGCGCTAGGCCCAGGGTCTCACTTTTCTTGCATAAATAGCGGAGCCAAAATATCAAAGAAAACTGTTACATATTAAACTACAGTATACATTGTCATTATTTTATGTTGGGGGTCGTTTAGGGGTTCCAGGGAGGAACAGGCGAAATGTATCCAGGGGAGCAAAGGGAACATGTCCAAAAATTTGAGGGGAACAACAAGGGAACGTTGGGGAACAGGGATCAGGTAAAATCCTCCCTTTCAATCCGCATGACTATCGATCTGAAAAATAATCCTACAAAACTCCAGGTTACAAGTGGATTCTCAAGGGAACAGAGAGCAGGTTAGCCCCTAAACGATTCTCTACATTTTCTTTTATTTTTCTGTGGGGCTTTTGTTGCTAACCGAACCCAAAAGGCCCCAGAAAAGTCTGCAAATCTAGAAGCATCTTGGCGATGTAAATATTTGGCTTGCCCTCTTGTTTTCTACAATAATTACTTTTATTGCCTTGATAATTGCCTGGGAATTTCCTAGTAATATTTAATTGGAAAACAACAAAACAACCTTGCCAAACAGGCTTTGGCAACCTGCCACAGGCCCCTCTACATGTGCTGTAAAACAGCACGTTTCAGTTTTTGTTGAATAGTATTTTGACCGATTTTGGCCATTTGGCCTCAAAGGTTTGAGGTCAGAACAAATAACATTAAATCGAATTTGAGATTCAGGTTTTTTAAAAGGTTTATGAGTGCTAAACGTGCAAAGAAAAAGATAATTAAGTTGAGGGACGTTTGGGCTGACGCAATAATTTAACGCGAAAGCTCGTGCTTGTTAGCTTGTTGCAGGAAAATGAGGAAATAATGACGTAATGAAGGTTTAAGGAAACGTTTGCCCTTGCTTTGCTTCAAGGATGATGAAATTTTAAGAGCTTTAGAGAAATTTCTAGAACCTTCTTCTTAGAGCATTTAACATCCATTGTCTGGGAACCAATCATACCTGTTATTCAGGGCAACGTGTACAGGTTTTGTTTTTGTTATTGCGGGATTCAGTGGGATTTGCCAGAAAAGTCTGAACTTTTAGCCAAATTTCTGCAAATTTTCTAAAAGCTTATAACATCAGCTGATTGCAATCAAGCCGCAATCAAAATTATTTCAATTATCAGTGTCAATAATAAACAACTCGGGAAAGTAAACAATTAAAATGTGTCCAACATTTGTGAACAACTCGTGATTGATTTCTTCTTTTGTCTTTGCGAACACATCAGCCAGAATGACGTCTTTCCCTGAGAGAGAATAAGCCTGAATCTGATTGGCTATCGAAAATCCAAATGTGCTCTGATTGGCTTATTGGAATCGTGCTCTGTTCTGATTGGCCAATAGAACAAGAGGTGTGTGTGATTTCCGCTCAGCTGACTTGTCAAATAAATTCGACAGAACTTGTTATTTTGCTTTACTTGTTTGGGTCTAGAAGGTTGAACTGAAGAGGTTGAGAAAAGAATTAAAGATAAGAAACTCGACACCTACAAAACTTCAAGAAGTTTAGGCTTCTCTTAGTTGTTCTAGGTCAAGTGTTATCTCAACCAGAAACATAATGAAGCTTTTCGTAATTTGCGGATG
Source organism: Chrysaora quinquecirrha (assembly GCA_014526335.1). NCBI lineage: Eukaryota > Metazoa > Cnidaria > Scyphozoa > Semaeostomeae > Pelagiidae > Chrysaora > Chrysaora quinquecirrha. The sequence goes on from JACTAT010000039.1 coordinate 7,229,694, forward strand.
CTCCGACTCCGACAGTACAGACAAAAACAATTGTCTCCATGTAATGAGAAATCTTCGTGCAAGAGGTCATGAAGCTTCATTGCTTGGTAAGTTGACGGTTTTAAACATGAGTTTCGATTCCAGATGCTTGGCATTTGAGTTGCTACAAATTTATCAAACTCTTTTGCATGAGGAGTTTGCGTTATATTTAAATTTTCTGGTATTTTGTGGCGCCTGCCAGCGCTGTTAGCAGAAGGCCTTCATGTGAACTCCCCTAGAAGGACAGAGAAAAATGATATTATTTAAAAATTAATGATAAATAGCAAAGTTTTCGTGAGAAACCTTACTTTTTAAGAAGTTTTGCTTGAAATGGTTTTTAAAGTTATCAATTTTCCTTGGAGCAAACATGGAGCCCTTCGAAACGAAACGAAAACATTTCGTTTTGCTCAGGGGAAACCCCAGGTTTGAATTTTTTTTTATGTTGGTCAAATTGAGTTGAAAAAGAGTGCCTTTCTCGTAATTTATAGTTATTTAGCTCAATATAAGAAGTAAAAAGCCTTTCCTTTGTTATATTTTCCATTTTCGAGTGATTTAATAAGAAATTTCATCATCTTTTTCTAGATCTTTCGACGATCTCGTCTCTAAACAACGGAAAACTGGCTGATGCAAGAAGCCCTGGTGGTAACGAAGAATCATCAAAAGCGTTAGAAATCATGAAAAGATGCGATGCAGTTATAATAGTCGCATCTCAAAACAACAGTTATATACCAAAAAGAGTCTTCGAGTTGGCTGGGATGAAATTAAATAAAGAAAATGTACAGAACAGTTGTGTTTGGGATAATTGCGGCGTGTGTTGCACGATCATTGCAAACGCAAAGCGAAAGCAAAGAGTAGCGAAAGAACTTTGGGCAATTCTCAACTCGAGTTATGACCGATTAGATGTCTCTGATTTTCTGCCTTTTGGAAAACCAGTAAGCTACCATTGTGATCCAAAGCTAGAAACGGCTGGGCCATGTGTTGTCTGAAAAGAGAACTGACGAAAATTTGGGTTTCTATTGGGTTCTCATAACCTTCCAAGCAACTAATAAGTTCAGAAGTATCAAGCGTTGCATTCACTTTGGCAAAAAAGAAAAAGAAGTCACAGTTTTTTTGAACTGTTAACTTTTGGTGTTTTGTAACTTGATAGTCCTGAAATCGGACCCGGTTTGGTTTTGTAGTTCAGTTTTTGTTGGGATTAAGATCAGGGCCTCTTTTAACATACAAACTGGGGGGGCAAATGCCCCCCCAGTCGTGCTGGCTGCCCCCCCAGTTGAAGCTTTTTATGATGTTTTGCCCCCCCAGTGGAGGTCCCTTTTTTCCCTTTGATGCTTTTATTTTAGCAGTTTCTATTTTCTACACTAAGCAAGAAACCGAAATAGCAAGTAAGAATCAAGAAACCCAGATAAAAAATGCTTTTGTTTTCGAACAAGCCTCCCTTCGACAAGCCTCCCTTTGCTAAGTCCAGCTTAGATTGCTATGACAATGACTACTGTTATGACAACCAAACAAAACAATCTAAAGAGGTGAAGTCACGGTTCCGGGTTTACCACATGTTCTACTGTTCTACATGTTATATTATCAGTAATCAGTAGATCAATCAATTATCAGTATAATCAGTGATAATATTTACAAGGATGCCTTATGCTGAAAAGAGAAAGCTTGAGAAACAACGAAAACTAAATAATGATGCAGCAAAATGTCGTAAAATTAAAAATTTCTTCACTGTAAATAAAACTTCAATAATTTTTGACTCGCGCTCGCCTGCATCATTATTTTGGCAGTTGCTGAAAAATAAAATTTTTCCTTCGGTAAAACTGAGGTCCCCTTTTTAAAATTTGCCCCCCCAGCTCTGATTCCTTAAAAGAGGCCCTGATTAAGATATTATTGTCCTGCTCTAAAATTAGTTACAGGATGATGTGGTCATTGTAAATATTACCATATGACTGAATAATGTTCTTATTCAACAGTCTTGTTTTTGAATTTTAATTTCTTGTAGTTTATATTATTTTAAATATTTGCAAAATATATTGTGCATAGGTGTGAAGAGGTGTAAATATATTATAAATATGAAATAAATTTAAAAAAAGATGCATAATGCCAAAGGCATAGTTAGAAAGTTGCTTTTTCTTGATTCAACTCCTGTGTAAGGGAAGTAGACGAGTAAAAAAGATAGAAGAAACCACACATGCCCATAATGCAAAAGTCAAGAGAGTCTGTAGTAGACAAGGGCAGCCAAATTGCTTTAAGCCCGAAACGTCATACAAACATTTCGCTGTTTGGTATTTCACTCATTAGGCAATCCTGAGTTTCCATAAATTAGAAAAGTTTTACTTAAGAACTTAAGAAAATTCTCGATTGACTATACTACTAGGTAAAATTTGATAAAATACACATAAGAAGCTCCATTTCTATTACATGGGCCAAAGTTCTTGTAAATATTGGTGTAGTTTGAACCAAGTTTAGGACTTGGACCAAGGGGTTATTCACTCCTTCAAAGTCTCGTTCACCCTAGCTAGAAAACCTTTGTTTTCACAGAAATCCCTTGGAGATCCTTTTTTTTCATAAAAATCTCGTACAACGTTTTAAAAGCGACTTGCGCCCCTGGACTTGGACAAAAAAGTTTACTGTTGCAAGCAAAGAGACGTTCTCATGGAAGCGAAGCGAGGTGCAATTCACTCCTTGAAAATCTCATAAAACTACTATAAATCCTATTGTTTCCGTGGAAATCCTTTCGTTTTAACGGAAATCTAGTACGCTCTTTTTCGAAGAGTGAGATGCCCCTCAGCACTCGCATACAATTTTCGGAGTTCAAAACAACCAGCAGCCCTAAGGTTTTCTGCAGCTTTTGAACAGCTAGTTGCAGGTGACCTCTGCTTACTGCTTGCACACAAATTGTAAGCCGAGACCTGTATTTAATTGTTATTTGCTCAAATAACTAGCTTTCTTTAAGCGTGAATGTATGAAGCAAAACAAAGTTTCTTGAAAAATTTTTGTTTATTTATCAACCTCGTTTTAAAATTGAGGCTACAAAGCACGCAGGATTTTTGGCGCAAAAACAAGAGAAACTTCCCTTTGGTTCAACTTTGCTTGTCCTGTGCTTGTTGCAAGTTCTTTGGCAGCATAAGAGTCCAGTGATATCGTCGATCAAAGATGTCAGACGATAAAGCAAATGATATTGTGTCAATGGTTGATGTCTTAGAAGAGGACAATGCTTTAGAAGAAGAAGCAGCCGCCGTTCTTGGTGCCTGTGATGATCAAAACTGCACCTATTCTCAGGTAAATTTTAGGCTAGGGCTAGGCCGGACTATTAAACGCACAAAACGCACGTTTTGAAATTTCGAAAAAGTGATGATCTCACGTCACAGGGCCACATAAGTGCCACAACTAATAAACCAGTATGGAATGTTGATTTCTTGTGCACCGGAAAATGGCATAGAGAACAATAGAAGCTATTGTTTTCAGGGGTCTTGTGCACACTCATCTTATCCATACTGGCTAATAAATGTTCGCAAATTATTCCTTTGAAGAATAAAAATTTGGAAAAATGCAGATTTGATGGGTTTTGGTCATTATTGAGATGGTGTTGCTTGGTTCCTGTTTGTGATTGGGTACAAAATTAGGATGTAAAAAGTCATATGCTGTTTACTACCACACTGTATAGTATGGCATCTGCACACCCAATTTTTTCAATGGAACAACTGTTAAACAATTGGAAATATAGAAGAAAGGGGCCAAACTTGAAAGTTTGCTCCTCGTGCATGCAAGATATTGCCTTGAGATACAGTCTAGAGATCTCTTTGAAAACTGGCATTTCACTCCTCAAAAAGAAATACATAATTCCCATTGAGATGATCAGATTCTTAAGAGATTTCTATTAAAGGTATAGAAATCTCAGTAAAGGGGGTTTGAGATTCCAAGGAAGCAATTACCCCAGTCTGGAATTCTTGTAGATTTTTCACAGAAGTGCATGTGAAAGCAATAGAAGAACAATAGGGCTTATTGTTTGCCCAAAGTTTTATGCTCGAACATCTTCTGTGTGCAGTACATACTTTCCAGTCTGGTATTTATCCCTCTGCTGCAAGTCCCAGAAAACACTTGAAGAATAATAGTGCATGTGCAAACTTGGCATTTGCTTTCTCAGAGATCATGAAGAAACTCTAACAATTCCATATTTCAAGACTTAGCTATGTACACTCCAAACACCTTGCCCATTGACTTTGCTCATGATTACAGGACATGGACTCATCACTGAAATATTACTTAACAACAATCCTGAGTGAAATCATTTTGCCAGCAAATGACAGACACCAACCCTAGGGGGCCGGGCAGTTGAGAGACAGGGGGCTTTATACCCTTCGATAAAAGGACCAGAGTGGGAAAAATTGCTTTATTTGAACAGACTTGGAACGTAATCTTTAACTTGCTTTATGTTATCTTAAACAAATGATTTCCTGCAATCTTAAGACAAAACCTTTTGCTGTTGCTGACAACAGCATTGTGCTTGTTACCCCAATGGGGGCAACTTACTTCCTTGGAGACTTAAATTGTTGCATTTGGAAACTTCTTGGTAAACTTATTACACAAGTCTCTTTTTTGCTATTGAATGGAATTTTTGGATGCTGACAATCACAAAAACAGTAATTGCCTCAAATATCAATTCAGTTCTGTGAAAATGAAACTAAGGGACTTGCATAGCAAGTCTAGATTTATTACTCCAAAGGGGCATAGCACTCTTCAAAAAGCATAAAACAGGTGAAACTTGGGAGAAACTCGGAGGAAACAAGACAGCACTCTCAAGGGGCATTTCATCTGCAAAAAGGCGTATGAGATTTCCATTCAAACAAAAGGACTTTCAAGGGATTTCCGAGAAAACAATAGGACTTCCAGCAAAGGTGTACAAGATTTTCAAGGAGTGAATTGCCCCTCGAGCACTCTAACAAGCGTTCTGTGAAAAAAACAAGATTCCAGCTGAGGGTGTACAAGATTCTGAGTGAATTGACCCTTCGTTACCGCTATTGAGTTAAACTGGATACTCAGACTACCTGTACTCGATCCCCAACTTCTGCCCCCTCTCTGACTCGTGGTTTTCCCATGTTTATTATTGTTGTTGCTGTTATTGCTTTCAATTTTCTTTTCACCAACACAATAACAAAGATCTTTTTATGATTGCAATTACTGTAATGCAATAAAGTCCGTTATTAGATTTATTGGCCTGTCTGGGCAGAGACAGGCATTACTTCAATGAGGGTGTTTGACTCTTAGCTCTCAGAAAATCTCTCTTATTCATTTCCTGTTTTTTCTTATTTGATTGATTATAAATTCAGGGCATTAACCTGATATCTGTTTTGCTGTGTTTTGCCGCGGACTTTTGTTTTTATGGAAAAGTATTACCCATCTTTCTGCACAATACCGTTATTGTTTTATTGTCTTTTTTGGTGCCTGAACACGTGGGTAGCGTTACTTTTCAGCTGTTTTTCCAATTGTTGTTTAATTCGATTGATGTTTAGTCTTTTCCTTATTCTAATTTTTTAATACCAAACACACTCCTCGCAGTAAATCTTTCAGTCAAAACACATTTATTGTTGTTTTCGAATAAATATTGGATTATTCCCGCAGATTATTGATTGTAATGAAAAAGATTGAAATAACAAAGTAAGGTCTTAATATGATGAAACATTGTTAGTCAAACATTTGAGATTTGCTTTTCAAGCAATGTTTCGCCGTGTTTGACCGTTTGGCCAGATCCCAAAACAAAACGTTACCTGTTTAACAGAATTACATGAGGCCCTGATGAAACATTTGAGATTTGCTTTACAAGCATTTGCTTTCAAGCAATGTTTCGCGATGTTTGACCGTTTGGCTACTTCCCTAAACATTGTTGCCCAGCAAAAATACTAAGAAATTTTTTTGACCAACTTCAAAAACTTTTTCTGCTTGTCGCAATAATATTTGACGAGCAATATTTTGCACAGAGGCCAAACGGTAAAGTATTTGTTTGCCAAGTACATTTCAAATGCTCCCAAAATGTTTCACCGACAATGTCGCGACAATGTTTGAAATTTGCCAAACAAGAAATGTTTTTGAAGTTTTCCAAAAAGATTGCTGTCAAATTCTGCTCATCAAACAATTTTTTGTGACGAAACGTAGCGAAATGTACAAAAGTTGCTCGAAAAGCAAATCTTAAACGTCTTTCACCAAAAATTTTTCATCGTTTCGCCAGGGCCTAATTCTCTTTTTCGCTCAGGCTCCTCAACTCGTCTCATTGGTCATTCCACTAGTCAGGCGGTATCATATGTTTTCCCCGGACCCTTTCATCTTGTTGCACCACTAAAACTGACAAATCCCCCATGAATTCGCATCCTTCCCTTATCACCCACAATTTCTCAACCAATCCGCTAGAAATTCGCACCAATCATGATTGATTATCTATATTTAAAAATCTTGCTAAACTGTATCGTCTCTGGGGGCCGGGGCATAACACCCTCCAATTCACTCTTCCAAACCCTTTTAATTTTACTCTGAATAGATGCTTTATTCACCATATTGACAGGAAAAGCCGACCGAGATTTTGAAATGGCCTGAGTTTGTCCTAAGAGGTTTCAAGAAACCTGTATTTCGTCATCTTTCGCAACTTTGAAACCAGTTTGTCTGGCCTATGCTCAAGAGAGCAATCTCCACACACATCTGTTGCGCAATAAATTAACGCTAAAATGTTAGAAGAATAAGGATTTTATTTGTATAAAGTGACCGAATTCCCAGCTGTTTATCGAATGTGTTATAAGCAACTCTTGAGTATTGCGACACATGGAATGGTGTCAGAAAACTTATTTATTATTACAAGTTTGCTTTTATTCAATTTCGTTTTCAGCTTGTTCAAATTTTTAGTTTTCTCTAGTTGCATCCGAAAAAGCATTTCTTTTTACTTTCCTTTGCTAGTGTGTTTAAGCAATCTAGATAGGGTGAATTTCTTGTTTTCGCTATTCTTTCTTCAGCAAGAGTGCAAACAAAACCCGCTTTAGACTTCCTACACCTCAACGCAAGTCTTGTATCCCCCCTCCCCTTCCGTGAACTGATAAATTTTTGTCTTATGAGCGATATAAATTTGATCAACAAATAGCTACGCGATTTCTAAATTTTTCTGCAAATCTGTATTGCTAGATTGTACACGCTTAGACTTTTTCCACGAATCGTAGTATTCGCTCCTTAGGCCCAGCCCGCTCAGAACCAGTCCACTCTGAGCATTAGGCCATCCAATTCAATTTTTTAAAGTAAATAGGGACTTATGTAATGAGTCTAGTGGACGGTTGCAAAACATGCAACAACAACAACAAACAACAACAACGTCGAGAAAAACAAAAACAACTGCGACAGCAACAACAACAACAACAGTGAGGAGATGAGCGTTTAGCCAGTTTACTCTAATTTTGGGTTGAAACTCGTTGAAACTAACCAATGAGCCGAAATCGCTTGCTTTGGGTGAGGTTTTGACCGCCTATATCAGTAGCCAGGTCCAATGTCCATTGATTCATTGATTCATATTTCAACCTAGGGGCATTTCAATCTTCGAAAACGTGTACGAGAGATTCTAGGTGAAGGTGTTCGAAATTCTAATGCATAAAATACCCCTCGATTTCAGCTAAGGTCTCCTTTATAATACGTTGCTAAAACCAGGGTCCTAAAACCTTTGTTGTAAAATTTACTGATAAAGTTTGTAGTGTAGATCAAAACGTTCTTAGAAATTTTGTCTGTATATTTCTGAAGTTCTTTTATTTGTGTTTTAGGGATACGTCGATCGTCAAGCTCTGTATTCTTGTCTGAATTGTGTTCCAGTGGACAATGCATCGGCCGGTGTATGTTTCGCTTGCTCACTTCATTGCCACGACGGACATGACTTGGTTGAATTGTATACCAAAAGGTACCCCGTTTGATATCACTTTGTTTATATGATACCAACATGGAACGAATATGTTATGAATTGATGCCGTTTTGGCAACCCGTTAACACTATGTTATCCCTACAAGGCGAATACATAATGGAATGATGTTGTCTTGGTCTTAGTCCTAGTACTCTATTGACATGTTGCCATTATATACGGGCAGCGAACGGGATTGGTTACATCAGGATCTAGAGTCAAAGTCTCTGTTTAGATGAGCACCGTATTTAGTAGACTATCTTTAAGCACACGATCCCGCACGATCCCATACGACGCGAACAAAGAATTTTCAGCCATGCCACAGTGATGTCACGAAGAGGGGTTGCAGTCACCTACGATAAAAGCTTTTACTTGAAATGTCTTTATTATTATAGGAACTTCAGGTGTGACTGTGGAAATTCTAAATTCAAGAATTTTTCATGCAAATTAACAGTGGTAAGAACCTTTCTATTTTTTCCAGTTATACGATTCTGCCGGGGAACCTGTATTTTTCTTCCTTCGAAAGCAAGAGGCGGCAAGTGGTCAAGCCGTTCGGCTCAATCAATATCCAGGGTATTGCTCTAGAATATCATCCTTGGGGGCAGAAGATCTATAGTACTGCTTGTGCTCGTCCTTTCCTGACGGAACCAAGTCATAACTATCTGTATCTCGGCGCACTTCTCAATGGTAGCTAGAAGATAAAATCGATCGCGGCAAAGCTGAGAGGCGTGTTTCCCTCTAAGATCACTAATTAATTGCTTCGTCGCAGAGAACAAGCAATTTACGGCTCTTTCAAGCTGCAAATAGAATGCTTATTGATAGCAGAAACGCAGCAAAACCTCCATCGGAATAGCGTCAAAGAGAATTTTTCAGCACACAGAATGAATGGCATTAATGCACCTGCAGCCTATGCATGTTTGATGCCAGTTATCCTGCATACATTGAATGCTTTACACATGTTTTTGCTTGTACTGCACAGAGTTAGCGAGACAAAAGCACCCAAAAAATCAACTAACAAATAAAACGAACAGAAAGAGCAAGCCCTTGGTTATACGATCAAACATTGTTGATCAAACATTTGAGATTTTCTTTCAAGCAATGTTTCGCAATGTTTGACCTTTTGACCACACACCAAAACATTGCCTGTCCAGCAAGATAACTAAGGCCCTAGACAAATATTTTAGGTTTGCTCTACAAGCAACCTTTGACCGTTGGGCAACTTCGTGAAACATTGCTCCCCAAGCAGAATTTGATTGGGGTGGGGGGTCGGACGTTCCGAATGGTTGAGAGACCCCTTCTTTGACTTGTTATTTGCTTATACTGCACAGAGTTAGCTAGACAACAGCAACAGGGAAAGTCAACTGACATAAGATTGAAAGAAAAAACTTTCTTGTTGTTCTTGTTGTTGTTGTTGTTATTGCTGTTGTTGTTGTTGTTGTTTGAATTTTTTATTGTTGGTGTATGAGTTTTCGGAAATGTTTTTAGTTATTTTTTTCTCCAAACTAAAGCGAAGAAGACTAATATTCTCGAAGAAATACCCTAACTTCTCATTCATCGTCCATTACCGATCATCCGTCCATTGATTGTTGTGCACTACTTCCATCCTGACTTCATCTATAATAACAGCATTCTACTTGCAAGAAACATCCATCCAAAAATATATAATTCTTTGTACTTAAAGTTATTTATGGCTTGATATCCTTTAGATAAGACACTGTTCATTCATGTATCAATTTTTGTCATGGGCCGTTAAGTCGAGCTTTAGACTTAAGAAACCTTAAGCTGAGATAAGACTCGGGCTTAATGTTGTTTGTCATGCTGACTTAGCGTTGTTAAATCAAGCTTTGAGGTTTTAAATTGTAAATCCATTAGAACAACGTTCACAAAAACAAGTTTTCTTGCACGAGAGCGATATTTGTTGCGCTTCATGTAAACTGCGAGTGAGACCATGATGGCTTTTCCTGTATAGCAGTGTGGCGTAGGCACCCAAGGTATTAGGCCTACGCTGAAATTTTGTCCAAATAAGGTCCGAAAGCCTGCAGTTCTCGGGGCCTTGCATTCTTATATATTATGAGGTCTTGATAAAGCAGTGGTAGGGCTTCTTAGTGGAGGGGTTCTAAAACTGACGGGGAAATTAATGGCGAAAGTACCCAGAAAAACAAAATTATTTAATGCGAAATCTAGGCGTTAACCCTTTACTCGACGATGGAACCATATGGTTACAAATTATTCCACCGAGTCCAAGATTCCCCCGTTCCGTAGAATAGCCATGATTCGTGTGTTTTTACATAGAGTAATACCTATGGATTGTATTCAAAACTTCTTTGGAGTGGATTCTTCACTAATGGCGGCTGGTTTTAGCATTTCGTTCGACCGAGTCGAAGATTTTTAGGCCCGACAAAATTTCTGGCCTAAATAGAAAGTCGAAAATTCTCATTTTTTTGCAAGTAAATAACACAGTGACAGGAAGTGGATACTTTTCTTGCAGCTTTTCAGACGGGCTTTCGTTTGGACATAACAGCGAACCTTTTCAGTTAAGATGGTGGCTGTTATGGGGCATGGGCCTTTTTGGGGAAAAAATTTATGAAAAATCGCCCTCGCCCCCCTGAACAATTTTTTTTGCATTTTTGTGATTAAAATCGTCATATCAATCAGATTTGAAGATCTAGGCAATATATTACAAGTATTTCAATATTTGCCGAGTAAAGGGTTAATTATAATGAAAATTCGCATTAATTTCGTGTACTTAGGTATATGTATCTGAACAGTCCCTTGTGAGACTCAAAGGGCAATTCACTTATTGGAATTTTGTACACCTTTTGTTGGGATCTGTATTGTTTTTACAGAGATCCCTTGGAAATCCTTTTGTTTCAACGGGAATCTCGTACGCCTTTCAGATGATTGAAATGCCTCTAATTGTGGCTATTTAAGAGGAGAGTCCAGCGCGGACCACGAAGCGGGTTTCTAGTGATGATTATCGGATTTTGTTGCAGTAAAATAGTATCTATAATAAAAGCGAACATGGTCCATCGTTTTCATCCACATAAATAGATTTTACGGGGCATTAATGTTCTTGAACTGCGGAGGACCTGTTTTTCCTTGCAACAGGTACCGAAATGCTGAATCTGAGTGGTCTGTTTCACACTATTCTTTGGTAACCAGAGATACTAAGACCCTTTTCAATGCAAGATTCAACTTAAGCGCCTGTTAGGCATCATGTTTTTTCAAAACAGCTTCTAGCAGTAAACATATGCCCTTTCGTTTGACGTAAATATGGTTTTGTGGTCGTCATTAGCATAGTGCTCACTTTAAACTATTAATTACTTCGGAGTTTATGGTGTAGAACCTGCGTAAATGACTTGTGTCACTGTTAACCATATTTGGTCATTTATCATTACTCTGCCATGTGCATCCTGTTTTTCAATGTAGCATTGCACATCTACTCGGGAGCGGTTAGCCCACTATTAATGGTTCACTTTTGATTAAAAAGCATTTTTGTATATCAAACCCATTCCGGGGTCTACAGTCCTCGCAAAAATATTGGGGAGGGAAAACTGTCTTATTATATTTGAATTATTTGAACCCTACTAACAACATCAATTTTGCCGACATTGATTTAGGGGAGGGGGTATGCGCCGTCAATGCGAGATAGTGTCACAGCCCTTTTTGCGAGGGTTTTATGTAGTTCTTAAATTTTCTTGATTTTTATCTGATTTAAGTACTGCAAGGTTTTGTAGAAGTTTTTTGAGAGTGCATTTTCCTCAAGTGGCAGAGTATTTTGACTTTCATGAAAGAATTATAGCTGCAATTATCTCGAAATTTTGCAAACAGTTTGAAAATAACGTAAGGATTTTTTCAAAAGGTGGGCTAAGTTTAAGCATATCATTTGCCATTGGTTGCATGTTCGAAAAGTTTGAAGTAAATGGCCTTTTATGAAAAAGTCACCATGATTCTGATTTTCTTCGTAACAGTTCTCTTTTGCTCGAAACGCGACAATTTTAGTCAATATTTTGTATTTACTTTTTTAGGAGAAAGATGAATCGAACGAAAGAAATTCCTACAATCATAATTTTCAAGGAAAATATTGTACATGTGACAGGCCATATCCAGACCCTGAAGACGAGGTACGTTAAAAAGAAATCAGAAAGAGGCCAATCATTATTTCCCACTCTTTCTGCTGTAACGTTTTCTTATCCTAGCTAACGTTGTTACCTTTCATTTGGGCACTTTCTAGCTAAATAGCTAAAAGTAACTTATTAACTGACTGACTGATTGGCTGACTGACTGACTAAATAACTAACTGAACTAACTAACTAACTGACTAACTGACTGACTGACTGACTGACGGACTGACTGAACTAACTAACTAACTGACTGAACTAACTAACTAACTAACTAACTAACTAACTAACTAACTAACTAACTAACTAACAAACTAACTAACAAACGAACTAACTAACTAACTAACTATCTAACTAACTAACTAACTAACCAACCAACCAACTAACTAACTAACTAACTAACTAACTAAACAACTGTCCAACTAACCAACCAACCAACTAACTAACTATCTAACTAACTAACTAACTAATTAAATAACTAAATAACTAACTAACAAACTAATTAATAAACTAACTAACTAACTAACTAACTAAGTAATTTACTAGCTAACTAACAAACCAACTGTCTAACTAACCAACCAACCATCTAACTAACTAACTAACTAACTAACTAACTAACTAACTAACTAACTAACTAACTAACTGACTAACTGACTTGCTATCAACTAACTAACCAACTAATTAACTAACTAACTTAGCTACTAATTTACTAAGCAACGAATTAACTAACGAACAGATTCATTCACTCACTTCCTCGCTCGCTTGCTAAAACACACCAAATTATGCCTTCATGTTATGATAATTGAATGTCGTAGGTTTAGGCTGCTATCTACCTTAACGCCCAGATCACCGACTTTTAAATACAGAAAATATCACACATTAAATTCAACGCTGATTAAAGTTGCATCGATAAAAAACAAATTTGACGTAAATTCATCGGGTTTTAGGTCAATAACTTCAGAATTAAACTAAGGTATGCTTGAATAGTCTTTTAGTTTCCCACCGACCTACGTCAATGGCCTAAGCAGGTAACATAATGTAGATTTAACATTATCTTGAAGCACACTTTGCTGTGAAAAAAGAGCCGTGTGGGACAGCTGTCTAATAGAGATTACTATCCTGATCTGGTTTGAGTGTCTTTTTCTGCGTCTTTTTCGATGTTGTTAGGATTTTTAACGAATAGAGTAGACCTTCTGTCCTTAATATTTCATCCACAATACACAGTTTGTAAGCAAATTGTTATAAAAAACTCAATACTTGGGGAGGTGAGAAGTTATACTTTTGGGTTCCTAATTGTCCCCCCCCACGTTGAATAGCTTTCAAACAATTTCCAGCCCCTCCAGCTGTTATTAGGATCCCCTGCTTATTGAGACAAGCATTAATATTGGTGTAGATATTTTCAACTTATTTTACTGTCACTTTCTTGGTATGAAATTTCACTTATACAATCTATTTGTTTGTTAGAATAATGAATTGCTTAAGCTTTTAACTACAAAAGGCCTACTCGCACTGCGTTTCAGCAGCTTGCGGACAAAGTTTGTCAAATAAATTCCGACCCCCCCGTTTATTCTCATCCCCACCAATATAGCCTGAATGCTGTTCTTACCTCCTGCCTATTCAACCTCCCCCAAACAATAAAGCTCCTAAGGGTAAGGAAGTTCTAGCTCACGGAGATTAGGGCTTTTTAAGATTTCTTAGCCAGAACCAAAAGTATATAGGCTCTTTGACCCATCTCAGATGTACGTGGTGCATTTGCCTTTGTCATGAATAGCCCCCCTGTTTTGTAGATTGAAGACGAAATGATACAGTGTATTGCATGTGAAGATTGGTATCATTCACGGGTGAGCATCTTACTTTTTATCACTGGCGTATCAGGTCTACAGTAGTGCGGGGTCTGAAAAATTTTTTAGACCACGCCCTTCATATTCTCGCAGATGCGGGCAAACGCCCTTTTTTCCCCCGCCCCCCCCCAAGAGCTTTACAACGTTTTTGGACAAATCTCGAGGACCATATTTTAGACGTTTCCACTGAGCTACAGAGCTCAATAAAATCGCCGAGTAAGTCTTCAAGTCATACAGTCCAAGGCTCTCATTCCAAAATGGGAGCTCTATAGCTCAGTGGAAACGTCGTTGGCTCTTTGATCATGCAGTCCTGGGTTCAAATCCCATACATTGTGGTATGCCACTTGTGGAAAAATATATCCTTGTGTTCACCTTTCATGACAAATATACAGGGATAATGGATATGTTTTGAAAAAACGTTTTGGGTTATAGGGTATTCAGTCCCCCAAGTTCCCCCTAATGTAGCCTCTTTAAGTTTATTGTGCCCATAAAAGTCCCCGATAAGGCAATCAGAGCAAAGCCAAACTTTATGGAACTAAGCTCTTAATCCGAGTCTTAATCTTTTCACTTTATTCTAGCATCTTGGAACTCTAGCACCCAGCGAGTATCAAGAAATGATCTGCGATGCATGCATGTCGAAACTGGACTTTTGAGATGGTACAAGACATTGTCAGGTAGAGCATTAATCCAACTTTTTGTTCGCTAGCCTAGCTTTCACTTATGGGTCGTTAGGCCCTGGTCAAACGATCAAACATTGTTGGTCCAGCATTTTTAATTTGCTTTACAACAACTGTTTGACCACATCCAAAAACATTGCTGTCCAACACTTTGGAACAACGAAGTTATTGCTCAGCGCAAGCACGAACGCCTTGTTGCTCAGCTGTGGCTAGGTGTTAAAATGTCGCAAGTTGTTGCAAATTATGAAAATCAAAGAAATGTTTGACAAACAATGTTGGATAGGCGGCCAAACGATCAAACATTCCTTGACAAGCAAAAATAAGCAAAATTTGTGGCGTGATGTTTTGAAACAGTTCAAGAGTTGTGTAAAAAGTGTAGTTTTGATTTGATTAGCGTTTTAACTTTGCGATTTTATAAGGGCTTTGACCAGTTGGGGTGAAAAGTTTCATCCCCAGTAAAAAATCGGCAACTTTGCGCGCTCATAATATCAATATATAGCCAAAAAATTCAATTCTAGCTGCCTTTTGCCGAGAAGTTCTATTAACTGGAAATGGCGACTGATTCGACTAACGCCTCTTTCCAAGAGGGCCTTTTATTCAAAGGGGGGCGTTTAAAAATCGGGCTCTCAATCCAAGTAATGCGTAAACCCCAAATTTTTTAATTTTCTCTAGTTCCCAGCCAAGAAAAATTATCAGGAAAAAGCCTGTTAAAGACTCGTAAAGAAGATTCGAACGATGCATCAAAAACCCAACAGGAAGATGCTTTAGAAATCAAAGTTAATACAAAGGAAGCAAGCAATGATCCTTGTAGCACAGCTGAAGCTGGAAGTAGCAAGGTGAATTGTTAGAGACTCTATGGAGAATTTACTGTTAGAACTTGACATATCATTCCCTAAAGGGCAAAATGGCCACTTACTTTATTTTGTATCGTCCTTTTTGCATCTTCATTTTATTTCATACTTATTAGCATCTTCATTTGGTATAGTACCGTATTCATGAGCATTCTCATTTTATGCTGTAGCAATTCTTCCTCTTTTCACATGATATCCGTCAGCATCATCACTTGGCACTCACATTCGTTAGCATCTTAATCTCATACCGTTTCTTAAGCATCTTCATTTCCTACCGTGTTCATTAATTTAATAATTTCGTAACATCTTCACAAATTTCATACTATATTTTCATACTATATTTAGTGATATCTTCATTTCACGCTGTATTCATTAGCATCTTTATTCAACCTTATCCATTACCATCTTCATTTCATAACGTATTCTTTTGCATCTTCATTTCATACCTCATCCATTGGCATTTACATTTCATACCACTCATTAGCATCTTCATTTCATACCGTATTCATCAGCAACTTCATTTCATACCATATTCATAAAGCATATTCATTTAATACCGCATCCATTGGCATCTTCATTTCATACCATATTCATCAGCATCTTCATTTCATACCATATTCATTAGCATCTTCACTTCATACCGTATTCATCAGCATCTTCATTTCATACCGCATTCATTAGCATCTTCATTTCATACTGTGTTCATTAGCATCTTTATTCCTCACCTTATTATATACCATTTTTTGCCTTTTATAGCAATTTTAGTTTTTGTCATTCCCTGTTGCATTTTTTAGCATTATTTCATAACTTTATACCAATGCCTTCCTGCATTCATCTTTAGCTATGAACATTACATACAGCAGTCAAAAATGTTTCTTTTCATACCACATTATTTAGCATATTCATTTGATACCCTATCCAAGATGTTATTCAAAAAATGTGTTCATTTCCTACCACATTTTCAGGAACGGCATTTCATTTTTTCCTTATTCAAAAGCTTCTTAGTTTCATACTATATTCGTCAGCAAGTTCATTTCAAGCCGCATTGAAAAACTTGTGAATTTCATACTGCATTCTCAGCATGTCCATTTCAAACCGCATTCAAAGACTTGTCAATTTCATACTGCATTCGTCAGCATGTGCATTTCATAACATATACAATTTCAAAAACATGTTTGTTTCATCACTTCATACCATATTTATCAGCATTTTCTGTTTGCTTTTTAGACAGCCGATGCAGATAATTCGTCTGAAGCATCTAAAAATTCCCATGGGGACGCATCAAGCTGTAAATTGGAGTCACTAAAATCAGGCAACGAAGATGCCGATACAAACACTACTTTGAAAGCAACATTCTGGCAGAACAGTTGGAGGAAATCGCTTTGCCGTTGTGACGCATGCAAGGTAAGACTAAACTGTAGGCACATGTTTTTAAATGGACCTGGATTTGTTCTCGGCCTCCAAAGCAATCTTGTAGCTATGTAAGGTTGGTACCTGGCCTAAGGTACCGAAACGCATGCAGTTAGGCTCATATCGTATGAGCACAAATTCTTATTCGGTCTATATGAATAATTTCACCAACCGCCCCATTCTCAAATGCCAGACGCGTTTCGCTCTTATTGGAGCTCATCAGTGACATCTGTGAGAATCGAATCAGGGTTTATTGCGTGAGAAGCACAAGTGCTAATCACAGAACCACCGGAGCTGGGCTGACTGGTGAGTAACTGCGTGAGTTTTAGACTCGTATCACACGAGTACCTAAGTCTTGCATATTACTAGGTAAGGTTGGTACCTGGCCTAAGGTACCGAAACGCATGCAGTTAGGCTCATATCGTATGAGCACAAATTCTTATTCGGTCTATATGAATAATTTCACCAACCGCCCCATTCTCAAATGCCAAACGCGTTTCGCTCTTATTGGAGCTCATCAGTGACATCTGTGAGAATCGAATCAGGGTTTATTGCGTGAGAAGCACAAGTGCTAATCACACAACCACCGGAGCTGGGCTGACTGGTGAGTAACTGCGTGAGTTTTAGACTCGTATCACACGAGTACCTAAGTCTTGCATATTACTAGGTAAGGTTGGTACCTGGCCTAAGGTACCGAAACGCATGCAGTTAGGCTCATATCGCATGGGCACAAATTCGTATTCGGCCTATATTAATAATTGAATAATGAATAATCTTGTAGCTAATTTTGCGAAATCTCATCTTCCAAATACTTTGTTTGCAGTATTAAGTTCTTATAATCTTTTAGTAGTACAAAATTTCATAATTGCGAACAACAGCGGACACATTTTTGGCATATTTATTTCCCAGAGTTTGGTTACTCACTTGGACCCACGCAAGCTGATTGGTATTTAAAACACAATGCCAATTCGGCTTCTCTTCCTGATTAGTGCATTTCAATCCGCATCTGGGTATGAATTCCGCATTAGTCAATAATTTCGGTCTGTTTCTGATGTTGAGATCCGGCGGCAATCTTTCTTGTTTTGATAGGTGTGTGTGGACGTAGAATTTTCATGACCCATCCTCAGGTAATTTTATTTTACGAAAACCCATCCACGAGTAATTGAAATTTTCGCGCCAACTTTAGAACTACAACAAAAACCATCAAAAATGGCTATTAAGATCTGGATTTAAGCATTTACTGAACTTTCTTGAAAAACGCACCCATTTTCAGGTGAAAAAGAAACTAAAAAAGCATACCCATTGGTAAAACCAAGGAAGAAAGTCACCAACTCTGGCCGCACATCCCCACTACCCAGATATTTAAGAGTGCTCCCCGGAGTTGAGATGGGTCAGAGGTAAAAAAGCTTCGCCTAACAATTTTAAATACATTTTAATTACCTGATAAATTCCACTTCCGTATTTCAGGAAATGTACAAGTCAAAAGGGGTGCCTTTCATAATTGACCAGGAAGATACGGTTTATGAATATGAACAGAGAGGCAAGAAAAGGCAGGCAGAAAACTCCGCCTATGAGAGAGGAATCCGGGCTTTTGGAACGATGGATCGAATCAATCAAGTCGAAGTCCTGACAGGTTTGAATGGGTTTTTATCAATATTCTTGCAACTGTACTATAAAGGATACCTATGTGCACATAGTAAGATTCAAGGGTTTTCCTTTTTGACATCTCTCAGTTCTCTGAGGGGTCGTATGGGGTGGGGTTGGAGGGCCATGGGACCTCTTCTTTGTATCCTATTACAGCCTCTGTTTTGATTGTGTTCTCTTGGAAGTTTAATTTCTTCTGAATACTGGAAAAAAGATTTCGAGACTTGGCAAGCTTCCGATTCCAGGTGCCAAAAAATGCACTTTCTAGATAAACCGAAAACTTTAGAGAATTGATTTGGAACGAGAATCTCCGTGAAATCTTCCGGCTCTGGAGTGAGGAGAGTTAAGAGCCTCCAAATTCTCCGATTTTTCCTAGGGTTATCCAGACTAACGGGCTTTCCATCACTCGCAAGTCTCCGAAAAAAGGGGCAAAAAGGTCCTACAAGAGCGCACTTTTATTTTTGTAAGACAATGTGGTAATGTCTTGCGCATGCACAAGTATTCAATCCCACTGCCCAACTCCACCGTCCAGCTCTCATCCCGCCCTCCATCGTTTGCATAACAGTGTCCCCCTTTGTCTCTGGTTAGAACCTCTCAATAAGTGAGAGTTAACTTTTACAGGTTGAAGTTTTTGTATTGAATGCAAGATAAAACATACAGAGGGTTCGATGAAGACACCCTGATCATTTCAGGGAAACGTTTTTAAACGAAAATCGCTGAGAATATAGTTAGTAATTTTTAATTTTTAGAATACAATGACATGAAGAGCGAATTAAATGATTACTTGAAATCTTTTGCTGGAGAAGGAAAGGTACATGATGTTGTTTTTATTTCCTCGAATCTCATTGTCATTAATACGTGAAGTCTAACCTAGTTTTACGAAGCAAAAATTTCAGTATGCTCACTGAATAGAGGTTTCCGCAAAAGATTGCGGCCGTTTCTGTCAACCCCTTGTTTTTCTTAAGGTTTCTGGAAGGGAATTCTGGGAATAATTACGTAACGAAGGAAATTATTCCCAGAATTCCTTTCGAAAATCCTTAATGAAAACAATAGGCTAAAACGGCGGCCATCTTTTGCGGAAGCGTCTATTGCTGCGGGACATCGCGAAGCGCCTGCGTTCAATAACCATAATAACAATAATGAACAATTGCAATATAAAAAATAGTTGAGGAACCTCTTTATGAGTATTGTATAAAGAATCTGAATCTTAGTCTAGATGCAAAGTTTGCTGCCCTAGCGATTGTGTTATTGATTTTTTGAGCTTTCAAAGTTTACGATTGTATAAGTGCTTTGACCATGAAAAGTGACTGGGGGTGAAACTGCTTACTATTGAATTGAATTGCTGGATGCCAAAACAAATGACTTTGTGAAAAGGTGGGAGGTTGTAAACTCAAGACGAGATTGTGATATTACTGGTCTGTGATATTACTGGTCATTTTTTTGGCGTCCAGCGATTCAATTCAATAGCCAAAAACGACTTGTGTAGCGGGTCTAGAAACTAGACTGCTCACCCAGACTGGTCAAAGCCTTTATAAAAGTGTAAACTTTGAACGCTCATAAAATCAATATAACAAGCTCTAAAATAGTAAAACTCTGGACCTAGCCTAAACTTTTGCTGCTTAATAAGTATTTGGTATCGAAAACTCTGCATCTCGAAACTTTGAAAATTTCCGTAATCGTAGCCGTTCGTCGAAAATGCCTATTAACTGTGTCAACAGCTAGATAGATGACACTGTTCTATTTATTTAAAGGTCGTTACCAAAGAAGATATTGAGAAATTCTTTGAAGGAATGAGAGCAAGGAAAAGACAAAAATTGGAGCAGCGTTCTGGGGTGCAATTTTTCTGCAAGTAACGTGAGTACGCTGGGGCTCAGTACATTCATCTGTAAGTAACTTATATGGATACATATACTCAATAAAAAACAATTAAAAAATATTGTCTGTTTTGCTATGGTTTGGTCATGTTCATTTAATAACTTTGTAACGCTTACATCCAAACTTCTACTGTAACTATTTAGTCTATTTTAAGAGGACCTCAGATAAAAGGTCTGGATAAAAATGCACTTTTAAAAAAACTATTTTGCAGGAAAATGCAAGCTAGAGTGCACGTTAAGGGGAAGGGAGAGCAGTAGTAGGGCAATAAGGGGGTGCTTAAGGAATAGGTTAGTTCCCCTCGATTTAAGGGTCAGGGACAGGTTAGTTCCCCTAGAGTTAAGGGTCATTCGTAGTTATCTTCAATTTCAATTCATCTCAACTCAATGTTTGCGAAAGTCAGGGACTTGTGTGACAAGTCTACAATCCTCGCCAAAAATGCTGGGACACTTCGGTCCAGGTTCTTGGCTGTTGGTCAACGTCCAGTAGACTTGATAGTCTATTTGAAGAGAATTGAGAGGCAGACACCAAAACTCTCGCTTTAAAGACGCATACCCCCTCACGCCCCCCGGACTCAATGTTGGCAAACTAAATGTTGTCGATGGTCCCAACATTGATTCGGGAAGAGGGGGATCTTATTACCCAATATATTTTTATGGGACCGGGTTTCTAAGGTAAAACATACTACAACAGATTGTCCCCAATGTTTTTGGCGAGGGGATTGTAGGCTGTGGATATGGTTAGAAATTTCTAAGAGAGCTAGGGTTAAAATATCGATAAACGATTTTAGCTGAAAAAATCCTAGCTTGAGTGTAGTTTAGCAGTTTGGATCACATAGAAATGATGATAACGGGGTTAAGGTTTCAGGAAAAGGTTTTCTTTGGAGTGAGGATTAGGGAAAGGACAATCGATTGATTTATGATTGGGGTATCTTAGTTCTAAGATGAGGTTTCATGAAACAAGGGCAACGGTTCAGAAAAGCTTTTGTTCTATAATTAGGGTTCTATACTAAAGATTTAGGGTGAGGGTTTAAATTGAGGTTAGAATAAGGGCTAAGGACATTGACGAAAGGGGCTAGGGTTTTTCAATTAAGATTTTAGGTTTCATTTTGTTTTCCTGTGACCAGTTCTCCTCAATGCACTTAACAAACTGTACTCGTACGAAAATTCTGACAAAGTTTTTGTATTTAGATAAATTACTCAAATAAAAATTTCCTAAATTTATTTAAATTCACGTAGAAAACGCTAGTCTGTTACAAGAGTCACTTCCCTTCTCTTTGGAGTTTTCAAGTTTCGCTATCCTAGATCCAAACTGAATTGCACGCTTCGGCAAACTTACAGAACCAGTCAGATTCAGCCTCGCTGCCATTTTCCGCAGCAGCCTCTTTTCGCCGTGGCCTCTTGGTAATCGTGGATCACACTAGACAAAATTGAAAAAGAATTATCTAGAATGATGGGTAAAATATGTCGAGACAAATATTTAGTAATATTGATTGGGGTCTGTCTTTTTCTCCCTATCCCATTCAATGTTGGATACTTTCTCACGGATTCCATTACACATCGTCTTCCGCATGATGGATCAGTTACTTCTGATGTGAATGAAACAAAACATCCAACATTGAATTTGGGGAAGGGGATAGACTTATTACACGTGTCTTAGTTATCGTTACCACCTTAACGACCAACCTCAAAACCGCTCAGACTACTTCTCTGAGCAAACAGCTGTTTGGTAGTTGTTGTTGTTGTTGATGCTGTCTACGAAGAGAGGGACTCAGATAATAAGTCTAGGAAAGGGGGCTAAGTGGATCTGAACGTACTTTTACAGTATTGTCTCAAAAAGTTTGTCCACAATTTTAGTATATAGTGGGAAGTCTGTAAAGCTATGGTTAATTAACTAGGAGACTTTTCGGGTGCAACACAGTATTCGGCGTGTCTCCCAGGGTGGCTAAACACGCGAGTGACAAGCGAGCAACATGTCCCCCGAGTCATTTGCATGTTGCGGAGGCAAGAAATGTTTTTGCCGTCTCCCAAAAACATTTGCGTGTCTCTTGGTACAAATTTTTTCGCTTGCTACAAAGTTTCCGAGGTGGCTAAACTGGGAGACATCGAAAAGACATCAATGTCGCGTGCGACATGTCTCCTAGTTTAGCCAGGCCTTAACATTCATTTTGATCGACACAATTGTAGCTTCTTCACAGCTCTCTTTCTGAAGATTTTTCCCAAAGTCAAACGAATAAACCTTTTAAGTATGTTCAAAGATATTCCCGCTCTTTTGATCTGAGACTCAAAAGACTTTTTTAATTACTGTAATAATTAATTCATTGCATAGATGAAAAAGACGGCTTGAAGTTCATGGGCGAGGTCACATCACTCATTTTCCGCCAGACAATTCTGCCCATGAACTGCTCCGAAACAATAAATTCTATTTGTGAAATGCCGATTTCGCAGAAACAACTTATCAGTTCGTTCTTCCACTGGCGCTAAACACACAATTTCACCTTTTTGGCAAGTGAAAAATGACATTTCTTTCTCATCATAGTAACTAAGTCAGATAAATAAGAAAAGTGCCTAATCATTACTCACTCTGATCCATATTGGAACATTCTCTAGAAAGGAGACGACATTTTCATCAAGAAATGGAAATCTTGCTTCACGACCGTGATCAGAAATACATCTGCAAAACGAGAATAAAATCCAAATTTCAAAAATATGCAGTTTTTTTAAATACATAGGCAATTATCATAGAAGCTCTTCTATTATAGACGAACTCAATACAAAATAATCTGGAGAAGTTTTATTTTATAAATAACCCCAAGGTACCTGTCATCTCGTCCTAAATTTCGTGAGGATATTCTCTCTGTCTCCATTTTGATTTCTGATTCAAGACCAGACCATCCAAATTTCCTAAAAAAATTTATACCTACATGAATACCGTAAACAACTTTTAAGTCCTTTCGGGTTAAGTTTATTTTGGGCGTTTTTGATAGAGGCCATGTTGAGGGGGCTTATTAGGAAAAGGGAGGGAAGACAGCCGGCATTCTGCCTTTATTTTGACCTATACATTCAAAGGTATTTTATTTTCAAATTCAAAATAAGATCAAGCAAAAACAACAAAGTTTAATTACTCGAATTTGCTCCTGTGTCTTGCATATCCACCAAGCTGCTCATCAGCACCCATTCCGGTTAACAAAACCTAAAAAATAATTAAAAACTAACAGGCAGAAAGATTTGAAAAAGGAGAGAAGAAAAGTAGTATGAAGTAGATGCTGTAGAAGAAAGGAAGAAAAAAATGAAAGTCAAAAAAAGGAAGAAGATGAGATTGATTTGTGAAAAAGAAGATAAAGCAGACTGTAACAACAAAAATAGATAAGTAAAGAAGACAGTAAATAACGAGGAATTATAATATGATGATGAAGTGAAACCTTTGCAGTAGAAAAAGAAGAATTTGGCGATCGGGGGAGAAATGAGGAAGTGAAGAGATAAAGACAAAGAAGAATCTTCTTTGAAGAGGAAGAAGGAAGAAGAGGAAGATACAGAAGAGGTAGAAGATAAAGAAGACATTGAGGAAGAATAAGAAGAAGAAGGTTGTGAAGATGAAGAAGAAATAGAGGAAGAAGATGACGAAGAAGAATTTGACCATGATGATTAAGGTAATGAACAAGAAGATGTAGTTGAAGACGACGAAGATATTGAAGAGGTAGAAAACGACGATGATGAATTTGAAGAGGACAATGAAGAAGAAACGCAAGAAAAGAAGATGGTGAAGTCGAAGAAGAAGATGATGAAGTCGAAGAAGAAAATCGTGAAGAGGAGGAAGAAGATGATGAAGTTAAAGAAGAAGATGAAGAAAAGAAGAAAATGGTGAAGAGGAAGAAGATGATCAAATAGAAGAAGAAGATGAAGAAAGAGAAGAAAATGGTGAAGAGGTGGAAGAAGATGATGAAGTCAAAGAAGAAGATGAAAAAATAAGAAAATGGTGAAGAGGAAGAAGATGATCAAATCGAAGAAGAAGATGAAGAAAAGAAGAAAATGGTGAAGAAGGGGAAGAAGATGATGAAAGGAAAAGAATAACGTGAAGATAACGTAGAGGAAGAGGGCAACAAAGTGAGAAGATGGCAAAGAAGAAGATCTGGAAGAGGAAAGACGATAAAGATGAAGTAACAGAAGAATAAGAAGATAAAGAAGAAGATCAAGGACGTTGAATAAAAGATGAAGAAGAAGAGGAAGCTGGTGAAAACGAAGAAGAATAAGCTGGTAATAACAGTAATATTAAAAAGATGAAACGATACAGAAGATAAGTAAAAGTTCAGTCAAAGAGACAAAAAGAACAGGAGTGAAAGATAGAAGAATGAAGCTCAGTGTACAATAAAGAAGATGAGACAATTTTGGAATGAAGAAGAGAAGATTTGACAACACTTATTCATATCAACAGACATACTTTGACAGGGCTATGGTAATCATCCGAACATTTTACGAGTTCTCCATCTCTTAGTTGATATTGGATTCCTTTTCCTCTTGCAGCAAACCAAATAGCGCACCCAATACTGTCATCTAATACAGATTCAAGTGGATTTAGAAGATGCTGCACTCTTTGCTCCCTGAAGGGAAAAACATTAACTAATTTACTGCAATATTCTTGTCACTCTAAAGAAAAACCAAACAAAGTTTATTCCAGAAAGTTGAGATAAGTGGAATCCCCATGGATTTATAATGTAGACCTTTCTTACCTTGCATGTTTCACCTCTTCTAAAGTAACATTTACCTGAAACGATAAATTTATAATTCATTAGCTATCTTTTTATAAAAAATAAACTCGCCCAATTCGCGCAAATAGATTTGAGAGTAGCTCTATGTTATGGCAAGTCTATCCTCATATTTGCCAGTCATAAAAACGTCATACTAATATGTATAAGACTAAAGAAGACTCAACATGACTGAAGCACAAAAAGCAAAACGGGGGATAGCCAACGACGTTTCCACTGAACTAAGGAGCTCGAAGTAAATCTCGAAGTCATTTCCCGTTTGCTTTTTGTGTTTCGGTTATGTTGAAGGTGCTATGGCGTCGTGCTGTAATCCAGCTGACTCGTGGTTTCAGAAGCTCAGGGTGGTCAGGGATCGAGCCCAGCCAAGGTAGCGACACAGCCAGGGTCGTGGTCTCGATTAGTTAACCTACTACTGAGATCCTAGCGACTGGCGCTAAAACACCATATCACCTTCACCTTCACCTTCACGACCTGCCCTGGTCACATCAAGCTCTAAATTTTTCTCTGATTAAAATAGGAGCAACAAGTTTTCACTTTGCTATAGAAATGCCAAAAATATGCCCTACATTTCGCATACTTTTCAAACCTATCAGCTGAAAATAGAATTTTAATGCCCATTCAAAACTCGAAGTACACAAACCTCAATAAAATTCCAGGTTCGTTTTGGGTTGAGCTCCTTAACACCCGACCTTCCTGTTATCCTGTCAGGAACATTGTAAGGATCCACACTCTCCACTTCTTTTTGTTTAGTCTTTCTCTTTGAAGGTGAAGATCGACGGGGTTGCTGTGCAAACGCAACGTTTAACAAGTCAATTGGTTCATCCTCTGGTAATACTCTAAAACAACAGTTGAAAATAATTATTCAATAAAGTATGTCTTAATTCCGAGAAACAGCGGAAACATCTCTGGACAAACTTTTTGTCTGACATTCCTTAGAGTATAAACATGAGGAACAGACCGAAACAATTGACTAAGGCGGAATTTATACCCAGATGCGGATCGAAATGCACCAATCACCAATTGGAAAAGGAAGCTGAATTGGCATTGTGTTTTAAAGACCAATCAGCTAGCCGGATACAGCGGGAAGATCAATAGAATTAATTGAAGAGTCCAAGTGAGAAAACGAACTCTTGCCGTCTACACAGAACTGGCCTTTTGGTTTTGATGTGGACAGATTCCAAAACAAAGACCGTGCTGTTCTAATCATTAGAAAACAAATTTCGCTGTAATTTTCTGCAAGTATTTCTTCCTTTATTTCCCTTTCAAATGGAGAAACATCTATATTACTAAACTCCTTAAATGCAAATTAGGTTGCCCTTTGTTATGGCCCATTGTTCGATTACACAAGAAAGGCTCTTTCCCTGGGCCACCTAGAAACGTGGTTATTTTTTTGATCGAAGCCCTTTCTGCTCAGGTAGTGCATGCCGTATTTTTCTAAATCTTTTGGGAAACGTAAGATGGTTAAAATTTCGATTTTATCTCAGCCTCAACAAGTTTCGTTTTTAATGGCGGCCATCTATTATGTTCTTTTCACTACAAGAACAGTGCTTCTTTTGTCCTGCGAAAGTTTGTCATGCTTACTAAAACGCGGAACCACCCGAAACGATCCAAAATCAGCCAAAATCACGCAAAACGACCCATGATCGAGTTAAAACCATCAAACACCACCTAAAATTATCCAAAATTAGTTATTTTCATTTATGAGGGGCCAGAAGACCCTCAAAATACTCAGATTCTAGCAAAATATCATCACTGTGTAATAAATTATCTTTTCCCTTTGGGTCAATAACGTGAACAATGCGCTTTGTTACTTATTTTCAGATTAAATCTTTTGCGTGCAACTCTCAGGGGTTTATTCAATCACTTGCGGCTTTTAAAGCCTGGATTCCATATAAAATCTTAACTGTCGTACGATTATCGCACATTCGTGAGACGTGAGAATTTCTTTTCGCATGATTATCGCACGACCATGAATACAAATTGGGACATTTCTGTCGTAGCAGAGCCTTCACGGATTACATTACTACGATTTAGATGTGATGCAGTCTTTTTTGCAAGATATTTTGAGATATGAAAATGAAACACGCTTTCCAGACAATTGATACCTTTCCCCAACGGTATACTTATTGGCAGCGTGCGATCATGGTGCGATTGTGTGTTATCTCTCAACTTCACGCTCAAATACAATACTACAGTACTGTTGTGAACAAAAAAGGCTTTTCCCACTCCAGCGATGTAAAAGCTTTTTATGTCAACAAAAGTCCCATGACGAAAGTTGAATTTTAAGAGTTAAGAATGACATTTCAAAGAACATGAGAATTTCTGGGGATTTTTCTAGGATTTTCTGCCATTTGATAAATGATTCCAGGTGAATCGGACATTTCTGGGTGGTTTTGGGTGCTTTTCATAAAGTTATGGTTCGTTTTGAGTGCTTTTGGCTGGTTTTGGGCAATTTTGGGTTGCTGCGCGTCTTTGGTAAGTACGTTTTCACGTTTTTAGGGTCAAAGGACCTCAAAGGACACTAGGAGACTGTAATTCATTTTGGAATTTTACTCATATTCTTTCCGTTTTCAAGAAAAGTTCTTGCTTTGATTATTTCCCTAAATCGCCACGCTAAACTTTATGTTTTACTGTTTCAATGCATATGAAACATTACTAGAGGCCATAAAATTTTCGAGTTTCAAGTTGAATGTTCCTTTGAAATTTCAGAGCACAAAAACACAAAATGAAAATCGTTCCGATATAGCGAAATATTTACTGTTCATGAAGGCCATTTAAAATTAAAGTCTGCGATGTGTTGAGGATAGGATTTGCGAATTTACGCAGCAGTAATACTGCTAATTTTGCGTCTTAACTTAACACAAAAGAGTTTGGAATATTCTCAGTAGATCTGGAAATTTGGTGGCAAAAAAATTTCATTGAGTATTTACCATCGAAATGTTTGACTTTTATTTAGGCTGTTAAAAATAGGATTTTCGAGTGCAGACAGAGCAAAGAAACTCTTTGCTGCATTAGAATTCAAATGGATGGAACACAAGAGATACCCTTAACCTCCGTGACTCACTGGCTCAATATCCAACCCAAAGTTTGGTTTTATAAAACTTGGCTTATATTTGACCTTCAGCTTTCATATTATAATGATGATGATGATGATGATGATGATGATGATGATTTTGATGACATTAAGGTAATGATGATTGTGATGATGATGATGATTATTATTATTATGATGTTGATGGCATGATGAAATTGGATGGCATGATGATGATAATGATCTGATGATGATTATGATTATGATGATGATTATGATGATGGTAGTGATGATGATCATGAGGATGAT
This sequence comes from Chrysaora quinquecirrha, assembly GCA_014526335.1. Lineage (NCBI taxonomy): Eukaryota > Metazoa > Cnidaria > Scyphozoa > Semaeostomeae > Pelagiidae > Chrysaora > Chrysaora quinquecirrha. Next base: position 7,258,142 of record JACTAT010000039.1, read on the forward strand.
TCTAATGGAGATTATAATGTTATAATTGATGATGGCGATAATGATAATTTTGACGGTGATGATAACTATGATGTTGATGATGATGATAATGTTCTTTTTTTGTCAACAGTTTAATACCCTTCTATCTATTCTCTTATGTGTTTTGTATTACAAGTAGACTAGCTTTTTAACTTGACGCCCGCGATGCGGGCAAACTTTCTTGACACCCGCGATGCGGGTGAGTTTCTATGACACCCGCGATGCAGGTGAAGATTAATACCAGTTTAGCCTTGGAAGACAAGATACCACTAAGCGATGCAGACTTTTAACTTGCAGCCTTCTGAACTTTCGCTAGAGTCCGGGAGGTTAGCTCCCATGGCATCCCACAACCTCCCGGACTCTGGCGAAAGACAAGATACCACTAAGCTTCCTTTTAACTTGCAGACTTTTAACTTCGCACTGGCTGACAAGGAGAATCATCCCTCTAACCTTCCGTCAAGCAATTTTTTCGGAAAACTGTACCTTCTGTCGGAAACTTTGCCACAAAGAATTGTTCTCTTTTAATGTTTTAAAACCGTGGGAGCGCTTTCAAAGAAGGTATTTTCTATTTCCGACACGTGAATAACGTTAAAGAAATTCATTAGTAAATATTATGTTCAAAAATATGTAATAATAACAATTTCTGTTACGTATCGGGCATGAAGCCAGCGCTTCACTATACTAAGAATCTCTCCATCTTCAAAATCAAACACTGGTATAAACAAATTTTTTCTTAAACCTTACCTGTCTGCCATTGCTGCTAACGTCATACAGTCAATACCACCGGAAAATAAGATACCAACTTTCGGCCTTTTTAATTTCTTTGCTCCACAATCTAAATTCCCAACTCTGGTTTCTTCACTCGATTCAGAACACTCCAAGTCTTCATATCTTGGTAAATTATAAACTCTACGTCTAATGGCTTCTTCCAAAATAATCATAAAATTCTTCATGTAGTATTCAAGAAGAACAACGTTGATTGGATGTTCGGAATCCGGTGGATTAGATTTCAACTGTGGTAATATCATGTGATGTAAACAATAGCATTTGATTGGTGGATTCGGCGTGCTATCAGACGTCATTTTGTAAACATCTCTATCTGGAAGTTCTTTAGTTTTTCCTATATTGTTTAGTTCACTTGACAAATCTTTTTTATATTCAGAAAAGTGTCTTGATAGCTCATGTATAGTCTCTATGCCACAACAAAAACAACATTTAGATTTATTGCTAGAACTGACAAAGTTTGATGATATTTCAGAGTTTTTATTTCTCGTTGGTTCTCCATCGTTCATGTCACTTTGTAAATTAACATCTTTATCACAGAAAAGTCCATTCATTTGCTCTGTATCTCTGCCATTACTCATACCAACCCTTTCGATTGTACTAATAACATCAAATACATCTGAACACTCTGATGAGGTTCCGAAATCATGTTTAGGCAACTGAAGAGGTTTAGATTGTATAAGATCAACAAACTCTGCTTTGCTTTCTTTGTTGTCATATTCCATATAGAATCTTGAAATGCCTTTGAGGGAGATTTTATATAATTTTGCTGCTGGAACCTCATGCCATATCTGTAACAATAAATTGCAATAAGAAACTGAAGTGGAAGAAGAACATGATGATGACTACGAAAAAGAGGGAAAAGGCTAAAAAGGAAAATTCTAAGAAGACAATGGAGAAGAAGATAATGGGGAAAAGGAAGAAGAAGAAAAGAATAAAATGAAAAATAAGAAAACGGATGATGAAGAAGAAGAAAGATGAATAAGAAGAAGTTGCAAGAATATGATGAAGAAGAAGAAGCCAGAGAAGAAGAAAAAAGAAGAATGAAGATTACTAGAAAATAAGAGAAAGAAGGAAGGAAAAGACGAAAGAATAAGAAGATGTGAGAAATATGATGAAAAGGAAGGAGAAGAAGGAGAAGAAAAATAAGAAGACAAAAAGAAGAGGACAAAGAAGAAGACAAAGAGGAAGAAGAAACAAAAGAAGATGCGGAATTGAAGAAGAAGAAAGAAGAGACGGAGATAAGAAGAAGAAGAAGAAGAAGAAGAAGAAAAGAAAGATAAGGGAAGACTTAGAATAAGAGGAAATAGAATAAGACAAATGAAGTGCGAAATTGAAGAAAAAGATTAAGAGAAGAAGAAGAGGAGGAAGAAGAAAAGGCAAAGAAGGAGAATAAGGATACAGAAGAGGAAGAAGAAGATGAAAAGAAGAAGAAGCTGAAGAAGAAGACAAAAGAAGAAGAGAAATGTGAAGAAGAAGATAAGAAGAAGAAGAAGAAGAAGAGAAAGAAGAAGACAAAGAAGAAGACAAAGAAGAAGAAGAAACAAAAGAAGAAGATGAAGAAGAAGAAGAAAAGAAGAGAAATGAAATAAGAAGACAAAGAAGAATATGACAAAAAAGAAGAAGAAACAAAAGAAGAGGAAAAGAAGAAGAAGAAGAAGAAGAAGAAGAAGAAGATTGCGATGACTTAGAATAAGAGGAAGAAGGCTAAGGAAAAGATGATCAGGAGGAAGATATGATGAAGAGGAAGAAGAAGAAAATCTATACCTTTTTGAACATTTCATTGCAACTGATGACAATGCAAAGCCATCTGAAATTGAATTGGGAAAATGCCATAGCAAACTTCTTCGTCCAAAGAAATCTCTTCCAAACCACAACTCTTCAAACTCATTCTGATGAAGAAGAAGAACTTTCTTTCAAATGTACTGAATCCATGAGTGCAGGCAACTGTGGTATCAGAATAACAAAGCAGTATGTTTTATACTAACCTGCCAATAGATGAATGCCCATGGTCCATGGATATCTTGAAAAACCTTTGTAATATTTTCTTCAAAACTTTCTTGATTACTGCAAGAGGAAATCTTGGATAGTTGACTCATAAGCTGATCTCCATCATTTTGAGATGCTGATACCTTTATTTGTAAGAAGAACTAATTAGAAAATGACAAGTACTCTTACATCAGAGGTTGTGGTTTTGATTCCGCTAACTAAGAAATGGAGCAGAGCGACCACTTTTCCCTCAAGGGATAAGCAAATCAACTTCTGCTTTGGCTTTAACTGATTTGAGAAGGACATTCATGTGACTTCAGGGTAATCAGCCTCAGCAGAGGTTTTTGTTTGGACTACAAACTAAAAAAGATTATGATGATCTATACAATAACTTGTGTCTTTCCCAAAGTTATCTATCTAACAGGCTGGAAAGTTTACTTTTTTGTGGAGGCAAGTTGTGATGCGTTGAAAACACTCTGCGCACATTTTGCCTGGCACAAAAAGAATTGAAAGGCAATAATGTGACCTACTGTTCTTCTTTGGTTTATGCTAACTGCACAGCCGAGATGGAAAATCATCTAAAGACCCTCTTCAGCATTATCGCCTACAGATCTCACAGACACCAAGCAACCATGGTGCATTCTATGTATACACCATACTGAGATTAAACAATAGAACATTAGAAAAACCAATAGAAAATTGTCCTTCCACACTGGAGATCTTTGGCGTATAGTACATGGAATGCAGCCTGCAGCAAACTTTCCAACATTGCTGGACTGCTGGTCAAATGGTCATTTCCTAATTATTAATTGTTTATGCTTGAAATACCTGGAAATTTCCACCAAAAATTTCACCATTCCAAAGCAATATACTGCCATTTTCATCTACAATTGGCTGCTTTGTTGCTTGGCCTCTTAGATGGAGGACTCTTCCATGAAAATCCAGTGTTATTGTCCTGTCAATTTGACTTTGTTCCTCTTGTACTTGGAAATTAACTGATTTTCTGATATGTCCACCAAGGTCTGGGCCACGATTTGTCAACAGATGGTATGTTGAGGGTTTATCCTGCAAAAGAAATAAATGAAGATCAATTTCAGAAAAGGGAAACTTTTAGATTTTAGTGTGAGAAAAAGTATCAGCATTAAATAAACATGCCTATTCTACTCGGCATACCTATCGATACCTATCGATTATGCGAAGATTAAAACTCGGATTACAAAAACTTTATACCTCCGTTTTTCCTGAATTCTGCTCCTTGGAACTGCTAAAGGATACAGTGGCGCATATTCCACACATTTTTCAAACTTTAATCGAAAAATAACTACAAACTCTCGTGTTATTTCCAATAAAAGTAAGAAATGTTGAACTTTTATTGATTTTTATTGATTTGTCTAATCAGTCTCGTTTCAGATTTCAGCATAAGGAGGCTGACCTCTCAATCAATTTGGCAGTTAATTGTTGCCTAGCGACGTGATAAGCAAGAGGATATCTAAAGAGCAAGTTTAGGCCTGAAAGAAATTAGACGCTCCTTCAAGCAAGTTATATGTTTTTGGTGAGATATCAACAATGTCGATAGCTACAGCGCTTCCAAGACATGTCTTTGGTTTGAGAGGTGATGTTGCGAACAATGTTTGCTATCTGGACGAGCAGACAATCGTCTACCCGTCTGGCTCAAATTGTGTCTTGTACAACATCGACCAGAAATCTCAAAGGTTCATACCAGGGTCTGAAAAAGGTGGAGGAATGACAGCCATGGCAGTGAGTCCTAACAGACGATATGTTGCTTTGGCAGAAAAAGGGGAAAAGCCTTCTATTGCAATCTATGATCTTCATTCTTTGAGAAAAGAAAGGTTCTAAGTTATGCTGAAATTCAAACTCAAGAGTTCGTTACTCTGGCATTTTCTCCTGATTCAAAGTATCTGGTTTCTCAAGGAAGCAGACCAGATTGGACGCTTCTTTACTGGGCATGGGAAAAAGGCAAAGTCATGGCCAGCATCAAGTCATCAAATCAGCAAAATAACCCTATTTATCAGGTATACTTAAGGACTTGTTAAACTAGGAGACATGCCTGTCCATGTGACTTGTTCCCTCCATGTCTCCCAGTTTAGCCATCTCAGAAACTTTTTAAGGCACAAAAAAATTTGTAGTGAGAGACATGCAAATGTTTCTGAGAGAAAACAGAAACATGTCTTGTCTCTGTAACTCAGGAAGGTAACAGATCTATTTGCCACACTGCCAACACTTTCCATAGACAAGTCACCTCTCAAAAAGATGACTTGCCATTTGCTTTGCAAGACTTAAACTGAACAAGTGGCCTCTATCAGCCTGACAAACGTGGGTTTGGTTGGAAGTAAAGAGCTGAAAAGCCTTCTACAAAATTTTTACAAGATTTTCATGAAGACGCATTAACTATATTTTTATAATTAGAATTTCAAACTGAGGCAAGTTAACCACAAAGGTGTGGCTAGTTGACCAAAACACAGTAGCAATGTTGTTTATAGAATGAATAAAAATGTATCTTTTTTATCGACAGGCAAGTTTCAATCCTCAAGACAACACTCAGCTTTGTGTTGTTGGCCAAGGAATATTCAAATTATTTCGATACAATGAAGGCAACTTGAAGCAGTTTGCTTTCCAGAAATCAGATCTTCACAGAAATTACCTCTGCCATGCTTGGGTCAGTGATGAAAGAATCGTTGTTGGAACAGATAATGGAAAAATATTGTTATTTGAATCTGGTGAAATCAAGGCTGAGTTTTCAGTCAGTGGACTTGCTTCTCCTTCTGGGGGAAGTACGAGCAATGTTGCTGTGAGGTATGGTATTCATGATTTATCTATTGCTTTCAAGACGTTCCGCCCAACCACTGATTTGCCCAACTTACTTTTTGTCAAACCTGCTAATACGATTTGCCCAACCCATCATAGTCGTATTGCCCAACCTGAAATGATGCAGATAACTACTTTCATCGAGTTTGTTAATTATTTGATTGATGATGTTGGGGCTCAACCCCCCATTATCACACTGTTGACTGTCTAGTGACAAAACAAGTGGTAAATAGCAAGTAATTTAGTTGGAAAAAACAACCAAGAATGTTGGGAAAAGACCAGCTTGCTTGCATTGGGGGAAACAAAGGTACGGCAAATCTGAGGTTTGGCAAATTGACCTGATCCCTATCTATTTATGCAAGTCTCTTTGACAGTGGACAACAATCTCTATGGCCCATGCATGTTGTTTTTCATGCATTTGATACAATGGAAGAGCTAAATTTTTTGTTTGCAAACAACTCACTAACAACAAACAGAAATTATACTTCTTTTGAATTAGATTACTTGTGAAGATTGAACTTAAATCTCCGTCCAATCAGTTGCTTACGAAGGAGGCAGGGGGTTGGTCAAACCCTCACTGGTGAAGATGAAATGGTTTATTTAGTGCCAGTGGCTAGGATCTCAGTTGTAGGTTAACTAATTGAGACTTCAACCCTTTATGTGATGCTGTATTAGCTGGGGCTGGAACCCAAGCATTGCTGAGCTTCTGACACTGTTAGTAAGCTGGATTAGTCCACAACACCCTAGCACCTTCTCTCATACTTATAAGGAAGATATTTTCTACTTCTGACCTAGAAATAATGTTTAAGAAATTGGTTACTAGCTATTGTAGAAAAATGTGAAGGAATAAACATTTCTGTTACATTTGAAGGATGAAACTTACAAACTATTACTTGTTGATACCTCCATTTCACATGAGATAGAACATTTTTCTAATTTGGAAAACAAGAACAAAATACGTTGTTATACTACGCTATGCGGCTTAGACACATGTCCCAAAAATCTCTTTCAAGGAAATGTGCACACGGACATGCCCCTTTGTCAGATAATTTTGGGCTTTGCCATTCCATTGAAAATTCCTAGCTATGCCATTGGGTTGGATTGCTGGTACACAAGAGCCTTTAAACTTACTGTTAAAACCTTCTGCATAATCCTTTTGAGATATATTTACTATGATGGAGGTATCATAGACACACGGTATTACAGTAGATAAGCACTCTATAGTTTGTTCCTCTTTCAATCTCGAGCACCATAAGATGAATGAGAAAGTTTCTGAGTGATTCACAATGATGCAGCTTTTGTCTTGTACATATGATTCGTTGGTTCATTTCTTGTTACAGACAAAGCGTAGCCAGCTTGCCTGAGAGCACCAGCGCCTTTGAAAACCCATTTGCTGTTCGTTCTGTCTTGGCATTCTCAAAGGGAATAATTTGTTCTTCTGGTCATGGTACTGTTCACCTCTTCGATAAAACTGAGGAAAAAGATCTCTACAGAAAAGCTAGAGAGATTAGAATCCCTGCTGATAGTCAAAGTGCTGATCCAGAAGCTTCTAGAAACCAGATCATTAATTGTCTGACTTTGAGTCCATCTGAAGAGACGTTGGTATCTAGTACAAGGGATAATCAGTTGTTTAGTATTACATTGTCGAGTGCTGATCTTGGCAAGGTAAGTAAGTTTAGAAGTATTCTTTGTGGGGCAGTCCTTCAAGATTTGGTCATTGCGATCCTCTTATTTCTGATCCGTTTTTTAAAATCCCCGGAGGATGGGGTACATGAATTATGGATGTGCCGCCGAGATTTTACAGACCAACCCACTGATAATGTAGATACGGACCACAGATCCTATTTTATGGGTAATAACAAGAGGAATATGGGAGTAATAAGACTTTCTAGGCCATATAACTGCTTGAAATCGCACAACAAACATTTTAAGCGCGATATGAACACTATTTGGACAGGACAGACACGTTTGGACAAAGTAACATTTTGTTGTTTTTTTTTTAGTTTCCCACGCTGTTGTATGGGGTTTTGGTTAAAATCATACCCTTGTTTCGATAATTTCAGGGCACAATAGCCCGCGTATATGGGCAGCACATACCCTTATCTTTGTATTTAGTACCCTTCCCCTATTAAAAGTGCTTTTTTGAAGCATTCTTGGCTTTGATCAAAATTTCGTTGTAGAATAACTTCTTCGATCGAGATCGAGATACAGAGCGGACCGGCGAAAAAATCTTTGAACTAACTTGAAACCTTTTTCATTTCACACTTCTAAAGATTGAAAAGTTCAGAAACAGACCGAAACAATTAGTCAAGTCAAGTCAAAAATCGGAATTTATACCCAGATGCGGGTCTAAATTCACCAATTCACCTTTCTGGTTGGTCTCCCATGATTGTTTCCGATAGTAAATGCAACTTTGAAGATTTTAAGGCTCTGAAGAAAGTGTATCCTGTAGCTTTGAAGAGTGTTTTTTGATAAAGTCTCGGCTCTGATTAGAATTTCGTAGAAGAATAACAAAATGGCTTGGGCTGAATCGCATTCTTAAATTTCATACATACACATGTTTGGGCGTACTTAAAGTTTTTTTTGTCTGACACTCCTAAGAGTATAAACAAGAGAAACAGACCGAAATAACTGATTAAAGCTGAAGGTATTCCCACACTCGTATCACAATGCTCCAATCAGAAATATGATTACTACAATGCCAATCTGGTCGCTTTTCATAGTGCATTGCCTCATTATTCAACAAAAATAATATTAAGATATTGTCATGATTTTACTTTCTTCTTTTGTAGCAAGGAGATCAAGCAACGTTTGAGGTTTTGTCTCAATCATTTCACATTTCACAAATCACTGGATTGGATGTTTGTATCAGAAAACCTCTTATTGCAACATGTGGAATGGATCGAAGTGTCAGAATCTGGAACTACGAGACCAAGTATGTTATAAGCTAAACAATCTTGTATTGGGAGAGGGAGTTAGGCCATGACCATGTAGAATCGCTTAGAGCAACATTTCGCTGGAGCTTATTCGCCTATCTTAAGGGTGTTCATAGTCTTTCTGTAAGCATTAAAACAGTTCGTCCTTAAAATCATTATTTCTTTAAATGTTTAGTTCCCCGATTCTGTGAAGTAAGGTGCTCGGGTCCCGTAGGAGATTAGTAAGATGGGGCCCTGATGCAAGGACGGTGAGGATGAAGAAGCAGTCTAACCTTCAGTACAGTGGCTGACATTCTCAGATGGATGGATGGGGACGAAAAGGAATTTCTTGGAAACTGCATCCTGCTTTTGAGCTTCGAGCTTTTCAGCCTTAAGTACCCCCACGTTATTATGCTACTGCTGGTAGATTTTTTAAGCATTGGTGGAAGCTAGCCCCCTGAAATATTGCCATCCCACTGCTTTGATTTTTGCAAGAGGAAAGCATGATACCTTTAAATACCCCCACCTATGGCCACGCACTTACTGTTTACCTTTGTTCTAACATAAATTCGATTTTTTCAGTGGTCTTGAACTGTATAAGCAATTTCAAGAAGAGGCATACAGCATAGCACTTCATCCTTCTGGTCTCTTCATACTCGTTGGTTTCAGTGACAAACTCAGACTTATGAATCTTCTTATTGATGACGTCAGACCATTCAAAGAGTTTACAATACGAGGCTGCCGAGAGGTTCGTATACAATTTTGATTGTGGACGGTATTTATATACCCTTAGTAGTAGTGATATATCTTTTCAAAGAGTTCCTGTGTGGACCCACGTTTTCTTGACGATCGGGACATCTTGAGTAAGAAGATTCTCTCCGCGTGCAACAACCTTTATTGCAGTCGCTTCAGGAGAGGTATTACAGCAAATTTTGCTTCTGTGCAATTGAAACCCCTCTTTTATAAACTTCCTCTCTAACAAGCCACCTCTTTGAAAAACTTCCTCTCTAACAAGCCACCTCTGTGATACACTCCCTCCCTAACAAGCTCCCCTACCCCTCTGTAATAAACTCTCTCATATAACAATGTAACAAACCCCTTCTCTAATGAACTTCCTCTCTAATAAGCCCCCTCTGTGATACACTCCCTCCCTAACAATCCCCCCTACCCCTCTGTAATAAACTCTCTCTATAACAATGTAACAAGCCCCTTCTCTAATGAACTTCCTCTCTAATAAGCCCCCTCTAAAATAAATTCTCTATTTATCAAAGTAACAAGCCCCATTTTTAGAAAACCCTTGTCTACATCCCCTCTCTAATGGACCCTCGAGATTGATTCTGTAAGGCCTCCAGGAACTTTAGCTTTCACGTTGGTGTGGTTATACAAGATGAAAAACAATTGTTGACATCATATTTCTTTCATGTTTTAGTGTTCGTTCAGCAATGGTGGTCATCTGTTCTCCGCCGTTCATGGTAATGTTATTCAACTGTATTCGTCAACTACTTTTGAAAACGTTGGAAATCTCAAAGGACATAATGGCAAGGTTGGTAAAAATTTCGAGCGTTATTTTCCGACGGAGTAAATAAATTTGAAGTTATCAAGTTATTTTGAAAATTGTTTTTCCTTGTTGGTTAAGATATAAGTCTTTCTGCCTCATGCATGTACAAATTAAACACCAGCAGAGGCGGACTGGCAGCGAATCTTAAGGGTTGCTATTTCCAGTAAAAGGGGCCTGTTTTCAGTATAGCAATTTGTCTTGTTAGTTGCTTATAGCGAGCTCCTCTGTAAAAAATCAATTCAAGGCAAGGGCTACTGTTCATGTAAAAAACTTCTTTTCTTATTTAGGATATTTCGATGGCAAAGTATTCTCCCTTTCTTTTTTCTCGCGCTTCTATATTTTGTTGCTTCCATATTTTTGTGCGAATATGCTGATTATCTTTTTATTTTAACTTCTTCCCAATTATCTGCATCATGAAACATTTCTGTGATTTCCAACTGCTTTCAGACTGACCGAAGCTAATCTCAATCTCTCCGAAATCCCAAGAAATGGAAGAGATTTGCTCAAAAAACAGCATAAACAGTTTGTTAAAGACCCTCTAACAAGAAGGCCCTGGTTGCGATCGCAACCTATCATCCCTGCCAGTCCGCACCTGAACATCAGTAGAAAATATAAATGGTCTGTGCGCTTTAGTGATGTCATCTCTTTCAGGTTCGTTGCGTTCGTTGGACGCAAGATGATAGCAAACTCATATCGTGCGGCATGGACGGCGCGGTTTATGAATGGAACATTGGCAGTCAGAAAAGAGAAGGCGAAAGCGTATTGAAATCCTGCAGTTATACGTGTGTATCAGTTTCACCGGACGGTAAAACAGTTTTCGCCGTCGGATCAGATCGGACGCTGAAGGAGATCAGTGATGGGCAGGTGAGGGAGACTGATTTGTTTAAAAAAGGTTGTAAATCTAACATTTCAAGCAGCCACAATTTTTATTTACTACTGAGAGTGGATAGCGATAATTTGGGCTTTATCAGAAGTTTGATAATGAATACATTTTTAGATTTTTCAGGCCAGGCTTTAAGTTACTAGCAGATTGTGTATGCATTTCGGTCGAGTCGGTTTGTGATCAAACAAGTACCGACCAATTATTCATTGATCAAACTTCGGAAGGTAAAAGGCTTGTCAAAAGTGTTGGAAAGCCTGTGCTAAAACTCTATTTCACTGCCTGCTATCATTTCACTCTTCCCCTCCTCCCCCTTAAACAATGTTGTGAAACACTGAATTTCCAGCTTTTTTTTACTTTGGTGAAGGTGAAGGTGAAAATGAATAGTGTTTTAGCGCCAGTCGCTAGGACCTCAGTGGTAGGCTAAGTGATCGAGACCTCGACGCTGGCTGTGACGCTACTGTGAAGGTGAAGGTGAAGGTGAAATGGTGTTTTAGCGCCAGTCGCTAGGACCTCAGTGGTGGGTTAAGTGATCGAGACCTCGACGCTGGCTGTGACGCTACTGTGAAGGTGAAGGTGAAGGTGAAATGGTGTTTTAGCGCCAGTCGCTAGGATCTCAGTAGTAGGTTAACTAATCGAGACCTCGACCCTGGCTGTGACGTTACCGTGGCTGGGCTCGAACCCTGACCACACTGAGCTTCTGACACCACGAGTCAGCTGGATTACACCACGACGCCACAGCACTGTGACTGGGCTTGAATCCTGACCACACTGAGCTCTTGACACCACGAGTCAGCTGGATTACACTACGACTCCACGTCACTTGCATGACTGCTAAGAGAATTTTCAATAGTAGCAGCATTGTCCAAGGGTGGGAGGGGGGACTTTTCTTGTGAATACGCAAGATTGTTGAAAAATGTCAGTGATTCATACGAGAAATCAAGGGTGTTCAAATTTCTTTCGGCAGCCATTGTGCTCATATAATGCACACATCAGCACTACCCAACGTCAGAGAAATTGTACATTTCTTTTCTTTTTCGTTAGATTCTGCGTGATGTATCCGCAAATGACACTATTCTAACTCAAGTCGCTTCTTCTCGCTCTGGAAGAATGTTGTTTGCTGGAACAAACACTGGTATAATACGTGCGTTCAAATTCCCACTGTCTGTCCCTGGCGAATGGCAAGAACTTCAGACACATTCTGGCTCCATAACAAAGGTAAATCTTAAAGTTTTTTATAATTAGACCCTGGCAAAACGATCAAATCTTGTCTGTCAAACATTTGAAATGTGTTTGTCAAGCAAAATGCTTACCGTTTGCCCATGTCGAAAACCATTGCTTGCCAAAATGTTTTTGAACTATTCAAAAGCATTTCGCTGACACATTTAGCTTATTTTTTCTTTCAAGCAATGTCCTGTGATGTGGCCAAACGGTGAAACATCTTAAAGCAAATCTCGAATGTTTGACCAACAATGTTTGAGCGTTTCGCCAGGGCCTTACACCCTCAAGTGGTTGCACCCCATAATTGCGTGTACGGATATGTGCTGCTGACCAGGGTATCTTTATTAGCGAGTGTGCTCCCCAACAAGCTACATATATCAAACAAATTGTTTGCGAAAGGATGTACAATTGTCAAAAATTGCGGTCTTTGCTATATGGAATGGAACTGCTGATGAATGCACTATGGAATGAACATGCTGGCGAATGCAGTATGAAATGAACATGCTGACGAATACAGTATGAAATGAACATGCTGACGAATACAGTATGAAATGAACATCGTTGAAATTTCATTGTGAAATTGACACTCCTTTCAATAAGGCATGATGTTAAAATACTTTTAAGTATAATATGAAATGGACATGCCTTTGAATGCAGTTTGCAGTCAACATGCAAATCGCGCAAAGATTTTTCTCTTATTAATGTCAATTTCTCAATTTTTTTTATTTTAATTTAGAAGACGAGTTTAAAGCGTAGATTGGTCATAAGCGTGCTCCTATGTAGAACCTTCTTGTTGTTTTTGTTCATATTTCATCTTATTTTCATTATTTTTCTCATCTTTTGCAGATGCGAATCACCTACGACGATCAATATCTAATCTCCGTTAGTGATGACGCCTCGCTGTTTATCCACAAGATCAGTGATAAAGAAGGCCGAGGCAAACGTGAAAAGGAGGTCACATACGCTGAAGAGATTCTTATCACTAAGTCTGACCTTGAGGAAAAGGTAGGGACTGTATTTCATGATGATAACAGTCTATTTTTCCAGCTAGAGTCTATTCAAGCCTAGTATCGTTGTAAACGGCTGAGACGTGTCGCTGACGTGACGGCGATGTTCATGTTCCCATGTAATCGTAAGCAACGGGGACGGCGAGACACACAGGAAAGTCCTCAACTAGTCTTTGATTTCAGCACAGAGCGATGATATAGAAACTTTTCTAAAGCATGTCCCCGGCGATGACAAGAAAAAATCCCCTTATCCCATATTGAAGTTCACGTTCCCCTGCCATTCTTGTTCCCTTGATCTGTACATGCTTAAAAAATGTGTCCATGTCATGAATTCTCTCTGCAATGAAGGTCCTTAACGTTCTCAACAATATGGGGGCCAGTCTTTATTTAGCTTGTGAATGCTATTGACAAGTACTGATAAAGCGAAAGCGAAGCGTTAAAAAAATTTTCGTCAGGTTTGTCGTCAGGTTTTACTGCACATTTTGTTTTTCTCTCTACGCAGATACACATTTAGCTATTTTAGTGCATAAAAGATTCCCCGGCCTGCGTGTTGCCTCAATCTCTGGGAGAAGTTTGAAGCTGCACGCAGACTACTTTTCTGGGTTAGGGTTCTTATGAAAAAGTGCTAACTTAAGCATAGCTTTATCAATCATACATCCATTTTTATCCTAGAACTCTTTGATGAGTGAACTGAAAACTCGTGTCGAAGAATTAAAAATGGAGAACGAGTACCAACTGCGTCTTAAAGACATGAACTACAATGAGAAGATCAAAGAATTAACAGAGAAATTCATTCAAGAAATGGAATCATTGAAGACCAAAAACCAAGTACTCAGAACTGACAAAGAGAAAGACAGCGCGAAACACGAAGAAAGTGTTTCTGAGTTGCTTGAGAAGCATTCTAAAGAGTTGGAGGATTTAGAATCTGCTAATAATAAGAAACTCATGTCTGAATACGAGAAGTATCAAGAATTGCAGAATAAAAGCCAGAAAATGCAAGAGGTAGGAATAAATTGTCTCAAATGTTACCAAAATAGTTATTCAGTTGTTGCTCTGTCTTAAGCCTTTGATAGACTCGCGTCTCGTTTTGACCACGTTCCACCTGGCCCATGGTCAACATTGCCCTTCACACAGGATTTCTTTATAGAGTATTGGTTTTTGGTATAAGTATCAGGAACCGTAAAAGCTCTATTAGGCCCACGGCCGGGCAGCTTTTTTGGTTTTGGAAGTATTCGAGGGGGGAGGTATTAGAGAAGAGGACTCATTAGAAAGGAGAGGCTTTTTAAAACTGCAACTATATCAGTATTTCTATCGACAACAGTATTTCACTAGTCATTACTGATATTATTTTGCATGGCTATGACTAGTTCACGTAAACATATCATCTACGAGTACTGAAGCATTTCAAAATTTGCGAGAAAAAGCGAAAAAATCCATGCATGTCCAAAAATGTTCCGCTTTTTCCCCCAATTATAGAAATATCGATTTTCTGTGATTTGAAAATATACAATATTTCTTTGTTCCCAGGACTACGAACGCCAATTAGCAGAAATGGAAGACTCCAAAGAACGTGCTTTGGAAGAACTCACTGAATATTATGAGAAAAAATTGCAGGAGAAAAATGGACAACTAGAACAGGTTCGAGATATATGACTTATTTAGATCAGAAGTTTGCCCCTTTTCGTATTCCCTCTCTTTTAAAATTTCGCTGGACATTTTACATGGGTCGTAGTTGTTATCGCTATTGACACGAATCTCTGGAACCAGAACATAAGTCATTGCAAAACAAGACAAACCGTTGAACCTCTTTTCAGAAACGAAAACTTGCAGATGTGGCCGAACTGACCTGGTTGCTCCAAGCTTTTTTAGCAGATTTCAAAGAAAAGATGGGAGGATAAGAATTATCCAATCATATTCCCGAATTAATACTGTCAGCTATGTTTCCTCTTTGTTTATGAGCAAAAACATTCTAATCATTTCAAATCGTTTCTTCATAACAGTCGAACGAGGAAGGTCGACAGCAACTAAGAGAGTACGAAGAAACCAAGAAACAAATTGAAGAAGATGCTGACAGGGAAATTCTTGATATTAAAAATAAATATGAAAGAAAATTACGAGAAGAGAAAGAATCAAATCTTAGATTAAAAGGAGAAACTGGAATCATGAGAAAAAAGGTAGAGTTAAAAACTGTTTACACTTCAAACAATGGAATAGCGTTTTCTCACATGTGCTATGGCCAAACGATCAACACATTGTTTGCCAAACATTTCAAAATTGTGTGTAAAACAATGTTTGACCATTTGGCCAGGTTGCAAAACCTTGCTGATCAAGCATGTTTTGCTTACAAGAAGCATAAAACGTTTTTCAGAAACATTGCGAAGCACATTCTGCTTTTCCAAAGATTTTTTGCGACGTGACCAAACGGTCAAACATTGTGTTTTACAGAAAAACTTTAAAATTGCTCGAAGATTTCAATTGTTTAACGAATAATGTTTCTTCGTATGCCAGGAATAGCAAGAAGCTCTTGCTCAAAGCTTTTGTTTAACGTGTAAAGTTGTGGCTAAACTAGAAGACATGTTGGGCGCGACATTGTATCCAGCATGTCTCCCAGGGTGGCTAAACATGCGATTCCTCTGAGTTGCGGAGACAAGGAGAAGGTGAAGGTGAAGGTGAAATGGTGTTTTAGTGCCAGTCGCTAGGATCTCAGTAGTAGGTTAACTAATCGAGACCTTGACCCTGGCCGTGACGCTACCAGAATGTATCTGTTATCTCCCAGAAACATTTGCATGTCTCTCTCTACAAAACAAAGACCCCAAGGTGGCTAAGCTGGGAGACATTAAGGGGACATGTCACGCTCGACAAGTTTAGCCAGGCCTTAACTCAGCATGTGGAGAAATGTTAAATTTGGTGCATTTTTTTCCTCAGTCAATTTTTCAACTAACTTGTCTTTATTTTCGATAGTTTACCAGTCTTCAGAAAGAAATCGACGAGCACAAAAGTGAAATACAACGCCTACATGGAGAACAAAATAAACTACAAGGTATAATCAAGTCATTGGAGAAGGACATCTATGGACTTAAGAAGGAGATTCAAGAAAGAGATGAGACTATTCAGGACAAAGTAAGAAAATTTGTTCATTGCATGCATTCATCATTACTTTTGCGTACTGCTGTGATACGGACCTTGCCAATTTTGAAGCACTGTATTAGGCAAAATACTTAGCCAAAATATATCCTTAGAGCCAGGGAGTATCTTTTAGAACTAGAAAACTGTAATCCAAGGAGTTACTTGCCTTGCAAGTTAAGCCATTGACTATGGTTAAGCCCCTCTTAAGGCACACCAGTATGATTTTGGAAGGGGCACCAAAAGAATCGAGGAGTCTCAAGACCGTGTAATTGCGACAACTGAAATTGAAGCTATATATGTTCTCGAAAGAGATTTTTCACGCTGCTGATGTTTTTCTGAAAAATCGCATTTTGGGCAGCAAATTCAAGAGGGCGCCAATGAAATATTTTTTCAGAGACTTGAGGCTGCTACATTTAGTAACTCGCTCTAGAGTAGCCAAACTAAAGATTTTCAACGATGATCAGCTGATGGTTGTGTCTTTCGGACGGCTGATTTTGCTAGCATATCAATAAGCGTTGCTCTGGGAAGACTTAACCGCCACTTACCATAAGCGTTTGAAGAAGTTTGCAACTATACCCGTTTTCTAGGCATTCATCTAACCCTATTGGTCCTGTATGTGGTATTAGCAGTTATAAGTGAGAGATAGCACATCTTGAATGTCTATAATCATTAACTTTACTTTTTTAAAGGAAAAACGAATCTACGATTTGAAGAAGAAGAATCAGGAACTGGAAAAATTCAAGTTCGTTCTGGATTATAAAATCAAAGAACTGAAGAAACAAATCGAACCGAGAGAAAATGACATCAAAGCAATGAAAGAACAAATTCAAGAGGTAACATTGACAAAATTGTTGTCTTCTCCTTCTTTAGCAAAAAAACAGCTTATTTTGGCCTATTTTCAATTTAGCTCGCACATGACTAGATTTTAGCACCTTTTACTTGAATGTTTAGATGGAGAGTGAACTTGAAAGATTTCATAAGCAAAACACGAATCTCGAATTAACCATTGAAGAACTGAAGTTGAAGCTCAAGGCCACTGAGAAGGAAATGTACCAGGAAAGACAAAAGGTAATTGATTTGGAGCTGAAATTTTGTTGTATAAATTCGGCCTCAGTCAGTCGTTTCTGTCGTTTAAACTTTGAGGAGTATCAGAAGAGATAAAGAGGGCCGTTTAGGGGGAATTCCATGTTCCCCTGTTCCCTTGAGAAAATCCCCTTGTTCCCTGGAGTTTTATAGGCACATTTTTGAGATTGATAATCAAGCGTATTTAGGATTTTACGTGACCCCCTGTTTTCCGATGTTCCCTTTTAATTTTGGCCAGGCTCCCTTGTTTCCTGGATACCTTTGTTCCCATGTTCCCTAGAACCCCTAAATGACCCTCTTTAAGTTTGTCCAAAGATGTTTCCGCTATTTCTTACAAGTTCAAAATTCTATTCAGAAGTAAAGCAACCTCCAGCTTTGAACTAACGGGTGACATTACCTGACGACTAAGTAACGACAGGCTCGCCTAAAGAAGGGATCAAGATATTTCCTTTGTTCAATCACGAGGATTCCTTTGTTCTTACTGCTAAAAGCTGGTTGGTGTTTAAAACACAATGACCATTCAGCTTCTCTTTCTGATTGGTGCATTTTGAGCAGCATCTGGGTATAAATTTCGCCTCAGTTTATTGTTTCGGTCTGTTTCTGACGTTTATACTCTGAGGACTGTCATGCCCGAAAATTTTTCTGCTGTTTATCGCAAAACTGAAGTTTTGTTCACCTTCTGCTCTATTATCTCTTTCATCGAGATTGTAACATAATCAGCAAAGGTGCATGATAATTGGATTGAATTGAAGTGGCACCATGAATGATCCTTGGAGCACTCCATTTTCAGTAGATTCGGTATAAAGTAGTTTATGTGGATCTGTGACGTCATGTTTTGCTCTATTTTCTCTATTATCGTATTCGTTGAATTATCAGCAAAGCTGCATGATCCTTAGAGCACTCCATTTTCAATAGATTCTCAATCAACGTATTATTAGTTTACAAAAGTGATCAAGATATTCTTAATCGTTTTATTTAGGTTCATGATGTCGAAGCTGTTGTAAAGCGATTCAAAACAGATTTACATAATACAGTTGGTTTCATTCAAGAACCAAAAAAGCTGAAAGAAAGCATCAAGCAAGTCTACGTCAAATATGTCAGTGATGATACGGTAAGAGTAGTCACTATTTGTAGAATATAACTAAAATGCCTGCCTAAACTCAATACATTAGTCTCACTCCTCGCAAACAGCAACAATAACGACAATTTGCACTTAAGATTCAACTGGATGGCCTAATGGTCATATATCTAGTATAGACTCATTACATAAATCCCACTCTTCGTAAACAGCAACGACAGTCTTTAGCAACAGCAACAGCTATTTACTTAAAAAAATTGAATTGGATGGCCTAATGTTCAGAGCTGTTCTGACCGACCTATCGATAAGGAGTGAAAACTACGACTACAAGTCTATATCTAGTATATGCAGTATATCCTATACCCTTGTATGCTACTTGTGGCAAAACTAATTCAGATGTTTGCCATTCAAGAAAGATATATATATATATATCTAAGAATCCATTCATAAAATGGAATGTATGATACTTGAGAAGGCTTGAAATAGCAAAATGGGAGGGGGAAGTTTTGGCTGTATGACTTGGTGAGTCACTCGACAATTTCATTAGGCTTTTATGCTTTGTGGAAATGTCATTGGCTCTCTGATCATGCAGATTTTGACACTCGTGGAAAAAATCTATCCTAGTGTTTTCAAGTCACGATAAGTATATAAAATAAAGAAGGGCACTGAAGAAGGATTTAAATTGGCGAATCACAAAGCAAAATGGAAGGAAAACCTCGGGCTGTGTCATTTAGTGAGCTTTAGTCGACAATTTCATTGGGGACCTTTAGCTCAGTAGAGTCCTCGCTAGCTGTTGGCCCAAGGAGTTTTTTGCTCGAATCCGATCAATTGTGGTATGCCGGGGCAATACAAGTAGTAGGACATGCTGCATCAGTTTTGCATGCAATTTATCTTCAACTAATCCTGGTGATTATTATGCTTTCAGCCCGAGCAAGCAGGTATCGATGCCGACATTCAACAAGAATACGCCCGTCAAAGAGAGCATTTAGAACGCAGTGTTGCATCACTACGCAAGAAACTTGCCAAAGATACCGAAATCCACAGAGCTGATAATGTCAGAATTATGCAGGTAAGAATGACATTGAATTAGTGCTTTTTTATTGCTTCAGGTGTTTTTTAACATCTAATCTTGTAACCCCAAAGATTTGACTTAGTAAAACTCAGATCTTGATACAGTTCCACAAGTGTTTGCACAGGCATTTCCCGATAGGCACCCTGGCTAAACGTAGCCAACGCTTCAACCAAAATTTTCAAACATTCAGTAAGGGTAAACATTGGCTGAGTGTGGCCAAGGCTTTAAGCTGTACCTTGCGTTGTGTATCGCTTTGTTCCGAGGAATTCTTGAAGACATAAGAGGGTTTTTAAAAACAGGCCTAAACTGTAATTGGGAACTGTAATTTCTAAACTGGCAATCCGGTTGTCAAGGCTGGTTTTTCTGGGCGCAGCGGAATGGTTATTGTATTTGCACCGTTATTCTAGCAATGGTCGCTTCTAAACGCACCGCTACGCGCTTTATTGTTAGTCGGATTGACTTGAACTTTTCCGCCGCGTTTATGGGCGTCTGTCAATCCAATCACTCGAAAGCTATTCACACGATGTCGTTTAACTGGAGTACTTTGGCGCAAAATTTCTGTGTAGTGATAATTGAATATCTTGTTAACACGTGCGTTGTTTTAAAAAATTATCCGCTCTAATGCGCGCGGAAAAGAAACGTTTAAGCGATACATTGAATTGGGCAAATTGGTTGTTGCAGGAGAACGTAATGTTGATCAATGAGATCAATGATTTGCGACGCGAGCTGAAATTGTCTCGTACCCAAGTTCACGATCTGGAGACAGCCTTGAATGTGCTACGTAAACAACATCATGTAAACATCGCAAATCAACAACAACAAAACGGATCAAAAGACAAAGGGAGGGATTCAGTATTTGATGAAAAAGAGGCCAGACATCTTATCGACCTACAGAAACACGAAATGCGAAAACTCAGAGCGCAGATAAAGGATCTGGAAGCTAATTTAGCTGCACGACCCCCGTCTGGTAAACTACCTCCGATGTCTCAGATTACTATATGATCTTGAAATCAGGGGGTGACATGGATTTGAAAATGGATTGCGACAACGTGAAGTTGACTAAATAAATCATTGCTGAAAATATAGACTGGAATGGCTGTTTTAGAGTTGTCTTGTAAATATTGCGCTATGATCTTGTATATAATTTTTAACTGCTTCATTTCATTACTGAAATCGTATTCCAAAATTTTTATCACTCTCTCTCTCTATGGTTTTCAAATCTTTAAATTTCTCGCCTAGGCCTGTTTTACCAGGCAGATTTTCTACGGTTGGTACCACGCAACTTACGAAAGGACTTTCGGAAATTTTGATTTTTGGAATCTGTGCTCCAATTTAGTTCAAGAAGCTGTATTTTGGATTAGTTTTTCTTAGACTCAACCCTGCCAATTTTTTTGTATACTCTTTGAACATTAGCCGTCTTTTCCCTAACGTGCGTTTTGGAGGAGACTCAGACCATCCGGATTTGCCCGCCGTTCCCTATGGAGTTATTCACTGAATTGATGATGTCTGCCATCAGACCGGTGGAGTTCAGCTTCAATATGAACCATCAATTGCATGGCATTTCTATGGGAAGCCATTTGAGACCTTATCATCAAAATTCGTTTTCATTTTTCATTAGAGATTTGGAACTTTACAAGGGTAAATCGCGGATTGAGAAAATCTCCTATAATGCTTGGGCAGAGTCCAGAAAAGTGGCCAACCTCCCTCCAGACCAAAATACCCCTAGCTGAAAACCTTCCTCACTAAACAATGAAAAATAGGCGTGTACTAGGTGTGGCATTAGATTTTCTTTTGTTCTGGTTGACCTTCCTCCGGTCAATGACCGTGTGACCGTGGTTTTTTCTTGGCTCTGTGCTTGGGGTTTCAGGGTGTAGCTCTGATAAGCGTAAGGGACTAACTTTTCTTCTATCTTACTTCATTGCCTGCCAGAATTACTAAGAACGCCCTAAAGTAGCGTGTTTCAGGCATTTGGCAGGCATTGTTTTCTCGCATGCGCTAGTTTAAAAAAAATTGCCGTCCCAAACATCCCTAGGGACTAGTATGCCATATTTCTGCACGCTCGACTAAGCGAGTTCAAAAGTTTTTTTGTGTGAACCCGGTCTCGAAGTGAATTTCCTGGCTTTACTAGCCTCGCAAGAACAAGCTTTGTTAAAAATTGCAGTCTAAACATCCCAAGGGATTAGAATGCAATTTTTCTGCACGCACTCTTTCAAAAGATTGTTAGTTCGAATCAGGCTTGACTATTTTGCCAATCTTTGTTGCTATCATCAAACATTCATGTTTCTACGCCTGAAATGTTTTTACAATACTTTGCTATATCTAAGCTATTTCTAATGCTGCTTGGTAGCTATTTCGTTATAGCTTTGGCAATTGCTGCGGCTGCAATAAATAGGTAAGCTGTGCAATAATTAAACTATTACTGTAGATATACTTTTGAATGTTGGTGGTCCATTTATCAAAACGCCTTCAGATGTCCTTTTGACTATAACTCAGTGTTTAACAAGATGACTGTTCTTCAGCTATGAGAAGAGACACCAAGAGTCTAGGCATTCGTTTATATATTCAAACTGGTGCAAAGTTTAATAAATATAATTTGTGCATTTTGAAGCTAAGAACTCTTTGATTTCTCTGAACTGGTGAATGGCAGTGCAGCTTTGATCCTGGTAGAAAAGAAGAAAGCATATAACAATTTCTACAGCAGAAGGTATATTTTGTTTTGACATGGTTAGCGAACACCTCTGACGCAATTTTCCTTCAGGTCGAAACCTCTTTAAATAAGCCCTCACCACCGAGTATAAACTCCCAAACTTAAAGTGCCATTCAACTGATTCCGCACATTGGCTTCGAGCTTACAGCCCCTGGCCAAAAGATCAAACATTGTTTGTCAAACATTTCATATTTGCTCATCAAGCAATTTTTGGAACATTTGACCACTTCACAAAACATTGCTGGACAATCATCTAAGCAGAATTCGTTGCTTGAGTTTTTTGAAGTTCAAAATTATTTTTAACAGGCATTGTTTTGTGACGTGCCCAAACGGTAAAACATTTTGTTTGACTAGCAAATTTTAAATGTTTGCCAAACAATGTTTGATCGTTTGATCAGGGTCTAAGACGGGTAGGTTTGAGAACGGATGAGCTATTCACGGTTTGGCTTATCTGTGAGTACGAAATAAGTGAAAGAGGTGCAAAAAGAAGAAATTTAAAGAAGTATGCAAAAATTACTTGGAAAAGGGTTGGGCTAGGCTTTTACCTGGAAATTGAAAACGGTCAAAAGTTGAAAAAGATGACACTTAAATACTTTGTTGCATACCTTGTACGGAAGTCATTGTATTTGTCGCTGAAAGCATCTGTCATTCTATAGATGTCTTTCTGGTATAGTTGAAATATCTTTGGAATGGTGAACACTATGACAGTACCTATGGTGCAGAAGACACAAAGTTATAGGGGGATCAACAATTAGAAGGAAAGTTTGTTGAATTTTGTTTAGTAAATAGAGGAGACTGAGGGCAAGTCTCTTGCATAAAGCTTTCCAGTACTGGAGTTTTTAAAATTTTTGCCATTCGAGAGTCGGGTTCCTTATCAGTCAGGCTGCATGATAAGTAGATTGAAAAGAAGTAGCCCCATATATGATCCTTGGAGCACTCCATTTTCAATAGATTTTGAATCAACGTATCATTAGTTTTCAAAATGTTTTAGGTAAATCTTATTTTTAGGACAACTCAGTCATCGAGATTGTTGCATTATCAGCACAGCTGCACGGTAATATTATTAAATAGAAATAGCCCGTGAGTCGATCCTTGGCGCACTCTTTTTCTATTTTCTATTGTGCATTTGACTGTCATGTAGTTAACAAAAGAGAAAGAACATAAAGTATAAAGAAGACGTCAGCATTCGCTACTTACTTGCAAAAAGCAGTGTGATCCCACTGAAATTGTTACTCAGATAATGAAAGAAGAACAGAACACCCAAAGCCTGTAGAGAATGTATCATTTTATTGCAGTAAAAGCTTTTTTCGAAGGGGAAGATTTCGATACTAAAACTGCTATGCTACATGTCAGAGGCAAAATTTATGGCCCACTTCCAATTTTGTCGGAAATTTTCGATTTTCCTCTGAAAATAGCACAAAATAGAACATTTTTCAGTGAATGTCGGAAATTTAGGCCTCTCGGCCCCACCAGTCAGAATATTTCCGCCACTGCTACATGCTACAACTTGAAATTTATCGTAAATGGAAGTTGAAATAGCGTATTTTGCGTCAGTTGCTAGTGCTAGAATCTCAGAAGTAAGGTGAAATAGCGAGACCACGACACTGACTGTAACGTTACTGTTGCTGGGGTTGAAATTTTTCCGAGGAATGTGTCCTAACTGACCTGAACAGCACGAGTTAGCTGAGGAAGACCAAGACGTCACAGAACTTCATAGCTACGATTTACTAAACAAATCTATTATAATGAAATGAAAAGGAAAAGCTTACTTTTGCTGTGTCCAGTAAATCGACAACCAGAATAATATGTCTTGCAATTTTCACAGCAACATTCACGACCAGAAGGAGCTGCTTATTGTAGTTTGAAATCTAAGAAAGGAAATTGTAAATTCTTTGAAATATATACCCTACTTATCCCATTCGCTATATGAGATGGAAAACTAAGGCCGTGGCAAAACGATCAAACATTGTTGACCCAACATTTTAAATTTGCTTTTCAACAAATGTTTGACCGCTTGGCCACGTTCAAAAACATTGCTTGACAAGCAAAAGTAACAAAATTTATGGCGTGATGTTTTTGAAAAAGATCAAAAACATTTTTTGCTTGCGCAATCAAAAAATGCTGGACGAGCATTGTTTTTGGACGTGGCGTAACGATCAAACATTTAAGCAAATCGCGAATGTTTGACCAACAATGTTTGATCGTTTGGCCAGGGCCTTTGCCAGGGTCAAACATCCGATATTTACTTTGCTCATCATACATCTTTGCTAACAGCGGGCAGAAAATGTTTTGCACTTGTTCAAAAACATTGCTAAGCCAGTTCTGCCCATCAGGCAATATTTTGCAACGTGGCCGAGCGGTCAAACAATGTTTGTAGAGCTAATCTCAAATGTTTGACATTTGCATATCATGCAATGTTTGATGGTTTGGGCATAGATGGAAAAAGCTGAATTTGCTGGATGTTGTTTTTGAAAAAGTACAAAAACATTTTTTGTTTGACGCAAGCAGAAAATGTTTGTCAAGCGATGTTTTGCGACGAAGCGAAAAGATAAAACATTTTGTTTTCCATGCAAATTTCAGATGTTTGATAAACAATGATTATCAACGAGCCCTGGCCAAACAATCAAACATTGTTGGTAAAACGTTTGAGATGTGTTTGTCAAACAAAACGTTTTACCGTTTGGCCCCATCGCCAAAAATTTCTCATCAAACATGGTTTGTTGATGGCAAACAGAATTTTTGTTGAAGTTCTCCAAGAACATCGCTATCAAATTCTGCTCACCAAGCAATGTTTTGTGACTTGACCAAACGGATAAACATTGCTTTCAAAGCAAATCTCAAATGTTTGACCAACAATGTTTGATCGTTTTTTCAGGGCCTAAGATCATGAATTCATGTGTATTGGGGGGTCGAATTTATTATGATCTTGAGTAATGGATCTTTTACCTTGTTCTCATCAAGGTCTATGTCCTTATCCACCCAGGACCTATCAAAAGAGAAGTTTATTTATGAGAATATTTAAAAGCTAAATTTTCAGCGAAAAGATATTGTTAATTATTATTGAATGACTCATCGGAATAAAACAATACTTACTGAAAAGGGTTAGCCAATGGCTCCTTTAGAAAAGCGCACTTTAGAACCCAGACTGCTCGAAGCATCAACTGTACGGTTATCAACGGAATGGCGAGACACGTGATAACAGTCAGCACACTGTAGAACGATAGCGCTGTTAACAAGAACAATAGCAAACCAAATATGGCGGCCGAAATTCGCACGTCTTTCCATAAAATGATGTCCTTGCATCCGAGGGTCTCCATTCTGGATGTTCCTTGTTCTGAGTAATATAGAGAAGGCTTCGATAAATTACAAACCGACATTTCGAAGAAAGTTGGGCAGTTCAAGACAATAAATCTGTGAAAACTTTTTATGCAAAGTCACGCCAGCGAATGCGAATCTAAACGCACTACTGAAAAAATACTACAGCCGCAAGCATAATAACCCCCCACAGTAGTGCTTATCTACCAAAGTACGCAAAAAATACACCCATGACAGTAATGCGTATAGATTTCCTTGCTACCGTAAAAGCGCTAACAAACAATCAGGGCCTGTAGGCTTTCTCTTAGGCCCTCACCGAACGATCAACCACTGTTCGTCAAACATTTGAGATTCGCTTTACAAGCAATGTTTGACTGTTTGACCACGTCATGAAACAAAACTTGACAAATGTTAGTCTCTTAACAATGCTTCTGAAAAACTTCAAACATTTAATTTTTGTATCAAGCAAAAAATGTTTGATGAGCAAGGTTTTGCAGAATGGCTTAACTGTCAAACATTGTGTTTGACAATCAAATTTCAAATGTTTGACAAACAATGTTTCATCGTTTTGCTATGGCCTTATCACTAAGTTACAAGTCTGGTTTCTATGCATTGCAAGGAGGAATTTTCCCAGCATTCATTGTGTAAAATAGAATCTGCCATTCCACGATCCTGTCATTCTATCCTAGTGTGTGCCATTAATGAAATATGTATGGTACTGAAGAAGGCTTTTAGGCCGAAACAAATTTGCTGTATGACTTAGGGAGAGACTCGGCGATATCGGGTTCTTTAGCTCAATGGAATTGTTGGCTCGTTGACTCTCTGATCATGCAGTCTGAAGGGTTCGAATCCAATCTACTGTGGTATGCCACTTGTGGAAAAATTTATCCTAGTGCTTGCCATTCGTGAAAACAAATCTACGTGATAAGGCATAGTTTGACTTAAAAGAATCATACACGAAATCGTGCCAATTGTGCCATAAGTGCCCATGAAAGGCTTTATAAAGGCCAGAATATGTGCATAAAATCCAAAGGTCCAGGATGGATTTGTTAAAATATGCAAATCTGAACAACAAAGCTAGGGCGTTTCCTTATCGCAAAGGCCTGAATTTAACGCGAGACGTTATCGATATAAAAACTTATGGAGTCTTCTCACCTCGGTATATCCTATGTAATGTAAACTTATAAATAACCAGACCTTGCTCCGCAATATCAAGACAAGTCTGCGAAAATTTAGGACTTTCACACCTCTGCATATAATGTCTACCAACACAGCTACTTGTTTCGCCTAATCAGGATTCTTTCACATGTTTTTCCAGCAAGTTCAATAAGCCCTTGTCTTTGCATAAGATTTTCACAATAAAAACTCACATCACGTGATCTGTGGATCAGCACCTGTTTAGGATTTGTAAGGCGCGCCACATGAAGTAGCTTAACATCTGTCACCTCTGGCAAAATCACGTGAGTGATCACATGGTAAAAGGTAGAGGTCTTGTGATTGCAACTTTCTGCGCTGACAAACGTCGGAAGAACGGAGAAAGAACTCGCGACTTAGACACTGAGTTTATATGGTAAATGGTAAATAACATTATTTACAAAGTATCTAACGCATTCCATTCTGGGAAAATACTTCTTGGTAACGCATGGCAACCAAAATTTACAATAATATCACGATAGCCTTCATCTGTCGATAGACTTATTACACGAGTCTAAGTTTCCGCCCATGAAATCAAGACCAAAACTACAGCAATTAGCTACAAGGATTAACCAGTTTTGGGAAGCTTTCTGACAACAACAACAACTAAGCTTGATAACTGGGACTCGTGTAATAAGTCTACACCTTTCGACACTTACTATGCAGTCACAAAGGCTGGTTTATATGCAAAGCTAAAGGGTATTTTCCAAGCCTACATCGCGTCAAAACAGGATTCGCCATCCCATCGTTAGCAATCGTCCACTACTGTAGTACAGTATATTTGGATACTAGTCTATATTCAGTCTCGTTTTCATTTTAATTAGAATGCAAATGAATAAGAGACAGTTGCCTCCGGCATTGCAACGTCGGCTGCGAAGCTTTGTGATTCAAATGAATCATTAAAGTTGCTTTCAACGGGGGGTTGCATATCACAACTGTCAATAACAGTATCTTGTCTATCGTTTGAATCGTCATCATCATCATCAACACCATCGTCATCATCATCATCATCGTCGTGATTCCTATCCCTAATATTGTGATCCCTGTCTAGGGTATGATTACTAACGGTATTCGTTCCTGCACTGTCGTTTCTGAAAGCCTCTTGCATTCCTATTTGATATAAAAGTGATATGTCGTGGCGGAAAAACGGCGATTTTGTTGTATAGGCGTCCCCATCGCTCGATTCGCCCTCCAGACTCCCTTCTTTAGACTTGTCAGTAACGAAACCAGCACTAGTAGTGGGGACGCTTTCTCTATCCAAAACAACATTTTCTAGTCTTGTGAACCCATTGGAAGAGGAAGCCACGGAGCTCTGGTCCTGAGACTTGGGCAGAATAGAGCATCCCTCCAGATCCATGCCGACGTCATAATGCGAAGTAGGGATCTCGGTACTAGTGCCCAGTTCTATTTCACTTGCAGCAGCCAATAAGGATGCAGAATCCAAATATTCCGTGTTATTACACATGCTTCCGTTCACAACTGCACATTCGGCCATTGATAACAATATGGGAATCGGACTGAGATCGGCGTTAACCGAATATGACGAACTACTATCGATTTCTGTACTCGGGCACAATAAAAGCTCGCCTTCGTTAATATCGATTACCGACTCAAGAGATGCACTCGGGTTTTTGGTTTGGCTTTTCTCGTTTTGCATTTTTCATGTTTTCGTTTATGAGTGAGAAGGCAATCTTGGCGTGCGAAACTTTTATCACACACATCGCACGAGAATTTCTTCTCGCCTAAATGTGTGTTCATATGTCGTTTATAAGTGCTCGGATACGCGAATTTCCTGTCACATGTCTTACAAATAAATGGCTTCTTATCTGAATGGGTATTTAAGTGATTCTTGTAGCTGTCCAATCGGGAGAAGTCTTTCAAACACACGTGACATTTATACGGCTTCTCATTGGTGTGAAGACGAAGATGGCGTTGATGGCTTCCAAAGGCAGCGAAACGTCGATCACAATGACAACACTACGAAAGAAAGATTATGCGTTATTTAATATGGTTCGACGCAGTCACCCCCCCCCCCCACCCCCCTATTCTGCCAGTCAATTCGTCGCTCGGCTTTCAGGAAGGACTTGCAAATGACCGCAGTTAAATAATGTATGCAGATCGGCAGAAAAACGCACTCATTATGATAAAAGGCGAACGAGGCATAAAACAAAGAAAAAGTCAATTTTTGAAAGCCTCTGTGTTCTACCTACCTTGTACGGTTTTTCGCCAGAATGGATTCTACTGTGCTTGATCAGATCCCAGACATTGGAGAATGCGTGATCGCAAACGTCACACGCGTGCGGTTTTTCTCCGCTATGAACACGCATATGACTCTGTAGATTACATCGTTTTGAGAATGCACGGCCACAAAGTTCACATATGTGCTTCTTTTTAGCTAAAATAAGAATGAAAGAATTTAACTCTAGTTAGACGATAAATGACAAAGTATTATCTTTTTACAACATTCTTGAAGGGACCTCGTTACTTTATTAGCAAAGTACGTTATAAATAGTGCATCGCCTTTTATTGTATAGCTCCAGGGAAGAATTGAATTGTACGCTATACACGAGAGTACATAATGAGCAAACACATTAAAACCCGGCTATACTGTAACTATCAAGCAAAAGTCCTGATAATTGAAACTCAGTAGTTAAGAGACATGGATACATCGAGATTTAATGGCCATATGGGAGGGGCGCTTTGGGAGGTATCAAAACCCGAAAACCCGGAAGAAAATTGGGACGAACCCGAAAACCCGGATGACCTTAGTTTCCACAACTGTATTATAATACACACTGATATCCTTTGTTAGGTTTAAAACCCTCAAAACCCGCACATTTTACTACAATACCCGAAACCTGGGCTACAAAAATGGCAAAACCCGTTGCCCATTAAATATACTTGACCCGAAAACCCGCACGATTTTTTTGGAAAAACCCGAAAACGCGAGGACGAAATCGGCCAAACCCGTAACCCGTGAAGTCCCAAAGCCCCCCTCATATGGGGATTGGTTTAAATAATATAATAAATTTCAACTTGTGTATTATTTTCTTTCATTCCTACTCAATCTTATAACTGGGCTGTAACAAACACATAACACTTTTTCATGTAGGGATCTGGTACACACCCCGTACACGCTTCTTTAAAGAAGTTTTTGTTAAGCATACAACACACGCACTGTCTATCATTATAACTACCTTTTATAGATGTTTTGTCTGCATTAAGGGTGGGTATTTTTCGTTTTGAGGTATTGTTCTGGGCATATGAATGCTCAGTGTCTTCATTCTCATTGCTAGTTGCTGCATCCTTTGAAGTGAAACTTTCTGGAAAAAGAAAAAATATTAGAAACAATTAAGAGGACGGTTACATGGGTTACCTACATTTCATTACAGTTACCCCCATCCTGTCCTGACAAGTGACAATTGGGGGCATACATGGGGCATATGACTTTACAAGTGCCTGTCACTTGTTTTCCCCCTGATCTGGACAACAAGGGTAAAATAATAACGACCAACCTTTACTGTACGACCGGATAGGTAACCCAGATAACGACCACCCTTTTACCTGTCAAGTTTCCATTTTCGTGAGGATATTGAACAAGCTGCGACATCTGGGATAAAACATTCGCCACGTCGGTTTCCCTCTGTAGTTTTGCCATCTTCTCTGTTTTCACCAAAAAGAGATAACTTAACTGGTAAGCCAAAAGATGCATATACTCTCTTGAGAAATTAAGATGAAGAGAGAAAGTACGACAGATGATCACAAACAACACTGCAGTTTCAAACTCAGCTGATCTTTCGCGTTGTTGCTGTTTTTCTCGCTACCATTTGTTTTCGACCTCGTTCCCGATACATTGCAAAGAGCATGTTGGCGCATGTTATTCCTTGTTGGCGCCTGGCCGTGCTACAGGAAAATGGCGAACCGTACTGTGGGAGATGCGAAGACTGTCAGAGGAACAAACCCCCAATATCTGGTGGAAAAGATCATAAGAACTAGAATATACGAATGTAAATACTGGAAGGAAGAATGCTTTGCCCTGACAGGTGAGATATTTTGCTGACTGCAAATTTTCTTTGCTCTCAGCTCACTTCTTCCATTCCAGTCAAAAAATAAATAAAATAGGCAAAGGCTAGCAAGCAGCTAAACTTGAAATTCAAGACTGAAGATTGCAAACAAACCAATGGACACGCTTTACGCGTGCTTAAGTACATATTTAGGCGGATGCTCATGTTCAGTAGAAGCAACATAGAAAGCTTGAATGACTATGAGGAAGAAGGCAGCTAAAAGAACAAAAATTGATTTTTCAAAATCTTTAGATATTGAGTTTTGATACTGTAATTGCATAAAGCATCAAAAACTAAGTCTTGATACAAATTTTTGCTGTTCTAGCGCTTGTATAGATCACATCGGCCAGGGTGCATTCCGTGTTACTGCCACGCCGGGGAATACGCCGACCAAAGCCGACTTCATGCCAAAAGAAACAATAGATCTATTGTTTTTGGGCTCGAACCCTGACAACACTGAGCTCCTGACACCTAGAGTCAATTGGATTAGACCACCATGCCCAGCACCTTCCTTTTTGATCCTTTAACTAATGTAGTGTATCTTTTTCTAGCTGAGCTTCTCGTAGACAAGGCAATGGCTTTGGATCATATAGGTGGCACTTATAGTGGGAATATAAAACCATCACCATTTCTGTGCCTGATTCTAAAGATGCTTCAAATTCAACCTGAGAAGGACATTGTTGTTGAATTCATCAGAAATGAAGATTATAAGTAAGTACAGTACTGAACAGGTTCAGTTATGAGAACTAATTTTAGCCTAAAAAACTCCCTTGACTTTTTTGGATGTTTTCTTTTAAGGTATGCAAGAGCATTGGGAGCTTTCTATATGAGATTAGTTGGAACATCAATAGAATGTTACAAATACTTGGAGCCTCTTTACAATGATTATAGAAAACTGAAAAGAAGGGGTATTGATGGAGGTATGTCTGTTGGTACTTACATGCTATACTTTACCTCTCACTTAGAAGCTACTTGCGGTACATAGGAATTTTCTCTAAAGGACATCAACTCATAGGCTTTTTATGTTGTATTTTTTCACTTTGTAGATAATTATTTCTTTTGCTTTTAGCTTTATCTGCTCTTCATATGGATGAATTTATTGATGAGCTTCTTCGTGAAGAACGTGTTTGTGACATCATTCTTCCTAGGATTCAGGTGAGTGTCTCTAGATTCAGTTACGTTACCTCAGAATTGTGAGAAATAGTAGAACATCTTTGGACATGCTTAAAAACTTTTTTTGTCTGACACTCCCTCAGAGAATGATGATGATGATGATAATGATGATGATGATGATGATGATTAGAATGATGATGATGAGGATATGTTTTTCAAAATATCATATCAATTGATAATTTGCTTTATTATCTTCTACAGAAACGTCACACTTTAGAAGAAACAGAACAGTTGGAACCAAGGGTAAGTCTGTTTAGATTATTGAGCATGTTTAGAATGTTGGTGGTCTAGTGCAGTGCTCTCAACCTTCATACATCACGACCCCCTGAGCAAATTTTTTTCTTAAAAGATGACCTGACGACCCCTTGCTGATAATGTTGACTTTGTATCATTTAGAAGAAGTGTATAATCGATTGTAAACTATCTATGCTTGATTGAAAACAACAAGTATAAAAAGCTAACATGCATAGTATATTATTGAAAACAAACATAAAGATTGAGTAAAGACAGCAACTACATACAGTCTTTCAAAATGTTTCAATAAACCTTTGACATTTTTCCACTTTCCAATGCTTCCGCGATCCCTCAAAGAAACGCTCCTGACCCCAAGGTTAAAATCACTGATCTAGTGTATCACGAGCTCTGAGCCCAAAGAAGCAACAAATGTCGATTCCATGTATCAACCAATTATTATACACTGTTCCATTCCAGAATCTGGTTGAAAATTGTGCACAAAATCACAGGTTTGCGTCTTGAGTTTGAAAAATGAGGGCAAAAAAAGATGCAAAAACGTATCTTTTTTTAAGCACAATTGTTATAAAAATAGCGTTAGTCAATGCTTAAGACTGTTGTTTGGTACTTGAATTACTTAACGTTGTAATGTTAGAGTTGTTAAAAGCCATATTTGTATTCATTTATTCCATTTGTCTTTTTGTTTTAGAAAAGTGCCCTAGAAGACGACCTAGATGATTTGGAATCAGAAGATGAAGTGGAGCTTAAGGTACAAATCTTCCTATTTCAATTTTTCCTATAATTACACACGCTTTTTTGTGTCCTGAATTCTGTGTCTTTGCAGTTATGAACTTTGAGGCACAACCGGAGTCACTGAGAAGCAGAAAGTAAAAATTGCAGATCTGCTACCTCAAATTATTGCTTCCAATTTATTTCTCAATCTTGCAAGTTCCTTCCACACCTACTAATTTATATTTATAGATTGTACCATTCCATCTTCATGAAATACATTGCCAACATCCACTTTTAAACAACATTCACAAATGCAAATTTGAAAAATCAAGGAAAAAGTTTAGCCTCCCTTCGCTTCTACCTTAGCCCTCTCGTTCTGGGTTCTTTGCATCTATTAGCCTTCTCCTACATTAAGAATACAGGGCCCATCTACACAAGAGCTGAAAACGGCTGTTTCTAAATTCTTTGAGAGATTATCACTAACAGTCGCAGTTGCCGTGTAGAGGTTAATTCTGGTAACTTTTATCAAAAACGTTCTCGAGAACGGATGATAGAAGCCGCTTTGCCAATTAGTAGTTCACATTTGACTTGTTGATACGAGAAGTAGGATTCATTCATTACCATCTACTGTCTGAGGTAGTATAATCACCTTCTATCAAAATCAGTACATTTTACGTTTGGCCCTGGCTTTCCTCTTCAGAAATGCCAGCTGGGGGTATCCAGCTGCCCTGGGGTAAGTCAACACTGAAAAGGGTTACTCTGCTAAGAGTTACCAACAATACACTAAGATTTGGAAGATCAATTCGAAATAATAATACTCTTCATCCAAGCTCATTACTATTAATTCGCATTCATTACTAGATACCTATACTTATCTACTACCTAAAATGCCAAAAAGCAAATCTCACTGTCTAATTTCTTCTAAAGTTCTAAAATTGTGTTCTATGATTCTTATATTGTTATCTATATCATTATCTGCATTGGCTTCATTTCAACACGAAATCTACATAGACTAGTTAAGAATATTTCTTCATAACGAAAACTCTAGGATGTGTTTTACTGATAGTTATTAAACTGAGAATTATTCGACGCCAATGCAACATGAAACTACTTGTCTACAAATGTAAGAACTGGTTCCTATCTTAAACACACTTAAAAGAACCTTGAAATTCAGAATTCCTTTAGTTCTCTGCCTTATAGTTCACTTATGCTTCTGTGATCTCTAGAAGGTCTTAACTGTGGTGCGACTTGTTTACCGATTCTAAGTTTCTTCTTCAATTCTTTCCCAAATTCTCTTCTCGTTATCAGAACAATATACGGCGTCACCGTGCTATCTAAGATGGTAAACAACGTGGTATATGCGTATACCTGTAGAGATAGATCTGTTGATGATAGTGCTGTAATGAGCCTTGAGATAATAAAGGGCAGATAGCTTATCAGATAGCTGACGACCAAATATAACGTAGAAAGAGCGATTTCCCATTCTGCTGAAAACTTTCTTCTCGATTTTCTGCTCATCTTCTGAATATCTGTTTTCCCACCTTTGTCAGCTACATCTTGATGTCGCGCTGCTGACGTCATAGTCATACTCAGTCCTCTTGCTTTTTCTAACGACGCTTTGCGGTTATCGAAGCTCTTTTTAGGGCTTTCTGGGTTTATATGCCTCCTCAAAAGCTCATCTCGCAGAAATGTGTTATTATTCGATTCAAGAATTTGAGAATTTCTCATCCCCAAATCCTTCACTCCATGCTTTCCGACTTTGAGTTTCGTTGGAGATACATTATGTACCTGGCATTTTGTAGTAACTTTAATAGCGTGCTTCAATGCCACGTTACTACCATTACCTGCATCAGTGTTATTATCCCCAGTATTTATACCAGTAACGTTACTGTTCTGGTGTTCTTCGATTTTATTGTTGCTTATTTTGGCAAGTGCTGTCCTGCCTTCTTCAACAATTTTCGTTGGAGACTGACTCTTTTGAATAGGGTTTCTTAAATCTTCTTCGTTTTGAAAACCTCTGTTTATCTGAACCAAACCTCCATCCGTGATCAATGTACCAATATCAATAGGCCTAGCTCCATCGCTATCATGATTGTCTTTATCCTGAAGTTCCATATCGATGCTTAGCGGCGAAGTCCTTAAGGTTTTATTTACACTTGCGTTGCTCTGTTTATGCTGCCCTACAGTAAACACACTCCTACTTTTGTCTACCGTTGGCTCATCAAAATTTGTATTCGCAAGACTCGTCGCCCTAATCCGAATCGTCTGTTTAATTATCTGATTCCTTGCTAAGCAAAACACTTTTAAGTTTGTAACTGCGATAACAATAGCTGGAATAACGAAATTTATTGCAACCAGTATGCCAACGTACACGAGGTTGCTCTGCATCCAATATATCGCGCAAAATCTCCCATTTGCTCCGGTGAATTCAATCCAAAAGTTATAGTCAACCATGGCTGGTATTATCGTTGCTAATGACTGGAGCCACACGTAGCCTATAATGGCTCCGCACTGTGTTTTGAATGAATCGTATGTGGCGTACCTGGTGTATACATACGGATGGTTTATAGCGATGTATCGATCGATTGACATTGCCGTTAACGACAGGATTCGTAAAACTGCCGTGAAAAAGTTGAAAAATATCGGTATTTTGCACAGAGAATCGTAATCATACAAATCATCTTCGTGTATCTCGCCCGGCTTTGATAACAAGCCATAAATGTTATAAGGAATCGAGAAGAAGCAAACCAAGAAGTCGGCAATTGCGAGGTTAAGTACGAGTACACCCGAGAATTTTCGTCGCTGTAGTCGTGATTTCGCCACGAGAACTACAATGGAAATGTTTCCGAAGAGACCGAAGCAACCGAATATGGCATAAACCGTCGAAAGTATAATCGTTTCAACGCTGCCTAAATGCTCTATGGTTTTGTTCCTCATTCTAATACGTGTTGTCAGTTTTTTCGTGCTTTTTCCGAAACTGGACGAAAATTTTAAAAGCCACCTTGGTATACTCTCTCTGCTATTGTTTTCCCCTTGAATTCTTTTGTCTACTCTGCAATTGTTCTTTGTATGTCAGAAGTAGTGACGTCTTGTATGTCCTACAAAAGAATAATGAAATCCTGTGAGGTCATAATCTTATAATGGGATTATATAGGATTTTACTAATACTAAAAAGCTCACGTTGGGCTACTATTTGATAGCTACACCGTTTTTCAGATCGCTCTTAATCTACGTCAAATCTAGGTAATAAGGGTGACCGTTTTCATGCACGACAGAGTGCGACTCAATGCGATTCAGTGCGACTTTGCAAGCCTGCCTTGGTACAAATTTCTATCCCGCAAATACTTTCCGTAGATATGGATCGTTGCGATCGTTGACAAGAGCTAGTTCTTGGTGAGGGGATTCCACTCTTCATAAGATTCCTGTTAAAACAAAAGGATTTCAAAGCGATTTCTGTGTAATCAATAGAATTTACGACAAGTGAGTACGAGATCCCCAAGGAGTGAATCTCCCCTCGGTTTTTCGTATTTGATCGTATGTGAGCATTCTCCGACTGGATTTTCGTCTGTATGTTATCAAGGGTTACGTCATTTACGTATGTATTCATTCCAATTTGTGTCAAATGCTTGAAATCTTGGTTAGCAGATCCAGAAACACTCCGGTGTATACATGTCGCTTTTACTTGAAGCGTGTTCGTGGTCTTCGCAGCTTGTTAGTATTATAACTCACCTGACGTTAGACTAATGTCGTTTGCAGCAAGCTATAAAGACGCGTTTTTCCCCGTGTCAAAGTATAACCAATTCAGAATCATATAAAGTTAGAACCACTCACAGACTTGAAGGTCTTTCTTGCCATAATCTATGTGCAGTTTCAGAGGAGTCCTTCACCACAAGCTCGTAAATACGTTTGAGACAATTATTTGTTTAAAGGCACACTTGTTTTTCTTCAAATGATCATAATACGTACATGATACTGCCATAGTAACCTATATGGATCCTTCAATTGACATATCTAGGCAGAACCAGGTTGCTCTATTGACTGGAGATTTTGTAAACAACATTGAACTTTTACATGGACAATTAAAGTAATCAAACTTTTAAGACTACCTCAGAATAACTAAACTATTTTGTTACCCATGAAAACAACTCGTTTACGCTTTCCACAAGCCCACAGTCATCTCAGCTGTCCATTCTACCGATGTCGGTCAGTGAATGAGTTCCCAAGGCATTCGTTCTAGAATATAAGCCTGGGGCATAAGTTCTCTTCTCAGAAATCTCGTACACCCTTGATGAAAGCCCTGCTGTTTTTATTGAAGTCCCTTGGGAATCCTTTGCGGAAATCTCGTACCCCCTTTGGAGGAGTGAAATACCCCTCGGTCCACATCAGCAGTAGCGAGAGGCAATTCATTCCCTGGGAATCTCTTACTACCTTGCTGTAATTTCCAGTGGTTTGAAGGAGATCCTTCTGCTTTTGCTTCAACAGGAATCTCGTACGCTTTTTTGAAGTGTAGAATGCCCAGCGACTAACATGCCTGCTTTTTTAATTGTGCATAAACAATAGGGCTATTGTTTAAATACAAAAGGTCTATTGTGTAAATACAATAGTTTATTGTTTAATCTAATGTTCTTTTCAGAGTCAATTTAATTCCGGCTGCCTTAAGCTTCTTACATGTCCGTTTCTTGGTTGCTCTAAGGTTGTCAACATTAAAGAAAAATCGGGTTGTTTATTTCTGCAGGTTGCAGGTTTCAATGTTTAGAATTTTGTCAACTTACCCCTTATAGACCGGTTTTCAAGGAGTTTTCTAGTTTGAGTTTCACTTGATCTTTTGCTTCAGATTCTTTTAGATACTTACCTAATCTTAGATATTTAAAAGCCTTTTTCACTCAGAAACGGTATACAGTTCGTATAACTCTTCTTGTCTTGTGGATGAGTTAGAATTTCACTTGATCGTCGGCGTCAGATTCAGATATTTATCCTTCAAAACCTCTTATCCCTTCAGAAAATGTATACAATTCTCCCTTGCGGATTTGTGTCTTTATTTATCGAGCTGGACTGCTGGACTGTTTAGTTCCTTGATCGCTTGTTCCTCGTCTATCTTTGAAAGTTTTCTGTAATGAGTTTTTTCTTCTTTACCGATTCAAAACAAGGATAAAATAAACCAATAAATCTCAGAGTTCCCTTGAAACTGTTATTGCCGTGAAAACACTCAAAATTCAATCAAAGAACTCGCCTTGAAACTATCCGACTGCTGCTTTGGAAATTAATTTGAAAAAAAAACAACTCATCTTTGGACTGATTATCAGTGATAAAACATTGAAAAGATTCATAGCAAACCTTAAATCAACATTTATACATCTTGATAACCATATTGATTGCAGTTACTGAGATAAAATTGCATATATCTCGATTTTTGACCCATGAACATGTCTGTTTTCATTTCTCGGTAGTTTTCTTCGTAAATGGTCTGAATTACGCGTCATGGGTTTGTAAATACTTTGAAATTACCACGAGGGGGTGTCGTCTTTCTTTTGGTATCACAATAGGTTGTATTGAATAACGTAGGGTCTCTTTCTTTGAACAGGAAAGGCCTGTTTTAGATTGATGCTGCTAAAGAAATTTAGGCATTGTGGAAGCTGCCGTGTTGCCTCTGTTAATTGTCATTGAATTTATTCTAAAAATAGTTCATTATGCATTCTTCATGCTTCGATGCTCCCGTAGATTCCTCTTTCTTTAAATGGAAAAGATTTCTTACGATTGATGCTTCAACAGACGTGGCATCATGGTGGCATCGTAGAAGGTGCCGTCTCTATGCCTCTGTTATTTGTCATTGAGTTTATTCTAAAAATAGACCATTATACCATCATGCCTGAACGAGGGGGAACTCCTGTATGGATTCAGAGGATGGCCCAACACCAGGGCACCGTCTTGAAAGCATACCCCGTATCTGGGGCGAAAGTCAGTGACAGATCGAAGAGCAAATAGATATTTCATTCACTTCTGCACTAACAGCTAGCATTCATCCATAGCGTCGGCAAATTTTCATGAAACAGATCCTTAATAGGGCAAACTATCACAAACTGGTCCGTAATCTGGGCGAAACATAGCAGCACATGACCAATAAACCGTTGAAAATATCGCAACCTTACCAAAAACGCGGACAGAGTATACCAACCCTCTCCTAAAGGAATTACCCCCGTCATGCCTGAATAAGTTGTATTGCATCCTATTCCTTCCTGGTGCCTTCTTGTTCGATTCCTCGTTTGTGTTCTTAATGCAAGATGATTTTCAGGTTTTTTCCTGATTCAATGCCTTTATTGTTTATCGTCGTTAGAAATACAAAATGCTGGGTACAGTTTTATTGCAAAGCCTAATTACTGTGGAGACACGAAAATTCTTTGCATTTATGCAGGTGGTATGAACGAGCTGTGGGAATCTTCTAACTTTCTTAGGGCACATCTATCGTACAGGTATACTTATAGTAAAGACAATGTCAACACTTTACCCTGAGAGTGTATTTTCCAAACTACGTTTTCTCCAAAAATTATATTAGATTTTTGTTTTTGTTTTAGAATTCCCCTCCGCGTCGCAGAAGCCGTTCTCCTGACAGGCATAGAAGACGGAGCCGCACGCCTGAACGAAGGTAAACTACAATCACTCGTCCATTTACCATATGAGTTTAAGACAATGCTAGTGAAGCAATTTTTGCTTGTGTCAAGCAAAAACATGTTTTGTAGTTTTCGAATAGCAGCTTGCAACAAATTTTGCATATGTTTTCCGACATGGCGAAACAATGACACATTTTGCTTGAAAAGAATTCAAATGTTTGACAAACAATGTTTGATTGTTTTGCCAGGCCCTAAGCTTCTCCAATGTTAGTGCGACAAAAGTAGGAGAAGACAAAAAGTTAGCCAAACTTGTCATTAAAATGTTTCTTTTTATCGTCCTCAGGCGACGATCTCGCTCCCGTTCTCATTCACCACGTCGGAGGAGAAGAAGGTAACTGCACTTAGTTATTGTTTCAAATACATTTTTAACATTTCAAATGTTAGTAAAACGGGAGGAGAGCCTTAGACTGTATGGCTTGAAGAGTTACTCTGCGATTTCATTTCATTGAGCTCTATAGCTTAGCGGAAACATCGTCGGCTTTCTGGTCATGCACTCCAGGTTCGAATCCTATCCTGTATATTGTGGTATGCCACTTGCGTAAAAATCTATCCTAGTGTTCACCATTCATGACAAATATATATAAATAGTTATAGTGCTGAAGAAGGCTCTACATAGCTGAAACATAATAGAGTCAAACGAGAGAAGAGCCTTGGGCTGTATAACTTGAAGAGTTACTCGGTGATTTCATTGAGCTCTTTGACTCAATGGAAACGTCGTTGAATCTCTGATTATTCAGTCCAGGTTCGAATCCTATCCTATATATTGTGGTATGCCACTTGTGGAAAAATCTACCCTAGTGTTCACCATTCATGAGAAATATATCTAAATATGTATGGTGCTGAAGAAGGCTGAACATAGCCGAAACACAATAGAGTCAAACGAGAGGAGAGTCTTGGGCTGTATAACTTCAGAGTCAGGAAAAAGTTACGGTCACACGGTCATCGACCAGAGGAAGGTTAGTTAGAACAAAGGAAAACATTTTGCCATACCCGAAACACGCCTGTTTTTCATTGTTTAGTGAGGAAAGTATTCAACTACTTGTATTTTTGTCTGGAGGAAGGTTGAACACTTTTCTGGATTCTGTATAACTTGAAGAGTTACTCGGCGATTTCATTGAGCTCTATGGTTCAGTGGAAACTTCGTTGAATCTCTGATCATGCACTCCAGGTATACTTTGGTATGCCACTTTTGGAAATATCTATCCTACTAGTGCTCGTCATTGATAAAGCGTTCTTGTATCTAAAGCCATGTTCATGTTTTCTTCTTGCAGTCCGAGCCCACGACGACATCGCCATCGATCGCGATCAAGATCACACTCTCCACGTCATCGCAGACGTCGCCGTTCTCGCTCTAGATCTAGATCCCCAAGACGAAGAGCCCGGTAAGCGTTTCAAAACCGAACTCGGATCAATATCCATCAAGAAAACTTACTTTTTTCATATAAGATAAACTGTGGTGCTAATATCATGTCAAACCAGATAGCTATAGTCTTTGAGTGAACTTGAAGGGTCCTACTTTTAAGGCTAGCACTCCCAGTAATACTAAAGGGCGAAACCTCTGTTGCACAAAAGTGGATAAGAAGCTCTTTATCAGAAATATCTGTAGGAAATATTTAACACTTTTAAGAATCCAGTCAGAGGATACCATGAGTATAAGTATCCTAAGATTTGCATTTTTCTGTTTTCAGTAAAACATTTAACAGAAAGAAAGAAACAATTTATATCATTTATTTGATTTAACTTGCTGAGCAAAAAAAATTTTTCCCTTTTACTTTTCCAAACCTTTAATGAATTTTAAAATTGTTTTTTCCCATGCCAAAAATTTCCGGTTAATGATTAAGGTTGGACGTGGTTTTTTTATTAAGTATATAAATAATTAAAATTAATGCCAAGAAGCCTTATAAAGAACCTTCCGTTAAAAAATTTTGACCCTACACTAGGGTTAATTTGGGATATTATAAAATAATTTCTGAAAACACAAAAAGCGAAAAAATTAAATAAACAGATCCATTTAAAGATACTGAAATAACCTGGAAATTCCTTGTTGAATTAGGGGTTACAAATTAGAAAATTTTAAAATAATGTTTAAGAATAAGTTTGATTTAAAATTTTGTTTGAGAACATGTTACAAGTAGGAAAATTAATTTTTGAAAGTTATTATTAATTTATAAAGGAAATTTAAAATTTTTTTAAAGTTAAAAAGATATTGTTTTTGATATTGCTAAATTTAAAAGAAAAACATTTTATTTATTTAAATTTTTTGATTTTATAACTTCTTTTTCAATTAACTCTTTTTTAAATTTTTACTTTTATTTAAATGGAATTTACTGGAATTAAAAGTAAACTTTTTCTTTTTTTGATTTTTTTTCCTTAAATTTAAAATTTTAAAAATTTTATACCATTATTTGATTTTTCCTAAAAATTTAAATTCCATACATAAAACCACTTTTTTTTAATGAAGAACCAAAAAGTAGTTGAAAACCAATTTTTGGACTTGAATTAAATAGAAATCCTTAATGTTTTCAATTTAACTTAATTTAGGTTAATTTTTGGATTAAATTCTTGAAATTTTCACCTTTCAAATTATTTCTTAAATTAAAAAAATTAAAAATTGAAGATTTGATAAAACCTTTTTTACACCCGGAACGTTGTAAGGAAGTTTTTTGGTTCTAAGTTGATTAGCACCTTCAAAAATTTCTATAAATGTGGGTCGACTTTGATGCTTTCCTTTCATGATTTTAAATAATGATTTTGTTTGAGTAATTTAACCCTTCGGAAATTTAAAATTGTTTTTAAAATTTAAATTTTTATCAAATTTAACGTTTATTAAAAGTTGGTATAGGATTAATTTATTTAATTTTTAAATAAAATTTTTTTAAATCAAAATTAGGAATTTTCATCTTGGTAAACATTTCTTGATATAACTTTAAATTCAAATGTTTGGTCCTTTGAAGGGTTTGGAATATCTTAAATAATAGGTTTTTAATTGGTCTAAAATGGTGGGGAAAATTTCTTTGAATCGCGGAAAGAAATTTCTTTTACATTTTTTTAAACCAAAATTTTGTGTGGTAAGTTTCATGGTTAATGGGAAACAAAGGGTAAAAAATGTTCCCTTTAAAGCTTAGCTAAAGGTAAGATCCTTAACCTGTATAACTGTTTCTTGTTAATAATGATAAAGTTTTATTTTTCCAAATTCAGTTATTTTTCAAAATTTTGGGAAGAAACTCTTTCTTTATTTTCAATCCCCAAAAAATAAACTTTTTAGACAAAAGAACTTATTCTTGGCACTTAATTAATTTGTTCTCCCCTCACCACAACTTTTGTTTGAGAATCAATTCTTTTTTGATTGTCATTTCCTCATAATAATTAATTTTTTGCTTTCTACGTTGAAATCTAGGGTTTCAACCGGCAAACAGGAAGACAGGGCCATTTCCGGGACAAGCCGTTTTCCAATTAACCACCTCAAAATTTGGGGCCCCAAAAGGAAGTTTTTGAAATGTTTTGCTGTTTATCGCATAGTTTGACGAACCGGAAAAATTTGGCTGGTCCTAAATTTTAGCAAAAAATTTTTTCCTTGATTTTAAAATTTTTTCTTTGCTAATATAAGATTTTGTAATAATCCATCTCTGTTTTTTAGATTGTTCTTCTCCATTTTCGAAAAGCTTTAAAACTCCAAAAACAGCTTTTCCTCGGTGGAAAGGTTTTGGTTGGTTGGATGAAGCTTTTTTAAAATTTAAATTCCTTTTTCCCGGTTTTTATCCACTTCGGTCTATTCGCAGGACTGGACACTCCACATTGGAACAACAAATTTCGCTAATCCGAATCGAAACTTTACTTCCCAAATTGTGAGTTTGTTTCTGAAAATTAGCCACCGAAATCGGCAAAATGGCAATTTCCTTTTTTAATTAGTGGAAGTTTTTGTTATTCAAAATTTTTTGAAAGAGAAGGTTTTTAATTTGGATTTAGTTTTTTCTTTTTTAAACAAATTCAACATTTAAAATCAACAACAAACAACCCAAAAAATAACAAAA
Source organism: Chrysaora quinquecirrha (assembly GCA_014526335.1). Classification (NCBI taxonomy): domain Eukaryota; kingdom Metazoa; phylum Cnidaria; class Scyphozoa; order Semaeostomeae; family Pelagiidae; genus Chrysaora; species Chrysaora quinquecirrha. Next base: position 7,301,810 of record JACTAT010000039.1, read on the forward strand.
ATTAAATTAAAATAATTTACTCAAACTTAACTTCTAATTAAATAACAAACAACCAAACCTAACCACACTAAACCACTTACAATCCGGCTTAATTAAACAAACTCATCCAAAACCAAAAAACTAAATTAACTCCAATTTGTTGCAACTTCATTCTTAATAAATTTAATCCGGTGCCCCATCATTTCTTTTCCGGGATGGATTAATGAATTTTTTCTTTGTATTTATTACTGGAAAAGGCTTGAAAGGCGAGGTTTTGCGGTTCGTTAATGGTGCGGGCTTGTTGAAATAAATTTCAAAAGGGGGCAAAAGCAAGCCACCAATTCCGGTGGAAATCTTACCATAAATCTTTAAAATTTAACCCAACAACATCTCCTACTGGTTTAATTTCAACTACAGAATTGTTGTTTGTTTCAAGATACAATTTTCATTCAATTACCTTTTTATATGATTAGAACCCTATTGTTTTAGGAAGAAGTATTCGAGGCTTTGGGCTATTTATTGTATAATTTTGGAAATCAAGGTCCTTTTCTCTCACGGGTCTATTTTCCGTTTTTCCAAAAGTAAATTCTTGTAATTTTTAATAAATAAAAAAAGGGCTATTCTTTTGAAATAGGAAATTTAACCTTTTGTATTATTAAGACTTTCGAAAATTTAATAAATGCCAAACTACCCCAAAATCCATGTTTAGAACATTGAATTGGCTTTGAAATTACTTTAACTATTTGTGAAAGGGAAATATTCTACCATAGGTATTCAGTTTATTTCTATCGAACTACCTGGCAAAACTACTATAACTAACCCTTTCTTCTCAACCCTTGGTTACCACAACACTTAAAGTTTCCTTAAATTTTAAAAAATCGCAATTATTAAATCAAACTTTTCCGGGCCCGAAAAAAGTTTCTAAACCAACATAAAGCTGTTGATAAGCTTAAAACAATGTTGATTTTGGAGGGTTAAGTGGGTTTTAGTTATTAAGAAATTTGTTTTTGAAGCAGGACTCCTTGGTTTAATTACACACAAAATTCTGAACTTAATACCAAACATTGGAACGTAGTTTTTAAAATTGGTTATTTTAAGTTTTAATCAGTTTTAATAGGAAGTTGAGTTAGACAAGCAAATATTTTGGTAATAGAAATGGTTTCAAAAATTTTTAGGCCAGCCAAGGAAATTTTAGTTTATAATTTTATAATTTTTAATTTTTCCTTTTAAGCTTAAATTACGCGATCCAAACTTACCCTCAAGGTAAAATTAATTAAGCCGGGATTAGGCAAATTTTTAACGTCCGAGGGAAATCCGGGTTTATGTCCAAGACCAATTAGGCCTAGTTACTTGGATGGGTTCCTTCCCTTTTCAGAAACATGGTCTTTAGCGAAATGTACCTCAACAAAATGGTTTTGTAAAAATCGGAAACCTTTTAATCTTCCCAAATAATTCCTTTAATTACACCCCTTTTTGATTCTGTTAAGCCTCCTTTAAAACCTCCTTATTGACCCCTTCATCAACTTCCCTTATTAACCCTTGTATTAACCTCCATTAAAGACCCTTTTTAAGCACTCAATTAAATCCCCTTTTTTAAATCCGCCAAGCCCTTAAAACCCCTCCTCTGAACTTTCTTTCCCTTTAGAAATTACTTCTCTTTGGGGTTTCTTTAACCCCTTTATAATCCATTAATTTCCTTCCTATTAAACTTTAAGCCCTTTATAATATCCTTTTTCTCCCTTTTAAGCCCTTTTGTTCTCCCTTTTAATTAACCGTTATTAGCCTCTTTGAAGCCCCCAATAAAGCCCCTCAACACCCTTTTTTTCCCCTTAAACCTTTCTTTTTGCACCTCTAATTTACCTAATAAAAATCAAAGATCTATCAACCCTCCTCTTTTTACTGGTTTCAAATTACTTTCCAGTAATTATTATTTGCTTTTAAATCGCCATAAAAATTTTCCGGTTCTCACAAGAAATTGGCCCATTTGTAAGCCCCCTTCCTTAAGGGCCTATAAATTTTTTACCAAAATTAAGCCCTTTCTTTTTTTTTTATCAATATTAAATTAATTTTATTTCCTTAACAAATTTTCTTTTTTCCCCTTCTTCTCCCATTCGAGTTAATTACCTGCACAAAATCCAAGAGGTCCTGGGTATTTTGCCATAACCCAACGATTACAATATATAAACCCATAATACCCGGATTTTTTACTAAACCAATCATTTGAAGGTCTTTGCTTTTGGAATTGTTTAATTTTTGGGAAACTCTATCCCTGGAAACCAAATTGTTTCCCTGTTTGTCTTTAACAAATTTTTAACTTTGGCCCTCTAAAATTATAATTTGCTTCATCAAACGAATCCTTATCGGCACAAACCTTAAGAACATTTTTGTATCAAAAAGCTCGTGTATTAAACCATTAAAATCAATAAGACTTGGAAAACTTTTTTCAACCAATCCTCTGTTTTTACACTCCAAACCCAATGAAATTTGGTAACTTTAATTATTTTTCCTTTGGTTTTTTGTCCAATTTCCATCAATTTTTTTGGCCCAAATATGATGGGAAAATGGAAAAACCACAATTAAAATTACGTTTGGTTTGGAATCCGGTTTGGTGCCCACAAAATTCCTATTTCAATTAACTACGGTGGGCAAAACTCATGAAAAATTTTTTATAAGTACTGTATTACAGGGTAGTTTTTTTGGTACCCCGGTTTCTAATGTTGGCCATCTGTTTTCTTCTGTCTAATTATTATCCCATTAGTTCATTTTCCATTTACCCCCAAAAGGCTAAACAACCTGACTGAAGGACCTTAACCACCACTGACCTGGTTTTAGGATATTGCCCCCTATTTTGCCTACTATTTAATTTTTGAATTTACTGATTCTGCTAACCCACCTGACTACCTTAAATTTTTGAATCACCGAAGACCTACATCCTGACCTGACCTGACCTGATCATTGGCCCGGGTTATCTACCCAAACTTGAGAACCTTATTTCGTCTCTTCACCTCTGGATTATTTGACCAAATTAAAACCCTTGAAAGGTCTCAAATTTTTTTTTAAACAAAAGACCCTTCGACCAACTATTCCAAGAACTAATCTCATTTCCTTATATGGCATCTATCAATGTCAGGTTTTGGCCCTATACGGCAAAATTACCGGCAACAGGATGTCCAGATTTTTTCCAATTTACCATAGGGACCTTCAGTCAGAAATTGGCTTTGATCCCGTTTCTATTAAGAATTAGTTGGTCCCGACAATGGCAAATTTTCTTGACAAAATAGCGTAATGGAATTTTATTTTTCTGATATCTAAAGGCAAATATAATGATTTATCTCCTTGGGAATCAAATTACTTATTCATTTGTATTGAACTTTATGGAAGAACGATCAATCACTGCAACAAACTCCAAGGACTTATTATTTTTTCCAATTATGGAAGACTGACTGAAAACCTGCCAACTAAATACCCAAGGGTCTATCCATGGGATTTTGCCGGCTAAAAATTAAATTTTTTTGCCAACGGACTCCAATTATCTTATTAATTCTCTATTTACCTATATTAACGAAACTAACTTTATCATCCTGATTGACTACATTTTTTTTGATTTTTAAATTTTATAAGTTGAAAACAAACCTCAAAGAATTAATTTAAATGTAATGAATTTACCTTGGCTCCGCAACCTTTAACCACTATTTTCCTCCGCAAAGAACGGTAATTCCTCAGCTATTTTCTGTTACTTACCACGGAAAAAGTTAAAAAACCCAATTGGCTATCTTTATAACCTGGTAACCTTAGGCAATCTCGGTTAAAGCCGACATATGAAAGCCTTTGTGGTTCCCAATAAGATTGGTAATTAATCCCTTAAAATTTAATAAAAACCATATCTCAATGTTTCAAACGCGCTTTTAACTTTATCCACCTATTCGGCAAACGATGCTACAAATTACTGAATCAAATGTTTATGTCCGTTACCTGGTATTACAGTTAAGGGAAAGAACAATGGGTTCCTAAGTTAAACTTCATTGGGTTCCCTTTACCGTTATAAGTTTAATTCCCTTCCGTAATAATCCTTTAAGAATAGCTATAAATCCTTTAAAAAGGGGACATCTTGAATTAGTTTTTCCCTCGTTTATTGTTTAAATTTGTGCTATTTTCGCCAATACGAAATAATGAAAAATAGAGGAACTGAAATAAAATTGAAATACCCTTAAACGTGGAACAAGATCAAAATTTTTAAAAGAAATTTTTTACCCCCGCAAGGTGTGATTAAATTTTTTCACTTTTTCCAATTAACGTGAAGAAGCAAATTTCCACTGTCTAATTGGACTCAATTTTCAGTTGCAGGGAGATTTGAGTTTGAATTTGGTTGATAATTAAGTTTCGATGAAGATTGTAATGGCCCAAATGAAGAAGGTTTTTAACTAAAAGATGATTTATAACCATATTGAAAGACTTTGGTTATTGTCACACATTTGCTAAGGTTATGTATTCGGTTCTATTTAAAGTTGTCAGAAATAAATGCAAAGTCTGCGAATTTGTTAACATTCTTTTGCTTTTTAGGGGTGGCCGATTTGAAAAATTTCCGCCAAAAGGTTCTGAGTTAAAAAAAGGCCAATCTTTTATTAATCCAAATAATTGTGATTTAGAAATTCACAGTTTCTGGAAAATACTCCGCTGGGTTATCCTTGTAATGAGAAAACGAATTTTCCTTCCAAACGACCTTTAATAGCGGGAAATACCTTGCAACCGTTTTGTTATATGGGGGTGGATATAAATTATTACGGTAAAAGGGTTTGGTTTAAAAGGTAATTTTTATTAAAACTTGGTCTGTAGGAAAAGATAGAAGGTATTTTAATTAATTACGTCACTTTTTGATAAATTATTGAATGTGAGAATTGTTCGATGGAGAGGCCATAATACAGTGGAAATTGGCGCATAGATGAAGTTGGTATAGGTAAAGTTTTGATATAATTCTCCTTAAGTGGTTTGGTTAAAATACCCTTTTTCTCCCTGAGAAGCACCATGACCCTTGGGTTTTCAAGAATTAAAATATTATTAAAACGTCTTTAACCAAAAAAAAATATAAAACCTTGTTAACTTCAATTTCAACCAAGAATTCAATTGTTTTATACCTTTTGGTTTTAATAGGTTCCCTAAATTTGGTATAATTTTTAATTAAGTTTAATTAAAAATATCCTTTATCAATAAATAACTAACTTATGAAAAAAGAAAAAATAATTAATTTCGTAGTATCTATAATTTAAATTTCCTTAAATATTATTTATTAATAATTAATACATGGAACAAATTTATATCAAATTTTATAATTTTATATTTATTTATAATAATTTATTTAAATATTTTTATTATTATAATGAATTTAATAAATTTGACTGTTATATTATATTATATTATTAAACGCATTATAAAATATAATTTTATTTTCCTAAATATTATAAATATCAAAAAATATTATTTCTGTTAATATTTTCTTCAAAATATATTTTATTTTATTCTTTTGCAAATATTGGTTTTAAAACTGTTTAAATAATTTAATACATAAATTTTTTATTATAATTTACAGAAAATAAATGTAACATCAAATTTTTTTATTTATAACTATTTAACATAATTTTTTTTGGTGGTTATAATAAATTGGCTCAATTATTTCATAGGTTCAATTGTTGGACCTTTAACAAAAACCTTTGCAATCCCTTTAATTTTTTAAGTTTTAAAAAAGGTGGTAAATCTCATAAGTAAATAAAACCTAAAATAAACTGTATACGAATAAATTCTTTTTTAACCTTAAGTTTTTTGAGGTCATAAGATATTGGTATGTTCTAGGTTCTGCTTGGGGGAAATCAACCCCAGCAACCCACTCTCCGGACCTGTTTAAAAAAAGTTTTCGGTCACCTTTTCTTCCAAGCCAGTAAATAAAATTTTTTGGTTTCCCGGTGGGGACGCTTGTCTTGGTAATGCTTCCAGTAGAATGATAATTTTTGGTTCTGGTGGCATTTCCAGAGGCAATAGTACCCAGGAATTCTTTCTGACCTGGTTGGGGAAAAGGTTCCTTCTGTTGCCAAACCTCGACCCAACCCTTTAAACAAAAAATTCCGGTTGCTTCAATAAAGTTTTTTCCAAGCCGTAATTACCAAATTTTATAAACCTTGGGAAAATTTTTTCCCTAGTAAACCCAGGCCCCGATGACTCAAATTAAAGATTGCCTTGTTGCAAAATGGGTTTTTTCCCGACTAAGGATTAAAGGGGGAATTCCTGTCCCCAGTTAACCAAGCCAAGGACCCGAAACTCTAAAATGCCTTTTGGGCAAAAGTCCTTTTCTCCTAAGTGACCCGGTAAAATTCGTTGTGAACAAAGCATCAACAAAATATACCGAATTTTCCAATAACCTGTTATATAATTTTCTTTTGTAATTAATATTTTAATATATATTCAAATTCCTGTTTGGAGACTGGGACACGCAGTTCCATCTAATAGCTAAACCCCAGGAAATCTAAACAATAAGCCTTACACAGGATAATTTTCAACCGAATGCCGTCCCAAATTGGTATTTGAATCATTCCGTGGGCAACCAATTCCAAAAGATCAAACCCAAAACTTGGATGTCAATTTTTTCCTGTTGGTACGAAAACCTCCCCTAAAATTTTTTGGTTGAGTTACAGTAAAGTTTTATAAGAAGGTTTTCCTTTTTTCCAAGAAAGGAAAAGCTTTAAGATATTGATTTTATAGGTGTTAAAAATTTGAAATTCTATAAAGGATTTGACCGTGAAAAATCGCTGGGGGTGAAATTTTACACCCCCAGTCATTTTACACAGTCAAATCCCATAAAATTTTCAAACTTTTAATCGCTATAGAATCAACATCGTAAGGACTAGAAGCGTAAAATTTGCTACAACACTTAAAAAAAGGTGCTGAATTCGAATCTGAAGTAGAAGCTTCTCTACGACCTAATTTTCAATTTTTTGAAAACGAGGCCCTTAGTTGAAATGGTCTCAAATTGGCATTCCTTCGCACCCCCCTCAATTAGTGTTCCTCTCTATTAGGCGCCCATTCGTTAGCCCGGGCACTTATTGACGGAAATACCTGCCTTTTTCCATTGATAAACTTCTAATCTTGAATTATTTCCCCTTTGTAGGTTCTTGTATAATTGATCCAAAACTTGGAACAGCAATATTCACACGATTTAATATCAACTGTACAGGATGGATCGATACTGAACAACCATTGTTATATGAAGTAGCTCATCTAACAGATCTTTTAACAACTGTGGTTTGCAGGCAATCTCATGATTCATGTCAAACTATGTTGCCAATTGGAGAGAATGGAAATTCAAGTTTAAGAATCAGAATTAGAATTTATGATTCTTTGAAAATGTTTACGGAACTTCATTACTCTGTGCAGGTTAGTACAGCTATGGCACTTTGAATTGTATTGTATATTTACTATCACTATCATCATCATTATAAACATCATTATTATCTTTTCATCATCATAGTTATCATCATCATCATTTTGATAATGATCATTATCATCATCATCACCATAATCATCATCATCATCATTATCATCACCAGCATCATATGAAACATCATCTTGCGATCATCATCATTATCTTCATTATCATCATCATCATCATCATCATCACCATCATCACCATATCAATAGTGTCATTATCATCACCAGCATCATATCAATCATCATCTTGCGACCATCATCATTATCGTCATAGAATATTGAGAATAATTATTATCACTTCGTCGTCGTTATCAAGTCATCATCAGTAGTGTCCTAATCATC